>CM061528.1:8768826-9368826 GCA_030068015.2 Neoceratitis asiatica
GTGGTTGCCACCCACAAGCCGCGTAATAACTGTTAAAACTACCTGTTAAAAAGAAAAATCGAATTTCGAGCTACGCCCACACAAATAAGCACTCAAAGCCAGCGGTTGTAAAGGCAAATGAGTGGCCATAAAAAGTGCTGTTATGTACCACGCAAAAAATAAAAATTAAAAGCAATAAAAAATAAAAATAAATGAATAAGAAAAAATAGAAAAACAAGTACTGCAGCAGTACTGCAGACCCAAAAAATTGCGGCGTCTAAATGACAAAAGTGAAAAGTGTGCAGAATAGGTCCAGTTGCGAGATAGCTGGTCTGTTCGCTAAAACCGGCTAATGAAAGAATAAAATGAAATCAAGCGAAATGAAATACAATTTTATTCGAAAGATCGAAAGTTGCACGCGCGATTAACGGTAGTGGAAGGTATGTGTATGGGAGCTGCTTTTTCAACTGTTTTTTGTGTGTTTTTTGTTGTTGCCATATAAATGGCGCAAACAAGTGTCTGCTTAAAGTGTTGCATGCATGCACTTACATACATACATACTTACATATAATGCATATATACGTTAATGCACCCGCGTCCTTCGCTATAGCTGCTGTTCAGTCCCATCAGCATCAACATTAACGAAAACGAGCGAGAGCGACAGTAAAAGCAACAAAAACAACACCAAACGAAACAACGCAAGTCTGCAGCAGCAGCAACAGCATTAACTATGATTCGATTAGCAAGTAAAACGTTTCCAAACGTTTCATCTTTAATAAAACTTTATTGCCATTTTCAGCTTTATGAGCCAAAAGCCAGGGCGCCTATGAGAGCAACAACATGTAACAGAAATAATAACAAAACCAATCAGTCTAAGCGTCCAAACGACAACACGTTATTTTCGGGGTCAAGCGCGCTGGCTTGTGAGAAGCAGTCGTATCTTGCCCCTATTCATATTCCGCGTCTTCTTCTGCGTCTTCTTCTCCCTGCTTTTCCCCTGTTGCAGCTGCACCCTGCCTGCCAGCGAGAGCTAAACAAGTCGCTTGAGAGTATCGTTCCTCGTGTGCGTTGCCTGCTCGTTGATATTGTCACGACTTGTTGACGCCGCAGCAGCCGCTTTGTTGCACCAAAACATTTTTGTTGCATTTATTGTTATTGCCGCGCTGCTTTGGTCACATTATTGGACTTTGTAATTAAATTGGATATCCCAGTTTGTTGGCATCGGCGTCGACGATAAGCGGATGCAGCGCCGATTTACAATTTATTTATTTATTTTTGCTTCCCCTTTTCATTCAGCTCTTTTATTATTATTAGTTTTTTTTTTTTAATTTAATTCTATTTTATTTTATTTTTTGTATTTATTGTTTGCTTACGCGTCACTTGGTTTCACATCGCTGTCACTGCTACGTTGCTATCGAAGACGCTTGGTTTGCATTAAAAGTGAATCTTCGAATGGCCTCATTGACCGAGTCACCGTTTGGGAGCGGGAAATTCAATATAGTGAAATTCCTGGGGTTGTCATTTGGCTTGGCTTTCGTCGAGATTGCGGCCAGATGGCAGCTGATAAAAATCGAAAGGTGACTCTGCCGCTGTTGACACTACTGCCGTTGCTGCTTTCTGTTTATTTTCACATAGCTGCAGGTTACAAGCACACGCCGTAGCGCCTGCTGCTGCTGTACAAGTATAATTTTATTGTGTTGCAGGTTGCATACAATGAATTCTTTTGCTCGTGTTTATTTTTGTTGTATTCATTTAATTTTTATTTTGGTTTTTTTGCTTTCTGATTATTTTTCAATTGCCAATAATTAATGCGATTTCAAAACATATTGCATACATTATTACCAATGAGAAGGCAGAGAGTGTGTGGGGAGAGTAACAGATGGCTTTTGGCGGCTTGTGAATATTTTTATGGGGGCAAAAATGCATAAAAGGATCTTTGGCATTTGGGGTTGAGCGAAAGCTATCAAGCGATAAGTATTTTTCGATAAGACCACTATTGTCTTCTGTTGTGTTGTTAGTTCGAGGAACAGTCGCCGCATTGCATTGTTTGCGATTAGAAAGCTATTAGTGGTGGTAAATTAATTCAAAATGTGAAACGAATTGTCTATTGTCAATTTTAAATTTGCAATTTCGACAAAAAAAAGCAGCAAAGCCAATTTGAAATTCTTGCATTAATTTTATTTTTGTATTCTCGGAATGTCTGCTACCAAATTGAAAAAAATTAAAATTTATTCAGAAACGAGAAAAACAATTAATTTCTAATTATTCGGGTTCTGAATTGAATTCTGTATGAAAGACTAAATAAAAAAAATTATTTAGTTAAAATGAATAAAATAATTTATTTCAATTAATTTAAATCAAAACAAAATATTGTGGTTATCTAATATATACGACTTTCCGAACTAAAGATTTCAAAAAGAAACTTCGTTCAATTAAAATTTTTTATTTTAAGTAAATTTTTTAAATTAAAAAATTAAAAATGAAGGTCAAAAGTCTACAAAAAAATATGCAAATAAATGAGAAAGTAAAATTTAACCAATTCATAGCTATTCTCTAGTACAGTGCAAACTGTTCATAAAACCCATTCAAATAAATTTATTTTACTTTCTTTATAATCATTTAGAAAAAATGTTTCTTATAAAATTGTCTCCCAATAATGCTAATTTAACGTGAAAGTAAATAAATGTCAAGTAAAAGTTTGCATTTCATCAACCAAATACTAATCAGTTAACCCAATCACGCACAATGGTCACCAGCAACAAAAAGACAACAAAAGAAAAGACCAGTCAACAAATATTCAAACACTGCGCACGAAAAGAAGAGAATTCAGGCAGAAGAAGAGTCAGAAAAAGTCAGTGACACAAACCGTAACGGTAAAATATGTTCGCAAAATTGTCTTAAAAAAAAGGGGAAAAATTAATAAAATATCTATGCAATAGTCTGCATACTGTTTGATTGAGCATTACTGCAAATACTTTCTATTTTGTCGAAAAAAAGAACAAAAGTAAATTTAAAACAAAAATATTAAAAAATATTAAAAAAAGTAAAATAAAGTAAAACTTAAATACTAGACAATGTAAGAAAGAAAGAAAAATAAAATGCAATAAACTGAAAATAAAATAAATTAAAAATAAATTTTAAAAATAAATAAAAATAATTTTATTAAAAAAACGATTAAAACAAACTAAACTAAAATAAATTAAAAAAATTAACAAAATTTAATTTAAACTATGTTAAATAAAACATCATAATATAAACACATATAAAAAATAAAATAAAAAATAAATAAAATTAAAAATAAATAATATAAATTAAAATTAAATAAAAAGATTTTAATAAAATAAAATTAAAATAAAATTTAAAAAAATAAAGCAAAATAAAATAATAAAAAAAAAAAAAAATAAAACAATATAATAAAATAAAAATAAAAAAAATAAATTAAATATAAGTAATTAAAAAATAATTAAATTAAATATAATTAACTAAAAAATAATAAAATAAAATAAAATAAAATAAAATGAAATAAATTAAAATAAAAAAAAGTAAATTTAAAATAAAAAAATAAACTAAAATGAAGAAAATAAAAATTAAAATTAGAAATAAAAAAAATAAAAAAAATAAAAAATAAAAAATAAAAAAATTATACTAAAAACCCTGCTAAATACCGGCCAATTACATGTTTATGTACGTTGTATAAATTATTAACTGACTGCATAGCAAACAAACTATATCACCACTTAGTGGCTGAAAAGATTTTGGCTATGGAACAAAAAGGCTGCGTAAAACATTCACAGGGATGCAAGGAGCAACTTATAATTGACGCCATCGTAATGGAGCAGGCATAGCACAAATAAAGGAATATATATACAGCATATATCGATTACCAAAAAGCATATGATAGTATACCACATTCATGGCTCTTAGAAGTGTTACAGATATATAAAATAGCCCCCAATATTATAAATATTGCTAAATATCTAATGAATAGTTGGGAGATAAGACTTAATATAAAAACAAACAATGTTCTATCAAAGTCAACTGCAATATCTATTAGAAGAGTTATTTTGCATGGCGACAGTCTAAGCCCTTTGTGGTTTTGCCTTGCACTTAATTCGCTCTCCTCAATCCTCAATTCAGCTAATGCTGGGTTTAAAATAAAAAACACCAATTCCCTTCAAGCTCTCTCATTTTCTCTACATGGATGATATAAAACTGTACGCCGGATCTGAGCGCAATATAAACGAGCTCCTGCAAATAGAAGAAAAATTTTCCAGGGATATATGTATGTCCCTTGGTATAGATAAATGCAAAAGACTCAGCGTAGAAAGCCGCAAAGTGGTATCACGAAATTTCCCACCAGCAGACAGTGAAAGTATAGAGGCGTTGGACACTGATGATATCTACAAATATCTAGGTATTATGCAAGCAAGAAGAAGTCATTATAATATTATGATACAAAGAATCACCGGAAAACGGAAAAAAAATTATTCAAAGCGATTAACACATTGCGGTGCCTATACTAACACATAGTTTTGGGATATTAAAGTGATCTGATACGGAATTGGAAAGCGTGAAAAGAGCAACACGCACGCTGCTAACGAAATAAGGAGCTCACCACCCTAAATCAGCAATTAAGAGAATAAACTTCCCTAGAAACTTAGGCGGGCGAGGACCTATTGATGTCATGCATCTCCATAGAAAGCAAGTATCTCCATAGAAAGCAAGTCTCCAATTTACGTCGATATTTTTTGCAACAGAGCACGACTCTTCACATAGCAATATGCAAAGCGACGATAGATATACACCTTAGGATCTCAGAAACATGGAACCTGCTGAAATAACAGATACATTACAAACCGAAAAGTTGCTAAATGATTGGAAGCTGATAACATTGCATGGTAAACATCCACATATACTGAGCCAACCTGAAATCGACGCATGCGCCACAAACTTATGGCTGCAACATGCTGGCATTTACTTGGAAACTGAAGGACTAATGTTTGCAATTCAAGACCAAGTCATTGCAACTAGAAATTATTTAAAATATATTGCTCGCAAACAAATCGACAATGACAAGTGTAGAAAATGACAGCAACAAACCGAAACTATACATCACATCACAGGGGCGTGCGTTATGTTAGCGGGCACTGAATAGATGACGCGACATAACAACGTAACAAAAATTATACACCAAAGCCTTGCTATACGTACTACACTATTGGAAAATGCCTTATTACAAATATAAGCCTGCGGGAGTTCTAGAAAATGAAGCGTATAAAATCTACCAGGATCGCACGATACTGACGGATAGGAACGTCCAACATAACAGGCCAGATGTTATTCCTGTCGAGAAGAAAGAAAAGCGAAATCTTCTTATCGATGTTGAAGAAAGTAAATTTAAAATAAAAAAAATAAAATAAGGTAAAGAAAAAAATAAAAATAAAAATAAAAATAAAAATAAAAATAAAAATAAAAATAAAATAAAATAAAATAAAATTAAATAAAATAAATCAAAATAAAATAAAATAATATAAATCAAAATAAAATAAAATTAAATTAAATTACTTAAATAAAATAAAATAAAATAAAATTAAATTATACACAATGAAATAAAAAAAAAAAAAATAAAAAAAATAAAAAAAATAAAAAAAATTAAAAATAAATAAAATCAATTAATATAAAATAAAATTAAATTAAATTAAATTATATAAAACTAATTAAAATAAAATAATATATAGTAAAATAAAATAAAGTACCTAAATTAAAATAAAATAAAATAAAATATAAAAAAAAAATAAAAAAAAAAATAAAACGAAAAAAAACTAAATAAAATAAAATAAAATAAAATAACGCAGAGTAAAATCAAATAAAGAATAAAATAAAATTAATTAAAATAAGATAAAAGGTAAAAAATTAAGCAAACAAAAACTATTAAAAAATTAAAAATTAATTTAATTTATTTACTTTAATTAAATAAAGTCAAATAAAAAATAAAATAAAATAATACCAGTAAACTAAATTACAATAATTTATATAAATTAAAAAAATTATAAATTAAATAAAAGCAAAAAGAAATTAATAAATTAAAATAATAAGTAAAAATAGATAAATTAAAAAATTACATAAAATTAAAAAAATAGAATTAAATTAAATTAAATGATATAAAAACAAACAAATCATATGAAATTCTTTAAATAAATATTCGCAGTTAACAAAAACAAAAGCAAAAGTGGTCACTTTCCCCAAAAAAAAATTAACACAACATTTGAAATAATTGAAATGAAAGTAACAGGCATGCAACATGAAATTGAGACACCGACCAGCGGATACTTTTGTGTGTATATGTGGCAACTAAATGTGTTGGGTTTAAAAGTCAATTGAATATTTTGTGGCATATGGCTCATAGTGATACTTTTTCTGTGGCAAACACGCAATGCAAAGTTACATTTCCTGCCATAGGCAATAACGCCATATACATAAGTGCTGCCAACATAAAATTTTCGGACAAAAAACCAATCTGTTACCAAATATAACAGTGGCATGACACTTGTATGTCCTTTAAAAATATAGTAAAAGGAAATTTTCTAAAATAAATATATCAAAAAATTACAAATATAAACATATAGTTGAAAAAAAATTCAACATAAAGTAACAGAAACAAAATTAAAAGTAGAAGAGAAGAAATAAAGTAAATTTAATAGTGAATAGAAATAGCAAGCGAAATAAGGCGTGAGTATAATACAATGCAATAAGGTTTAGCGGGCAAAAAAAAATGTGCCACTTATGTGACAGCAACAGGTTGCCAACACAAATACACTCAAACAAAATTCACCACCAATACACATAGTTAGGCGTTGTGCATATTTCTGGGTGAAGCAGAAAAAATTTCGTTAAAAAAGAACAATAAAAGATAAAGCAAAGTAAGAAATTCCTTGCAACGTTGACATGCCAAATTTGTGTGTTGTCTGCAGCAACAACTCGCCTGTTGTCTGTGTACAGATAGTATGTGTGTGGTATCAACTGCCAGTAGCCTAATAAGGTGACGCGAAAATATTGCTTGTGCCTTCTATGCTATTGGCGCGATAATTCAGCCTGTGACAAGTAAACGCTTGCCGCTTGCCACACTTTTGTTGCGTTTCGGGCATAACTTTCTTATCTCTGCTGCTGCTGCCAACGCTACCGTTATAAATTCTTCAATGTTTTTACGATCTTTTTTTCACCATAATTTTAAAAAGGCAATTTACAAGTTAACCAACCAACAATTAACCATTTATGCTGTACTTTTATATACAAAATAAATATGTAAATGGGAAAAATGAGTGAAATAATGCACATAATACATATATATATATATATATATATATATATATACAATACATATTTATATATATATTATATACTCGAGTAAGCATGCAAAAATGAACGGAATGGCCATGCAAAAACTAAATATACAAATTAAGCTTACTTTTTTTTTTTTTTTGGTTTTTTTCGCTTTGCTGTCACCGCGCACTGGGTCAACTTTCGCTGGCAACTGTGTAGCAAACCCACTACTACAACAGCAAAACATTATCATATACATATATGTATATTTCATATAAGCACACAACAATAACAATGGAAACAGCTAAATGAAGGTAGCAGAAAAGGTAATAAAAATATTCTCAGGCAGCCAGCATTTGGGGCAAGAGAAGAGAGGTAGAGAGTAAAAGGAGGCGCTACTACTTGTAGTATCTTTTAGTACTGGCGTGTCCATTGTGATGTTGTACAGCGCTTTACGCTCGAACCTAATAATGTCACTTAAAAAGCAATTTTACAAATTGTGACAAAAACTGCAGCGTTAGAATGGAGAATAACAGCAAACAATAACAGCTAAAAAGGCGCACAAAGCGGCAAGTAACAATAGCTAAAGCAAAATACAAAAAAAAAAAAAAAAATTTTAAATTACAAAAGCAACGTTCAGAATACAAAGTCAAACGAAATACTCATAAAAAGTGGTCGAGTAAAAAGTAATAACTCCAGCTCAGCAACATTAAAGGCAACCCACTACAATTGCAGAGAGAGAAAAAAATTTTAAGAGCAAAAAAAATTTGAATTTTTATTTGCCAAATTACAATAATAAAAACTGCTTGTCGGTCGAGGGCAGAAATTACTAGGTAAAGATAAATAAATTGTTTCAATGTCACCTGTTGAAGAGAAGCCGTTGCCGTTGGCTCTGGTGGCCGAGTTTGCTTAGAGCTGAGACTTTATATACATATGTTATATATATGTATATATATATGTATATATATATATATATATATATATATATGTTTGTGTGTGTTTGTATATACATATATCTGCGCATGCTGTTTGCAATGGTGACACTGCTGGGAATCATGGCGAGTTGAAGCTCCAGTCTCAAGAGGGCGATGTCTGGAAAACAAAAAGAAGCAAGCAACAAACAAAAAAAATGAAGTACACAAAAGCACTACAACTAAAATAGAACTCCATTGTTGCAAAGATTGATAACAAAGTCTGGAGGATAGAAGAAAAACATTTTTTGAATAACAAAAAAGTAGAACTTGCAGTAACGAAAAAAAAACAGAAAATCTCTGAATATTTTATGTCACGTGAAGAGAATATAATGTTGACAAAGACAAGATATGTATATACACATATAAGTATATTAGTTGGGTTCAAAATATAGAGCAAACGCAATGACTCACTGAGAAAACAGGGCAAATCTCTTTAGTAGAAAATTATTGTATTATATATACGTGTAGTCGAGTATATGTACATTTGTAAATTAAGTTAAGATGAATACTCAAATGTTCAATTAATCACTTGTCTCAATCTTATAGGCGCATACACTAAAAATTGTACTATTTCTTTATCTAAATTTTTTGAAACTAATTAACTTTTCTTGACTTTTCAAAAAGTTTCGGAATTTGAAAATTTGTTTAAAATAATAAAACCAATGTTAGATAAATATTGGCAAACTATATCCGTATTTAAAAGTGGAAATATATTGTAACGTTTTTCGTGGCTACCCTAGATGATTTCCCAAATCCTGCTACTCCGATCTTTAGATTGCTAATTAAAACTCCCAAGATTTCTTCGCTTAACCTCTTAATCGTCAGGATTTTACTTAACTTTTATTTTGTTATAGAATAATTACAATTTTCTTCTCTATACACAATGGTTTACTTTACAAATTTTTATCAATCTTTTATTAATCGCTTTAGTTTGTACCAGTGTTATTACTCCCGAGTCTTCAACTCGATTGCATGCAATAGCTGCTGCTGCTCCTTTTATACCTAACGATGGTCCAAACATTCTGTTCATACGCTAACTGGTCTACCTGCAGTAGTTGCTACCGCTTCTTTTGCCTATCCTTAGTACGGGGCATTTTGATCACACTGTCGCCCCTTTTGTCTGACCTTTGTATTTGGAATTTCTGTCACAATATTCTATTACTGGTTATTAAAATACGAAAATTTTTGATATATACACCTCAAATTTGTAAACATATATTTTTTTATTAATTATCTTTTATAAAAGTATGTAGTCGAATGAAGATAGAAAAAATGTGACACGACAAAAAATATAGAATATGTAAAACAAGTGATTATATGTTTAAACTCAATGAAGCAGATACAATAATGTATCGAAACGCGTAGAAGGCAGAAGAGGAAACACAGTTTTTGCTTTAAAATAAACGGCCGAAAAGCTCAAAATATACAACATAAAAAATGGATTTTTAATAACAATCACATTAATTTTTTATATAAAAATTTATTTTTTCTTTTATATTGGAAAAAAGGCTATACAAATTTTCATTTAATTATTTTTTGTTATAAATTTGAATTTTTGTATTTGATTAAAAACCAAAAATTTCTTTAATTAGAAAAATTGGTTGTCCAAATTATTACTTTTAATTTGGTATTACAAAATATAGAGATTCCCTTGACGCCTCAAAAGAAAATGCTCTCGCCGTGGGTAGAATAACTCATTATTGGTTGATCTAAAATCAAAAAACCAAAAATATTTCGTTGGTACATGGATAAATCTCGTTGTTGGACAAAGGAAAAGAAAAAGATGATAAATTTGAATTTTTGACAGACTTTGAACTTTGAACACATTGACAAAAAAAAAGTTGTAATAAAAAAAAGTCCTTCGTTCAATGACTAGATAATGTTATTACAAAGATGTGTGCCAAATTTGAATAAAATCGCTTTATAACTTTTCTCTGTCCACCGACTTGAAAAATATAGTTTTGAGATAAACGCGTTAAAAATTTGAAATTGACACAGACATGGCTCGATGGGCGGAACTTCCAAAGTGTCTATCTCTTAGAATTTTACTCCGCTCGATTTGAAATTTTAAGAGAATATTTTAAACATATTGTACAATTTAATAGTTGTTTGTTTGCCAGCAGTTAGAGGGAACTACAATTTATTCTAAGCCGCCTACGAGCGGCCGCTGGATTATTATCAGCAGCTTTCGTGTCATGTTAGAAATACAACGGGAGAACTGAACATTACCTGCCGAGGGGCGACTGCAGATAGAAAACCTAATTATTCGATAATATTGGATGTTTGTCTGCTGAGAACTCGCAACTTTGCTTGCCGAATAGCAGTACGCAATGATTAAAGATTAAATTTGGAAAATTTATTTTTTATGATTTTTCTTATATTTCATAAACGTTTTGGATGGATTTAACTTTGAAAAACATTTTTTCTAAACATTATTTCTTTTTTAAGTATTTTGGATAGATTGCGAAACTCTATTTCTGAAATGCAATATTTGGCATCAGGAATATTCCAAAACTCTGAAATATCAAATAACCTTATATTGAAATTTTATTTTAAGCAATTTATATGCTTAACTTTCTTAATAGCAAAATCTGTGTTAATTGAAAATCATTTATTTTGAGTTAGCTTAAAGAGAGCAAATAGCTTTCGAAATTATTTTTTATTAGTAACTAAATTATGATATTTTCATGAAAAGTCTCCGTTGGTTAATTAATTAATTAATTAGGCTACAACTAATAAGCATTGATTATGCACATTTTCCAAATTACTAATAAAAAAAAATTATTATTATTTTGGACTAAACTATTTATCTCGTTTTTGCAGACGCTGAAAAATAAACGATTGCAAGTCCCTACTTTGAACTGGGTAAGTGTAATTAAAAAATAAAATAAAAACGATATATTATTAAGCTTGAATATTATTATGAATAAAAGTTTTTAATAAAAAGTATACACGATATTTTAGAAAAGTAAACTAATAGTTTACAGCTTAATAATTTATCAAAATTTTACAATTCCCAATTTAACGCTAAAATTGATACAAATTGAAGAAAATCAAAGCTCAAAACAACACAACTTGGTAATATTTTTCGTCTAAAAAAAATAGCTCTGCCCGCTATTAAATTTTACAAAACATGTCACAGCGTATCAATATCAAATATCATTTTCTCCCCAAAATACACTCTTCGTCACTGCTACGACACGCTGTCATTTCATATCAGCAACGGCCGACACTATCAGGTGCATAGCATGAACGCAG
This sequence comes from Neoceratitis asiatica, assembly GCA_030068015.2. Taxonomy (NCBI): domain Eukaryota; kingdom Metazoa; phylum Arthropoda; class Insecta; order Diptera; family Tephritidae; genus Neoceratitis; species Neoceratitis asiatica. The sequence continues at coordinate 8,780,358 of CM061528.1, forward strand.
CAGCGCACTTTTGACGTGACCTTAAAACGTCATAAAATGTCACCAGTAAAACGTGCACTCACATCGGCAACTACAACAACAATAGAACGATACCAAAACCAGCAAATCACAAAAGGCCGCGCACTGTGACAATATAATCGTCTAAGCCCACAGTGAATAGAGATTGTACCCCAGCATGGTCATAGTGCATGGTTGTGGCCCGCCAACGGGTAATCAATATTCCATGGCAGCACTTCAACATAAATTCTCAGCGGTGCACTAGAATTTGACATTGTAGCATGTCCGCAAAGCACCGTTGCATTACTAAATGTAAACACACAAACACAAACACACAATCGAATGGTTATTTTACTGCCACTTGCCACATGCGACATTACATTGCATTGCATTGTGCGGCAAAGTTATTTATTGGTGCAGTACACCACTAGACTCTTAACTGTCTTTTGATGGGCCGCTGCTTGACGTTTGCCGGCTGGCAACTCGCTGGCATAGTTGAATAAATGGTGGAATGTGCGGTGTGCGCGGCTGGTGTCATCCATTTCAATTTTAATCGAACTCATGCCTTGCAGAATCAATGACGGCGCATGCTGCAAGTGGCTAGTGGGCAAGTGGAAGTAGTGTAGTTGTTGTTTGTAAACGGTGACATTTTCAAATAATTATTGCGCTGTTTACTTTTTCTTTAAATATTTTTTTTTAAGTTTCATTCAATTTTTTGTTTGAAAGCTTTGCCGCTCGTTCGTCAAATGCCTTTCTTTTGTAAACAGCTAAGAAATTCTTTGGTACTGTTTGCTTTGTGAGGTATGCATGAAAGGTTTTTAGAATATGCTCAGTATGTCATTTCAAATTACGTCCCAGAGATGGTGTGAGAAGTCGCTGCAAGCTAAAGTTCAAAAGCCAAAAAAATGCCAGCATCTAACAAAATGGCCAATTACTTGTGTATGCATGTCACAATGTGGGCATTTTTTCAAATAGAGTAAAAAGATTTTTATAATTCAAAACCACGGCACAGGTGCCACCGGTGTATTTAGTTAAAAAATGTTTAAATTCTAAGATATTTTGAGATGTCTTTCATCTCCCATATTGACTGATAAATTCCTTAAAAACTTCTATAGGCAGAATATTTACAATAATTTATTCTGTTACAAAGTATTCCAGAGTGAAAAAAGTGTGATTTGAATACAGATATATTTTCCAAATTTTTATTTACATTTTTTCTACTTTAAAATAGAAAAAAATATACTAAAATAAGTAAATAAAACTTAATTATAGCAAACAAACTTAATTGAAACTAAATTAAATAAAAAATAAAAATATTTTAAAATAAAATAAAATTAAAATAAAGTGAAAAAAAAAATCAAATACAAAATAAAAAAATAAAAATAATTTGAAACAAAAATTTTTTTTAGAAATAACAAAAAAATAACAAAGAATATAAAAAAAAATAATTTAAAACAAAATAGAATAAAAAAATAAAATAAAAGAAAATAAAATAATTTTAAACAAAATACAATAAAATATAATTAAACAAAGTAAAATAAAATAAAAAAAAAAATTAAAAAAAATAAAATAAAACAAAATAATATAGAATAAAATAAAATGAAGTAGAATAAAAAGTTAAAAAAATTTAAATAAAAAATGAAATGAAATATATAAATAAATTAAAATAATATCAGATAAAATGAAAAACAAATAATAAAAAACATAAAATAAAATAAAAAATGAAAGTTAAATAAAAATAAGGAAAATAGAATAAAATAAAATAAAATAAAATAAAATAGAAAAAAAAATAAGAAAGAAAAAAAATAAAATAAAAGTAAAAAAAATAAAAAAATAGATAAATAAAATATAAAAATAAAATGAAATAAAATAAAATAAAATAAACCAAACAAAATAAAAGAAAATAAAACATAATAATAAAAAATAGTTTAAAAAAAAAATAATAAAAAAATATAAAAATAAAAAATAAATAAAATTAAGTAAAATAAACTAAAATAAAAATCAAACAAAATAAGAAAATCAAATTAAATAAAATCCAATAAAATTAAATTAAATGAAATTAAAGTAAAAAATAAAAATTAAAAAAAAATATAAAAAAAATTACTTATATAGAAATAAAAGAAAATAAATTAAATCGAAAAAAATATAAATAAAATTATATTATTTCAACAAAATATATTGTTTAATTTATAGAAGCTCTTTTTTACTACATTTAATCTTTGTTTTAAGTAAAAAATTTTGAATTTGACATTTTTTTTAAATATTTTTCTATATATAATTTTTGTGTTTTGGTAAAACTCAGCTATGTTTGTATTTGTGTTAGAATCAAATTAAAAGAAATATATTTTCAATTTTTATTTGAAGTTCTGTTACATTGTTTGATTTCTAGAAAATATGTTTTTATAACTATAATCTTATTATTAAAGTATAGTTAAAAAATTTTAAATTCTCCATTTCATTTAATTTTTAAGGAAAACATTTTTATTTAATTATTTTTTTAAATTTATTTTAATTTATTTCGAATATATATTTTATTTCGAAAATTTTTTTTGTAGCTTTAAAGCAAATATCTTGCTGAATTGAAATATATCATCGATGTTAAAGCTTTTGTGGCACATGTGGTACCTGAACACATACAAACATTCATTTTTCCAAACATCTATGTAAACTCAAGCTCAACTACCCACCAACTAAAATATAACTATGAATAAAATAAAAATCTCCTAGCAGCCGGCAACAAACTGCCACACTAATCGAGCATGCAACGAAAGTAGGGCAGGCGACCGTCCGACTAACCGACCAGTCACTAACTAAACTTTACTTAAAGACATTCAGCAGACGACGCTTTTGTATGCGCTGAGATTGCTCTAAAAATACAATGAAATTTATTAGTTGAAAAATTAATTTTTCTTCAACTTGACTGCCAACTCCACGATGTTGCAACATATTTATTGCCAGCCGTGTGTGTGTGTGTGTTATTGTTGTTATTGTTATTGCCGGGGTGTCATGCCGTGTAGCGACGTTTGATGCTTCAATTTTCCTCATACACACACAGGCGCATACATAACCTAAGCAACAACAACATCGTTGAACAATTAATTAATGTGAGGACGATTTATGTACGTGTATATGAAGTGGTAGTTGTTGGTGTTTGTGTTGTTACTACAATTTTTATGCTTTTGTTTGCTGGTTTACTTACTAACTCGTAAAATAAAGAAAAAAAAATTGTGCAAAGATGATAGCAGCGCGTAACTAGCAACATATTTGTGTATATACACATATACATATATCACTTTTTATGTGTATGTACGTGCCTGCCAACATCGTGCGGCGCACAGAAGTGTGGAAATTGTTTATCATAATTTTTTTCTATTCTCTTCTAAGTGTTGCTTTTAGTTGTTGTTGCTGCTTGTAATTATGTAAGTATGTATGTAGTTGGCATGCAACCGCTGAGCGACAGCCGCCACTTTATTGATGTTGTTAAATTTATGATTCTATTGCATGCTTATGGCAGCCGCTCAAACAGCGGGCGGACATAGAGCTAGGCGGATGAGCAATGTGAAGGCGAGATTTACAAGAAAAAGCGCGCCGAATAGATTTTTTTCAGACGTTTAACACGATAGAAATTTAATAGAAATATCGCTGCGAATACACACATACATATGTATAAAGGAGCATTGGTTACTTTGGAGATTTATTGAAATGACATAAATAAACTTTTTATAATATAAAAATTAAAAAAAAATTAAAAATATAAAAAAATTAAATATTAATTATAATCCATTACTTTCTTTTGGAATGAAAATTTGTAAAAAAATATTTAAGTTTTGAAACAAGTTTATATCTCAAAAAATTTAATTTTTCACACACCAAATTTTTGAAGAAGCAAATTAGAAAAAAAAATTAAGAAAATTTCTAAAAAAGAAATATAAAGGGCATTTAGTTTTTTAAGTCTTTTTGTGGAAAAAACTTAAAAAATGAATGGTAAAAAAAAATATATTTTTAAAATATATATATGTATTTTTTTAGAAATAATGACTGAAAGTTAAAAAATTAGAAGAAAAAATAAAATAAATTAAGAAATTTTTTAACAGTGAAAAAATATTTTTTTTTAAATATAGTTATGCCTTTTTTGATATTATTAATACCCGTCGTCGGAATACAATCAATAAATTTTATTTTTTAACACTGTTTTTTTTTTTTGAGAATTCGTAGATAGCTCGTTTGTAATAACTGAATACCAGCTGCTCGCTAGCAGCAATTACACAGCTATGTTGCTCATAAGCAGCAATAGGAAATGAAATTCTCGCTGATCGATTTATATAAAAATGCTTAGCACAAATGCGGCGCGGATTAAGCACGCAATCGAAAGCAGAAATCGATGCGGTGAAAGATAATGGAAAACAGGCAGCAGCAACAACAACCACAATTTCAGCAATAACAACGGAGAAAAAAAATTAAAGATCAAGCAAAGAGCATGGAGCGCGCTACTGTGAGAAAACGGATGATATCAGCTATAACAGTGCTATATATACATATACATATATACACATACGTATAGATATATGTACATATATCTAAGCAACGATAAGGAGCACTAGTTGGCCGGTCAGTAGCAACAAAAGGAAATCACTGACAGCTAATTAACGCTGAAAATGCCGCACATATACACTCATACATATACATGCAAGCATAGCAAGAAGCTTCCATTTTCACATTTCCAAAACGTTTGTGGCATGTTAAAGTTGACTTCTGTTGCGCTTCACAAATATATGGGTGCATATACATATACATATATACACATATATACTTGTACATACATGCCATTGTTCGTGCGCTTTGTTGCCACATCTGGCAATGGCATTAATGCGCCAGTAATGGCCGACGAAAGACGGAAAAACAATATATATATATATATATATATATATTTGTTGGAGAAAATGCCATGAATTTGTTGTTTTTATTGAAGATTTTTTCTTATAATTTTATTTCCATTTTTATAACCTCCACCATTGTATGCCATCGTGTTGATGAATCACACATCGCTCATACGCACACATGATTGACCTTTATGGTACAATTGGCAAAACAGCTGTAACAGTGCAACGGTAAGCTGTCAAAGCGTGGAACAGAAAAAAAGCTCACATATAAAGTTACAAACATATGTATATTATGAAAATAAATATATACAAAATCTTTTCTTTAAGTAAAATGAAAGGCTACACATGGCTTATCGTCCATTATCAATGCTGTTATTGCGGATTTTGTGGTTTTTATTCTCCACTCAACTATTTGTCCAAACCATTTAACATTTCATTTAGCCAATCGTTGCATTGTATATTTTAGCTGTCAAGTGATTGTTGATTTGTCCATTTTCAGCGACTGACATCTCCAGTCATCTTTATAGGCAGCGGCAGCAAAAAGTGCTATTAGCGATAATTATTGTGTGATTAAAATTAATACAAAGAAGCGGAAATTTGCTTTTGGTGTGATTAATGATTTGTGACAGCGAGCATTTAGCAATAAAGCTTTCGAATTTTTTTTGTTTTGCTTCCTTCATTTTACTAAATGATATTGGAGACAACTGAGTATTTACTGAGCAATAATAGCTTCCCTATCTGATTCGTCTCCATTCAATGGCAAAACAACAAAACATATGTAAATAAATATTCTACGATTAGAAAAATGTCCTATACCCAAATCTATGTATATCTATATATACTTTTCTGTTTTCGGAGCGGATTTCGCAGAATTCTTGATTTGACAGTTTTGATGACTTGCGGCGTTCGAACTGTGCGTGGACGGCCCGACCGGTGGCGGTCTTTAACATCACCAGTCTCCTCAAACAGTTTTATGCACCGGTAGACGAACATGCGACAAATACCGAGCGGACGGAGTGTTTTGAAAATATCACCTTTTTCATTTCACACTTAAAAAGCGCTATAACAGCGATACGGTTTTCATAATCTGACCATTCCATGTTGAAAAGTCACACAATTAAGAATTCGCGATACCGACTAACGCTTTACAGGTTATATTTTATAAATCATATGGGAATTATGTGGTATGCTCAATTCTTCTATTGAATTATGTCCCTACCAAATGTAAAAATCAATGCAAATTTTGAATTTCAAATCAATGCAAATAAAATTTCAAAATATGCGCACATTACGTTGTATGTGGCGTAGAAGAAGTGAAAAAATGAAAAAGAAAATAAATTGAAAAAAAAAAAATTAAAAATAAAAATTAATAAGAAAAAGTATGGAAAAAAATTTTCAATCAAATTTTTTCGTTTCGTTTTAAAAAAAAAATCCGAATATACAAAATTTCAGTTAGATTTTCTTCATTTTTTTTTTGTATAGGTGTAGCAAAGTACGCTGGGGTCCGCTAAATTATTTATTTTTATTTTTATAGTGTCAACGACTTGAATTGTTTTGTGCAACTTTTGCTTATCAGGCATTTCTTAGACCAAGTAAATTCTATAGACTTGTATGTCAATAAATAAATTAGTATATTACTACATTTAATTTAATTTATTTTAATTTAATTTAATATGAATTGATTTTAATTTTATTTATATTATTTTATTTTGTTTTCTTTTATTTTATTTTTTATTTTTTTAATATTTTTATTTTTTATTTTATTTTTTTTATTTTTTTTAATTCATTTTATTTTATTTTATTTTATTTCATTTTATTTTATTTTATTTTTATTTTTTTAATTTATTTTATTTTACTTTCTTTATTTTATTCTATTTTATTTTTTGTAATTTTATTTTTTTAATTATATTTTTATTTATTTATTTGTTGTTTTTTATTTAATTTTTATTTTTTAATGTTGGTTTATTTTATTTTATCTTATTTTATTTGATATTTTTTATTTTATTTTATTTTATTTTACATTTTTTTTTAAATTTTATTTGTTTAATTTTATTTTGTTTTAGTTTTATTTAATTTTACTCTATTTTATTTTATTTCACTTTAGTTTATTTTATATATTTTTTTTTTTTTTAATTTTTTTTCACTTTAGTTTACTTTATATTTTTTAAATTTTTTATATTTTTATTTTTTTATTTTTTTAAAGTTTGTTTTATGTCATTTTATTTTATTTTATTTTTAATTATTATTTATTTATTTATTTATTTTAATTTAGTTTATATTAATTTATTATATATATTTATTATTCTAAATTCCGTTTTATTTGTTTCACTTCTCTTTATTATTTGGAACACATTGGAGCTGTTTTAGATCAGCTGCTGGCTCACACATTCCCATTTCGTAATGAATTGTTATCATAAGAGAGCATAAATATTAAAAGCATTAGCAACAAAGACTTATATTCTCCTACATACATATGTTCAACTCAAAAGTGTAGCGTAACCACCGCAGCATGTTGCGGCCGGCATCTAAGACATTTCCTTGAATTCGACTAGTTGCTCGTGTTGCACATGAATACGGTAGCTTTGAAACAAAAAAAATGCTTACAGCAAACGTGCAGCAAAATAACAACTGGTTAGAATAATTATAAAATTTCTCATAAGTGTATTATGAAGATATGTCGGCGAGTAGATAAATGCAGCATTTTAACTTTTTTTTTGCCACTTAAAAACCAGAGCAACTATTGCTGAAGCAGCTGTTGTGGCAACTGCTTTGAAATATACGAGTATTTGTGCGAAAACATATAACAGCGCTGAAACTGAAGATGCATGAGCAATTGGTAGTGCTAGAGAGAATGGGGGTTAGTGTTACATTGTTGCCACTGTTGGCAGTGTTGCAAGTGTTGCGCGTGCACTGCAAAGTTGTTTTTTTTTATAAAACTCCATGTTTGTTGTTCTTCATAATATAGAACGATTTACGTTTAATGCCAAGGCAGCATTGAAAGCTTAAGCTTAGAAATTAGCGCAAACTAGAAAAAGAAAAAAAAAAAGTATATAAAAGGAAAGAGCAATAAGAAAATAAAAGGTCTTAAGCGTTTGCGTGGCAGGCAGGATGGGAAGGTGTTTGCTTGGTTAGACGGCAGTATTCATAAATTACACACACAAACACACACAATTTTTTTTTGCAACGCTTTGCCAATGGAAATGTGGAAGGCTTAGAAATGCATTAAAGTTTTTCTGCCTGTGTGTGTGCGTGTTTTTCACATATCAAACATCCGCAAACAAGCGCAAATAATCCGCACGTAGCACGGCAGCAATTAAGTCAAACAATAAGCTGATAGCTTCGTAAAAAGCAACAACAAGAAGATAGATAATGCGGCAGGCTTTACTTTTTTTAATTTAAATGGAATGAACAAATCCGCTCTGCTCTTGCAACGGCGTGTGTCTACTGTCAGCCGCTGCATTCAACTCTCCTTTACAGTTTTGATAAGTGCAGTTCTGCTCATATGTAAGTGTGCTTACTTGAGTGGTAATTGCTTTACGCCAAGATCAAAGGCATAAATCATATGTGTAATAAGCTATGGAAAAGGATGGAAAATACTTATGAAACAAATATTAAAAAAAGGAAAAAAGCAAATTAAAACAATACAAAAAGCAACCGCAACATAATTCGCACGCTCTGCTCTGCTACATGCCGTAGCCACTGTTGATGTGCGCATCAGCTTTAATCTTTGGAATTTCGCTGTTGCCTCCAATGCTTCAGCTATTCAATATCGCTTTAATTCCAATTTACATCCAATATATATATATATATTTTTATTTTGCCTTTACTTACAATCAGCATGCTTTTGTACACAAAAACTGCACGCTCTGCCCCTTGAATTTATCAGGCCATGCCTGCGGATAAGCTCACCATTCAACTTTCTCACATTATGGCGTGCCTAAATAAACGTTCATTAGTTAATTGTTAATCAAGTCGATAGCCAGAATTTCAACAATTGACCTCAACGTGCCGAGCCGCAAGCTGCGGCCAATTGAATTTAGAATACTTGGTCAGACGCCACCGCTGTGCGCTTGAAAACTTGCCAATTTTTGCGTTTTGTATTTTGTTTAACACACAAACATACTTCTACGTAGAGCAGCACAAGTCTCCCAAAATACCGCACAATAAGCGAATTAAGCACACACGTTTCACGAACGCATAACGAGAAACGTGCCAAACATTTTTGGCTTGACCGTGCCGTTGCTGCCGCCTGGCGCTATTGACGTGTAGTGGCGTCAGCAGCGCTGCGTGCTTTTGCTAAAATCGCGCTAATTTTTCAGCTAATTTCAATTTTTTTTTTTGGTTCTGTAATTTTCTTGTTTTGCTTGTTGCTGCTACTCTTGAACAATTTTTAATTTTCATCATTTATTTGATTGCTATCGATTTCGTTGGCAATTTGCGCATAATTAACTTGTTAATAAGCTGCTGAGATGAGTTGTGCTGTTGGTGGCAGTGAAATTTCGTTTGGATTTGTTACACTGAAAGTGTGAATGATTGTTTAGTGATTAAAACTTAGACAGTTGTTGGTGTTATAGTGATCAATTTTTTTATATAACTGTAGTTTTCTACTTTTAATTACAGCATTCGTTACTATAGCACCAATTATTAATGCATTTCTAACAACAATTATTGGCATTATGAATATGAAGCTTGTTAAGAGTTAAGAAATCAACGATTTTAATACAAAATTAAAAAAAAAGTTTATTATAAAACTAAAAAATTGTGAAAATTTTATCACTAAAACCATGTAAATATTGTTTAAAAGTATTTTATGATTTTTATTATTAATATAAAAATTTTAATATTTAATATTTTTTCAACGAATTTTTTATATATTTATATATTTAACAATTTTTGAGTGTAAAAATTAATTCGGCCCCTTTTTTGATGTTCTAGAAAGCATTTTTTTACTGAAAAAAATGTAAAAAATAACAACACTCAAAGCATTGTCTCTCTGATAATTTTAGAATACAATCTCTAAAAAATTAATGCGCTTGCCAATAGTCGGAAGAACCAAGGTCTGAAGAATACGGCGGTTGCGATAAGACCTCCAATTTCAGCGTTTCCAGGTAGTTTTTGGCTGATAAAGTCACGTGAGGCGATCGTCATATTGCAAAAACACCTTGTCACGTCCGTTGATAATTTCAGCCTATTTTTCGCGCAGTGTGCCACTCAGTAGTTATAGGCGCCAAGAAATTTAGTGCATGGCATGGATCTTGATTCAGGAATGCCTCCATTAATTCCTTATCTTCAAATTATTTGGTTTGGTCAGGACGTTCTTTGTCTTCGATGCTAAAAGCAGCACCTTTCAAGCATTGAAACCACTCTCTGCATGACTTATTGTTCGGTGCAGATTCGCTATAAACTTCCACAAGCATTCGTTGGGCTTGAGCTGCACTTTTCTTCGAATAAAAATAAAAATCAAACTTCCTGCAAATTCTGTGAATTTAACACAAATCCGGACATTTTGAAAGAGGCAAAAACAATGTTGTTGTCAAAAACAGACGCTGATGCATACTAATTATTGTTCACAGACCTTTCCAATGAAATAGGTAATCGCTATGATCGGGCACAACCTCTAGGTGGAGTCATCTTTTGAGAACGGACTGAATTAATTTGTACTCCCAATAATAAAGGCTCATCCATTTAGTGATTTAGAAAGTGCAGGATTATATTTTGACATCTGTCAAACATAACTATTAGGCCAAAGATGTTTTTACTTAGTCAAAAGTCAGGCATTTATGAAAATGGATCGCTTAACCACCGCGCAATGCGTTAAAAGGCTTCAAGAGGAGATTATGGGGCACATAATCGTTCAACTACTGAAGCAATTGGTAAAATTTTAAAGAAATTTGAAGAGACTGGATCGGTTGCAGATATTGTAAATTCCGTGCATGATCATTTTGTTAGTCCCTTAAGTGAAAGTGTACCCGTATGTGTCTATTTCTCGGCATTGTCAAGAGCTGGGACTCTCATACGACACATTATGGCGGATTTTGCACTTTGCTCAAGCTCCCATAACAACCGAAGCCGGCTGACCATTCACAATGCCGTAGTTACGTCGATTGGGTGCTTGAACAACAAACAGTGTGAACCGCGATTTTTCCAACAATATTTTCTTAAGCGACAAGGCACATTTTTCACTTGCTGGATACGTAAATTAGCAAAATTGTCACATCTTGGGCTCCGAGAATCCGCAAATAATTGAAGAGAGACCATTGCACTCAAAAACACTTATTGTCTGGTGCGCTGTTTGGTCCGAAGTTGTGATTGGACCTTACTTCCTTGAAAACGATAACGTTGAGACTATCATTGTCAATTCAGAGTGTTATAGTTGTATGGTAACCGACTTTTTTTTTTGGTCTGCAATTGAAGAACATGCCTTGGACAATATGGGGTCTCAACAAGATGGTGCTACATACCACACAGCACAAGCGAATATGACTTTATTGAGAGAGAAGTTTCCCGGTCGCATAAACTCTCGCCTTGGTGATGTCAGTTGGACACCGTTTGTGGGACTACGCAGATAAACCTTTAACTCTTGAACACTTGAAAATCAATATTCGTTAAGTGATGGCTGAGTTTCCGCCAAATATGTGCCAAACGAAGGTTGAAAATTACCTCAAACGAAGTAAAACTACGCGAGGCGGTCATTTGAATAATGTAGTTTTTCACATTCAATACCATGGGTTATAATAAAAAAGGAATTTCATGAAAAAAATTAATTCAAATGCATTTTTTTGCGTTTATTTTGGAAACCGTAAAATGGATAATATGAGAAAAATTCAGTAACACAATATTTTTTCAACTCATAAAACTCCTTTATCTCCAGATTTATTTATTTATTTATTTAATTATTTCATTATTAAAATATTACGTAATTTGAAAAAAAAAAATTAATTAAGAATTTATGTTGAAAAATCATAAACAATTTTTTTTTGTATTAAAAATACAAGGATTTATATTTTGGGCAAATTATTTTTTCAAATGCTTTTGTATGAAATCTCGTCTACAGAATTAATTACACAACAACAGTAGCACTGGAGGTAGCGCAATAGCATATTTATTAAATTTTTATGAGGATTTAATATTTTCTAATTGAATTTAAAATGTGTGGCACATTAGGATTTTTTTCCTTAATTTTTTTGTGTTTTTCTAAAATTCATTATAAATAAATAAGTGACCCAATTCACGAGCAATGAGGGCGTTCGAGCATCAGTTTATGTGTAAGTGTGTATGTGTATGTTGTGGTATGTGAGTAACAACTATGTTGCAGGCATTTTATGCATTCTTATTCAACTAACAACAACAACAATAACAATTTGAGCTACTACTACCATTGCAAAATTTGCACGCCTCATTTCAGCTCCGCATTCACAGTTGCGGTTTATTTTCAATTAAAATTCCGACAAATTGTATTGTATTAAAATAGTTTAGGAAAATGCGAACAGCAGCAGCATGCCATGGCTTAACATAGCGTGGCATAGGCGGCCGTAATGACAGAAGGTACGTGCGTTGCATAATGCAAAGTCATATATATTGGTTGTTTGTGCGCATAAACTTAAATGGGTGAGTTTGTAAATATGTTTGCATGCATGTATTGTGCCTGTAAGCCTACACAGCTACGACAATTAGGCCGTTGGGTGGGAGTTAACATTATTTAGGTGTCTACTCTACATATTTTCCGTTCATTTGGCAGACATTGTGGCAACACAGTAGCGCAGTTGCAAGCTTTTTTTTTTACTTGTTGCACGCTAAATTATGCATGCCACAACACATAATCGACGTCACTTGTGGTTGGCAAGTTGATTTTTGTTCTTCTTTGGTTTCGCCTTATTTTATTTTACCAGCCGGTTAGTACTAACTGTTCATTTGTGGTATTTTTTCAGGTGCCCGTACGTCGATGAGTGTGTGTTTACTCAACTAAAATTCCAGCAACAGCTGCAATTTAAAATTTTTACTCGCAAATTGCGGTTTGGCGGAGGTGGGCTATACTTGCATTCCAAAATAAATATTTACCTGCAACAAAAATACATATACGTGCATACATATATGTATATACATATATATATGCAAACATATGAACATATTGGCGGCACATAAATATCTCTTCTTTGTTGGCATATAAAAATTAATTGCAATTCACAGGTAAACGTTTATTTTGCTACCACTTCAACTGCCGCCTCTTCTTCTATCTCTATTTTATTCTTATGTGGGCAAAACGTTGCCACAACAATGTCATCATGCATCGATTGTTGTATGGCACGGTATTGATAGATAATTGGCAAAGTGTTGTTTGTGTGTGTGTGTGTTTGCAACAGAGTGATGTAGCTGTGTACAAGTATTCAAGTAACTATTTACACACACAAATGCACACATGTACACACCTTTCATTTGCTTTTGCCTTCGTAAACATGTTGCGGGTGCTGGTCACTGTAGTAATTGCTGTCAAGTGCGGTGCTATTAACCTATATTTGCATTGGCCGTCAACAGCAGCGACACTGGCACAGCAACAACAGCAATAAAAATAGTAAATATCAAGTACAGCGCTTTAACCAAGCAAACTCTGTGTCAATACAAAGCCAATATTAAAAAGCATTAATTTGCGGGGCAAAAATTTCTCAATTCCTGCTACTACTTGTGACATGCTGCAGCAAATATTTTTATGTTGTTCATGTTACACATATATATTTATCGATTTTTTTTAAATTATTTGTCAACTTACACATCTCCATTCAACATAAATGATATGCAAGTTTTTCCCATAAACTTGAGTTTGCTGTCAACAAAAGTATTTAGTAATACGCCCAATAGGTGTTAATGAAGTGTGTGAATAGTAAATAGGAAGTACATTCACACATATATATATATATTTAAATTCTTTTCAGATCGTTAAATAGAGAGTTGTAGACAAGAATGCGTCGTTTTGTAGGAAAAAGTTAAAATTTTAAGAATAGGAAATTAAAAAAAAATGTTTTTTAACGCATGTTTGTGTGCATGTGTAGCTTGAAATGCGTAAGATAAACTAATTATATTTATATGTAGTTAAACAGTAATGTGCATAGAGAAAAAAATTATACTTTCCCTACTTAACATGCTTTTATACACAGCTCTTTAACGAGTTTTCTTGACATATTTTTAATATCAACTTATTTTCCCCTCCCTAAGAGATGATGCAAAAAAACTGAACATGTAAAATTTTAATATTTTTGGAAGCAAAACGCATCATTAACAAATTGTTTTGCATTGTCAACCCTAATCATTTTTATTTCTATAGCTTTAATTAAAAAAAATATCATATTCGTAACCTGGTTTATTTATGTGAAATAATCTACTTGTGGGACAATAAACAAAAAAGGACTACCCTAAAATTGCTTTAAATTTTGTATAATATATATATATATATATATATATATATATATATGATTACTTAAAAAAACATACAAATTGTTAAGGAAATTCAACTCATTTTTATTTAATGTGAAGTACAATCGATACAATTAAGTTCTGAATATAAGATCATTCAAATGGCCTCCACGACTTCTTTTGCAGGAATGAATGCGATGAACCCAATTTTGAGGCACTTTTTCTACTAAATCAAGTCGTATGTCATAAATAACATGTTCAATATTGACTTTTAAGGCTTGAAGAGAGTTAGGTGTATTACTAAATATCAATGACTTCAAATAACCCCACAAAAAGTAGTCTAATGGCGTTAAATCACAACTTCTTGAAGGCCATTCAATGTCACAATCTCTTGAAATAATCGAATCTCCAAATATTTCTGGCAATAATTCGGTTGCTGCACGTGCTATGTGACACGTGTCCCCGTTTTTTTGGAACTAGATATTGTTAAGATCAACTTCTTCCAATTGTGGCAATAAAAAGTTCGCAATCATCGATCTATCGATCGCTCCCCGTTGACAGTAACGGTGATACCAGCTTCATTTCGAAAGAAGTACGAACCGATAAATCCACCAGACCAAAAACCACACCACTCCACCACTGTCAATTTAGGTGAATGTGAGTTGATTTGGTTTTGTGTTTTTCCGACAGGGTGGATACTAGATTTATATCGGAACGAATTTCCGTCATCCCTTGTCAAATTTGGTTTAGTAACACACCGGTTTCGGCAAACCGCCATCTTCAGTGTTTGGTTTCGTTCTGTCAGCCATTACATTCAGATAAATTGATCATGAATAATTTGTGGATTTTTTTCGCACGAGAATCGAGAGTTTTGTTTATTTACTGCACCACACAGTTGAAAGTGAGCCTCATCGGAGAAGATGAATTTTCAAAAAAAAAAAAAATCGTTATCGTTTTCTAGTTGTTCCTAGGCAAAATTAGCAAATTCACGGATGCAAGCCCAAACACTTTCTCAAAATCCGCCAGGTTGTGGTTTGAGATAGATCCAATTCTTGAGAACGTCTTGGAATCGACAGCAACAGTTGCCTGAACGGCAGCAATATTTTCATTACTTCGACCCGTTATTTGTCTTAGTGGCACTTTGACATTATGTAAAGAAAATGTACGTTCGAAATTTTCAACGATTCGACGATAGGGAGCGCAGGTCGACGATTATTACGACCATAAAATAGGCAAAAGCGCACGAAAAGTTGCAATTGCAGAACGATTATTTTAATAAAAATATTGAATAATTTGTATACGTTGTTCTTGCGTATATCTTGCCATGAAGAAATTGTAAGCATTACTGAATACAATACATATTAAAAGTGGCCAAAACGACACTTAGAAATCATATCATCTCTATTGGAAAACCCTTTACTTTCCTGGGAAATTGAGCTGCTCAATCATATATATATATATAGTAAATTATTTGTGAAAATAAAATGTAAAATTTATTTTAGCTCATTTTAACAAATACCAGGATTTCATTAATTGACTAGCCCATTTAATTTTTTTTAATGATTTTTTATGAGCCGTAAAATAAATAAAAATATTTCAACTACTTAATGACTGTTTATTGAATTTTACAAATTGTTTTAGTTGTACTTATAAATTATTACTTTCGAGTTTTTAACAGTAATTGTATTTTAAAACAGTAATTATTGTTAATATGAAAGAGAGGATATCGCTCAGAAAAAATCATTATTTTTTTATCCTTATTTTGTCGCTCAAAATATGGCCCCTGCCTTGTGGTGTAATCCTTTTGAGATGCGTCTTTTTTCAGTGGATGATGTTTTCATTAAATAAAACACAGATAATTATTATTTATACTCCATTTTTATACAATATTTTAAATATGTATGAATTTTTCTTTTTATTAGATTTTTATTTTACTATAAACACAAACATTTTTGGCAACCTTATAAAGCAAATTTTTGGAATTTTAAAATATAACAAGTTGTATTTTAAAATCCTTCTTTATAAATAAATAAAATTTTCTGCGAATGGCCTTTTAATCAGTAATATTGTTATTGGCAAATACTCAAAAAAAAAAAATCAATATAAAATATAAGAAATTCAAATAAAACAAATAATTTTTTAAAAATAATTTAAAGAATTTATTGAATTAAGTTTAGAAATACATTATTTCGTTAGTTGTTATTGTTTTGTAAAAAAAAAAAATATATATATTTTGCCTTCAACGAAGCTCACTTAATAGAATAATAATTTAATTTTTTCTTTTTTTTTCTTTATCTCTTTAAGCAAAGCCAAAAGAAAAAGAAAAATATGTAGGAGATTAACAAAAAATTTAATTTTCCTTTACACTCTCAAATGCATAAAATCACTTTTCACCATCACTCGTCATCAGGCGCCAGTGCAATAAACCACACACACCTGCTCGAGACGCTCTGCATGTCAGCCAGAAAATTTTATTTATTTAAAATTTTTCTTTTAAACTGTTTAATCCAAAGATAGTCAAAATATATAGCACGCGTTGCCAGTCAAAAACAGCTTAGACTTAATTTATGTTATTTTCACACAGCACGCGCTACTAAATCTCATCACAAAGCTGACAGACGAAAATTATTAACAAAATGTTTGAAGTTAATCATATTTTATTTATGTTTTATTGTCTTTTTTTTTTGCTTAATGTTTTGTGGTTTATTTTGTTGATTTAATGCCTTAAAGTCACATCACATAATCGAGTTGGGGGTATTAAAGCTTTTGTTTCACATTAAATTTTGACAATTATTTTCTTGAAAAAATTTATTTAACGGTTTTAATAAATTTAATGTTAGAGTCTTGTTCATTAAAAAAGATAATAATAATATTGGTGTATTAAATTCAATTTCTTTTAAATATATTTTTGTAGGTGAAAATAGAATCAACTCTAATGCTAACTTATTAAAGTAGAATATCTTACGTTCGTTATGAACTTTAGAGAAAACGATAGATTATCTATCGAAAATTCCGGTTAAATATTTAATTTTTTTTAAAAACCAATACTAACGAAGGACGAATTTAGTTACCATCATTTTGATTCTAGAGAAAAAATATTTGTTGAAATTTTTATCATAATATAAACGAATAGATATAGCATGGCAAGTTTGAATTAAAAGCTCGAAATATTCTTAAATAATTTGTAATTTTGAGTTGAGAGTGTACACGGAGACAGTGGAGAGTCGATTCGGCGAAGCTCGCAGCAATTTGAAATGACGTATGCAACGACTTGGTGCATTTTACGTCGAGATCTTAAACTGAAAGCACACAAAATAGAGCTTGTGCAAGAACTGAAACAGCTTGACCTTCCCAAGCGACATCGCTTCGCTCTATGGGCTCTTGAAAAGTTACAAGAAGATCCAACGTTTTTGAGCCAAATTTTTGACGGCGCCACGTCCAACACATCTCATCAATCAATGGATTTATTGAGAGAACACTTCAGTGAGCAGATAATTTCACGTTTCGATAATCTTTAAAAAATAAATGCCAAAGAATTTTCCTTCCAATAATAATAAACGTTCTGCCATTAAATTCGAATTTTCCGTGTTTTTTCTTTAAAAATTAGGGAACCTTAAAATTGGATCACCCTTTATAACTTTTATTCTTTTTCTTTAATTATAAAAAAAAGGTTTTTAGGTTAAATTTTTCTTAAGAAACTATTTTAAACTCACCTTTTCTAAACGTATTCTACAACATTTTAATAGTTTTTGTGTGTTAAAAATTTATTTTGCCTTACTTTATGCTCATTTATAAACAATTCGTCATGCCTCACTTTCTATTGAACACTAATAGTTGTCATAAAAAAATTTTACCTCCATACGAATATGCGCCAAAAATACTCAAGCAAATTGCAGATTATGTTATTAAACTTATTTTTTATTTTTATATAAATACACAAACAAAAACAATTCGTTTTTTGGTAACAACTTAATAAAATTATAATTTTTTATCCCAAAAATGGCAAGCCCTAAAATTAGACAGAATTACAAAAAGTATAAAATTTTATTGTTTATTTATACCCATTATCGACAGAATATAAGCTCTTTATTATGGACTGAATTTCATTTATGTTGCATGAAAGTAACAATTTGCACCACTCAAACGATTTAAGCCATTCAATGAACATACCATAACAACGTTAAATATGGAATTATCGACTCCCGCTTTATATTATTTTCTATACCCTTTTGTGGAGTGGATTAGTTTTGCCTTTCAATGCCGAGAGGCATGTGTTATTGAAAGAGAGAGGAGAAAGAAAACAGAAAAAAGAAAACTTTATACCTAAAATAAATATAAATAAAAACAAAGAAATGAGTAGTGGAATACAAAATAAAATGTTCCAAAAATTATACTCATCCAAAAAAAAAAAAAAAAAAATTAAACACTATATGTATGCCATGACACTCTTCGCTTGTTCGTCAAAAATATTTATAAGAAAATCGGCATGCGATTGAAGGTGAAGGCCAAACGAATGAATATTACACGTATAATGTGTAGAGAGAGAGCTATGAAAATGAGCAAAAATATAAAATAAATGAGTATAACAGTAATAAAAGTTAATGGAGTATATTTTTAAAAAATTAGCAAAAAAATACAAAATAATATACAACAAATTCAATTTATACAGTCCATCAAGCTGGAAGCGAGAGTGAGAGACAGAAAGAGTTATATGTGAAATTATACAGCTTCAATAAAGCCAAGAGGCCAAGGGATACCAAGTTTCATCTATATGTGCTTCTATAACAGTTTGCGCATAAAGACACTTTCAGTAGCGATTAGTGTTGGCCAAAGCGTTTCTAAGTCATCGGCACAGTGCCGACAGCCAACCAAAACAGTTAGTCAGCAAACACGACAAACAACGGTCACTCAATCAATCATTCATACAGTATAGAGTGCCAAACACAAGCTTACATATATTTGTTGTATATATTTAATGCTCATAATCACGCCGAGTACCACGGCGACCTGTGTGGACCTTGTGTGGAGCATAAAAAATTTGTATATTTATTTGATGGATAATCATTACAGTCGCTTATAAGAAAATATAAAAGTCATTATTGTGTATAAAAATTACTCGTGTGTATGACTGTGTATATACATATATGTAAAGGTGTTGCTTGTGAATTGAAGTGAACTGTAGTGAAATGTAAGAAAATAAAGATAAAAGGTGTTAAGTGTTGTTGAATACTAAATGTTGAGTAGTGAGTTGAGTGTTGAGTGTCAATTTGTCAAGCTTTCAAGTAGCAATTAAATGAAACTTAATACCTCTGCTCGTCAAGTGGAACGTAAAGTATGTATATATTACACTACATGAACACATATGAATACATGTGTGTATACTGTGTAGTGTGAGTTATAACAACCAGAATTTTTTAGTTTTATTTTCAAGTGTTCGTTCGTTCTGACTTTTTTAATTTCTTTTTCCTTTCAATTTTATATCTTTTTCTTTTGAAATTTGTTTTTTTCGGTTTCATTACTTTGTACAAAAGTTACTGTGTAGCTTGCTTTAGTCGAGTCGTTTTTTCATTTTGACTTGAAAATTTTAATATTTTTTTTTATTTTTTCTTATTTTTTTATTTTTATTTTTTCACGCTTACACCTGTGTTTTTTTATATATGTAGCTCTGCAGGCGTAATGTTTTTACACATTTTGCCGTTACTTTTTTATGTTCAACAATTTTTTTTATTTTGCATGGGTTTGTATTTAATTTAATTAAAAAAATTAAAAAAAAAAATTAAAATGTTTTTGTGCTGTGGCATTTGTATGTTCAATGACAAGCGCTTTTACATATATTTACATATGTATGTGCCGGAAACATGCGTTTACGTGTATACTTGTTGCCGTTCACGCTTAGCGGAAAGTGAAATTTTTGTGTGCGCACAAAGTTCTTGTTCTTTGTTTATAAACATGATTGTACTTAACACAATTTTATATTCTTGTTCAGGGAAAGTGGTTTTTTCGCAGATAGGCAGATTAGTTTCTTTTATGATCCACTTTCTGTTTTATAATTCTATTTGTTTTTTTTTTTGGAAATCTTAAACCTATTTTTAAAAACCAGTTAACGGTTAGGGCGCTTCGTTTGAAAACAAATAATAATAAATTATTCTATGAAGGAGGAGCAGACATGTGTAGCATATGATTATTTTAAGCGCCAACAATCAAAAAGATCACTGCTTCCAAATATATGTATGTTTATATGTATATGAACCAACCAAACGAGAGCAAAAACAGAAAGCAATTTCTGAAGAAACGAACAATGTTGACTCTGGTCCTAGTAAAAAAAACACTAAAATGAGGCAAAAACTTTTGATTTGCGAGAAAACCAGATTTTATAATTTTTTATTGAAAAAAAAAACTATTTTTTTTCTAATATACCATTTTATATACATTCTGTTTGTTATTTCACCGATTTCTTTGATATGTTTTAATTTGGTAAATAAACGGGTGATCCATTTCGACGTTCCCTATTTAAAAAAAAAACAGAGAATTCAAATTTAATGGGGAATGTTTACTATCATTCGAAAGATCATTCTTTTGCATTTATTTTTTGAATATTATCTCTTTCCAATGTTGAATCCAATTTTCGATGACTCGTTCGAGTATTTCGACTGATAACTGGCGAGCTCCAAGAGCTGAATTGAAGCGGGATTATCCGCATAGACTCTAGAATTTACTTATCCCCACAGGAAAAAGCCTAACGGTGTGATATCACACGATTTTGGTGGCCATTCGACCGGCCCAAAATGTGAAGTTATCTTCTTACCAAAGTTTTCTCTCAATAAATCCATTGATTGATGCGATGAGTGGGAAGTGGCGCCGTCCTGTTGAAACCAAATGTCGCGGAGATCACCAGCTTCAATTTCAGTTGATTAGTTGATTTTCGTAGCGCGATAACTGTCGCCATTGACGGTTACGTTTTCACCGGCATCATTTTTGAAGAAATATGGACCGATGATTCCACCGGCCGACCAACCGCACCAAAGCATTGTTTTTTTTTTTTGGATGAAATAGCAGATCTTGAATTTCTTCAGGCTGCTCTTCGTCCCAAATGCGCCAATTTTGCTTGTTTACATACCCATCTAGCCAGAAAAAAATTTGGCTCAAAAGCGTCGTATCTTCTTTGAACTTTTCAAGAGCTCGTAGAGCGAAGCGATGTCGCTTGACCATAATCTGAGCCAAGCGCGCGAAACACATTCTTTATATGTCGTGGATTTTCGTAATAAAGTACTGTACAAATATAGCATGACAGCTTGTCACGACTCACTCGTGATCCGTCCAAAAAGGCTATTGAAAAAACCTCTACTTGGATTACACTTTAAAAGAAATATTTTTAATTTAAAAATAAAGGAAAAGAAATGATTTGAAATTTATTTGTAAAAAACAAGATTAGATTTGAATTAAAATAATTCGAATTTCTGTGATGCCAGAATCCGTCGGTTCGAACCCTGGCACAAGGAGTCTGATGAAGAGATGTGGTGAAATAGGCCTTTGAATACAGCCCATTTACTTATAACAAAAACAATTACAGGCCGCATTAAAAATACCCATTAATTAATTTTCTTTTGTATTTTAGTAATTTTGAAGTCTATTATTCGGTTGATGATTTGAAAGAGGACAATATTAATTAAAAATTATTAAGTTTAGTTATATGTTTATTTAAAAAAAATAGTTTGTTTAAGATTAATGCAAAAATAAATTATTAATTTTTATATTTGTTATTTTTTTTTTAGATTTCAAAGATAATTATCTGGAACTTTAAAAATATTTAAAAAGGTAAGTCCTATTTTCATTAAAAGTGTTCAGTATTAAAAAAAAGACATCAAAAGAGGTCAACATTTTTTGACAAATAGACAATTGTTCTTAAGAAATAATTTTTTTTAATTAAAGTGCACTTAATGGACGGTTTTTCTTAAATAAAAATGCACAAGTTTACAAATTCAAGTCAACTTCTGGACCCCAGGTGATTAAAAGGATTTCTAACAATAGGCTAAATATGAATATTAAAGCCAGTTGGTACTGATAGCATGACGACAACGCGCTGTCATAACTACTGCGTAACAGCCGCGTAGTTAAAAATTATTATATAAAAAAAAAAAGCTATGGACAAGTCGTACTCAATATCAGCCTGGGCAACAAAACGTCTCCGCTGCACTACTTGTAAATCCACAATAAAGTGCCCTGACACTTTATTATATCAAACTGAAACTTATCCAAAACTTTGTCAAAGCACTCAATCGTAAAATACCGGCTTTACAGTATTTAATCACGTTATCCCCCAAATTATCATACATAAAAATCAATGGAGGAGTATATATTTGTCGATCCTGTTATGAGAAAAGCAATGGCTGACAGAAACTTCAATAAATGTTTAACGCTCGATGCAGCCCATGCTTTCATCTTTGTTTTCGTAAATCCCCGAACTTTAAGCATGTTATTGGTAATTTTTTAAAAAGTTATCGAAATATTGGATCTAGAATGACTCCAAAGATATATTCACCACCTAAAGATTTCCACACAAAACCGAGCGAACAGGTTATAGCTAACATCGAAACAAGATACTAAGAGTTTTGGAGTTAAGATAGGCTACTGTTGATCTTAGATGTGAAACAGATCACAACCAATACAAAAGAATCTGTGCTTCATCTCTCCTCATTTCTGATTTGATACTTTTAATATAAGAAAATGACCACTAATTATCAAAAATAAAAAAGATTGAATTTTCACTATTTCAAAATCTAGAATTAATTTGAAAAACGCAGTGAATTTCGGGACTTAGCATCATAAATTATTAAAGAAAATTTTTTCGGTTGTTCCTGATTGGATTTGTGCTTGTGATTATACGCTGTGTTCTTTACTAAATAAAATTACTTAATAAAATCCAAAAAATAACTGTTCATAGTTAAGGAATCAGAAAAATAACTTTTTTAGTATAAAAAAAGTTAGTCGTTTATGAAAAATTAGTTAAAATATTTTGTCATTCTTTGAAATCAATGCAAAAGTAAGGTTTTTTTCTTAGAAATAAAATTCATAATTATTGAATGAATTCAAAAATGTAAAATTTGAGTCAATAGTTTACTAAACGCTGTTTCTCGTCATGCAAAAAGTGATGAAAAATTAATTATTATTAAAATAATTAACAAAACTTTATACTATTCCATCATTCTACAAACACGTTTACCTACTACATAACATATTTATACGCGCGCATTAAATTGCCTATGGTCAGTAGGCGCTGGGAGTACACCAATTAATAACCATCTGTCTACACCACTGCCAACTGGCGATTTATGTGTGAAATAGTTCAAATGCTTCGTCACGGCATTTTGTAGCAATTAACATAGATACAATATTTTTTCGGTGAAATTCATAAGAAAAGCAACGAAAGCCAGCAACTTCATAGTCTATCGTCCGCCACTAGTTAGTTTTGCTCAACACAAATTTCCATTGAAATGATTATGTTCTATTCTAATAAGCAAATGTGCGCGTTTGCATTACTCGCTGAAGCGTGCGAATAAAAGAGCGAGCCAGTGAGTGAGCGTCGTCTGTGTTATGTACGGTAAAATAAGTAATACAAAAGACTTAAGCAACAAACTTGCGCACATGAAAGTCATTGACCAAAGGCATATAAAGTACTTTTTAATACATTAATTTCTGTGCCTTTTCGTGTGTATGTGTGTATGTTTGGCAGCGTGTCGCAACTAACCAAGCACAACAAATTCAGCAAACCACTAATTAAATAAATTAGAATTCTTTCATTATTATGTAGAACAAGAAAAAGTATGAAACCGTGAAGTAGAATTAGTAGTAACAACTAATACTATAGGAAAATAGTAGAAATTTGAAATTTGAGTGATGAAAAATAAAAGCGACCACACACGCACATATTTGGATATACAAGGAATGGACTTAGGTGATTTATGCGCAACAATTGACCCATTAAACTAATTTTTTTTTAGAAGAGTTTGGTTTGTTAGAAATTCACGCAAATGACTGCGCGTTTAAGCATTTGATATGCAATTAAAATTACAATTGAAAAGTCAAAAAATTTCAAAACTATTTCATAGTGAGTGATGTATTTGTAAGCGTGAAGAAGTTAACAGCTGCGTTGCAAATGTTTGTATGTGATTGATGACTCTTCCATTAAATGTATTTTAATTGTAGAAGCCACACACGAAACGCAGTTGAATTTAAATATATTTATATGCATAAAGTATATGCATATGAAAAATATCAGCTTCACTTTCACGAGTGCCACAGCTGTGCTCTGCTGATGACTAATTTCCTTCTCGCCTCCCCAACTTCCACCACATCTTCGACTACGTTTATTTTATTTATGATAATATGTCGTTTTGCTTGTTGTTAAGCTTTCTTCGGTGGCTCAATTATCAACGCTTGCAATCAATGAATTTGTTTTCAAATGAGTGAATGAAAGCAAAGCAGTAGCGTGTAACTATACAAGCCCACACATATACATGTATGTCTGCTAACTCGGTTATTAAGCTTCCGTATGTCGGTATATGCACATATACATATTTATATATAAATATATGTTGGCATGTGCGTATTTGATGCTAAGACAAAAGCAAATTAATGACCAACACGTGAAAGTGGTAAACAATCATTTGTTATAATAACTGTAAAATACTATGCTATACATAATTGTTCATATATATTGTGTGGTATTATTATAATTATCTTTTTTATTCACATGCATATATGTAAAAACTGTATACATAGTAGAAATTGAAAGTTTCGATTATATAATTTCTTTAACAGCGTATTGAAAATGTATTATTTTCACAATTTAGAAATTTTTTGACAATAATATTTTCTTTTGATTTCCTAATTCTCCCATTATGGATTACAGTTCGACATAGATTTCGCGTAGAAGTTGTAGAAAATAATTTCTGAGTCATTTTTTTTTTTGGCGTTGATGTCAAAATTTTTATGTAGATAATTAAGCTGCAGATAATATTAAATATTATGAGTAATTAATTATTAAAAGTCAAAGTTAATTTGAGAGAAAATACTAAACGCAAAATAAAATTTGTTGTCTGAAACTTTCATGGTTAAATATTTAGAAATATTTAAAAAACTCTCGAAAAGCAAAATCACGATATATATAATCCAGAAACTATCAAGTCCAGCTCAAATATTTTACAGACACGACACCTTCTAGACACAACACAATCAATACAAAAAATTCTCGACAAAAAATTCTCGACAAAGGATAAAAAATTAAAATATCGCGCTATTAAAAAAACTATTTTTAAACTTTATGTGGATTTTATACCTCGATTACTTTCCTTGCAAAAATTATGCTTAAAAGATGCGTATAGATCTAGTGTAAATGTGTTAACATACTACCAAAGAATGGAATTTCAATTAAAATATTTTATTTCAGTAGCAAATATTAAAATTTTTGCGGTAAATAAAATGTTTAAAACGATCATGAAGAGATTCGGTTATAACTGTTTTTGAGATTCCTTTATGAAAATAAAAAGTGTGTTCCTATTTCTAAAATATAGTTATTAAAATATTTGCTGCAGCGCTTGTACTTATCACAAAAACTGTAATCACATAATCTCTGGAAAACGTTCCGTTCGTAGGCGGCTTAGATTAAACTGCAGGTAATTTTTTTTTTGAAAAAAAAAGACATACAACAAAAATCACAGGTGTGACCAATACTTATATATTGAAAACTTTTGCTTTTATTATTTAACCTGGAAATATTTGAAAAAAAACGAAAAGTAGCTTAATTGGTGCTGTCGGAATAAAAAACTGTCGGAATTTTTTACTGCCTCTATATTCTGTTATCTGTATTTTGTCTGTTCTGGATGTTGTTATGTCTATTTTATATATTGTTGGGACGGTGTTGTGCCTGAATTTTGTGGATAATATACTGTCTGCATTTTGAAAGTCAGGATTTTGCAGCGCTCTTGCCAGTACGATTGAAAGTATATACTTTTACCAAAAACCATTTCAAAGACAAATAAAACTACAACCAGTTACTTCATTATAATTATCTCATTATCTAAATATAAAGTAAATATTTTTAAACTTTTTTTGAAATTATTATTTTTTTGTTAATTGCTCAAAGAGGGGCTGATTGTAGCATCATAACGTGCTTCATTACAATAACAAATTTGTTCACTACTTTCATTACTTTTACTGCTTATATGTTTACCATTATTTTTACCATTGCTATTGTAATTAGCATTACTATTGCCATTGCCATTGCCAATACCTTATAAATACAGAGGAAATACTCGTTTTTATAAATTGCCATATGAATAAAAATTTGCTAAAGTAAGGAAAAAACAATTAGATCGCGGACCGTTATTAGTCAAAAACCAATTTGTGGTGTGCCTCTTAATACTTCTCCAACAAATGGAAGGACCTGCAGTTTATGCTAAGCCACTTCCGAACGGCCGATGGATTTTTATAAGGAGCCCTTATTTCATATCGGTAATACACTTGGTGGGGTTGACATTCTCAGCTGAGCGGACACTGCAATTATAAAATTTAACTTTTTTTATTTGTTAGTACATTAGTTTTCTAAAAATTTGGATGGTGGTCAGACCAGGACTTGAAACCTGGTCTTCTGAATATCACTACATTACAATTACTTTTACCAGACCCGCTATCACTATTTTACTAATCAACGTTACCATTACTTTACCATTACATTACAAATACTTATACTAATACAAATGACACTTTTATTATATTAACAATTATATTTACCAATTTAATTAACAGCCCTAAAGCTGCCAGTATTATTACCTGTTCTAGTACCAATGTTTGTTCAATTGAGCTCTTCTAACAAATTTTTAGCATATTTTAAATATCCAGCTTCGATTGAAGCTCATATTTTCACAAAAAAAAAAAAATTTTAGGTCAAGTGAATAGGTTCAGATAGAAACCTATTAGTATGTCCATTAACTATCTCAACATTTTTGGCTTTTTTTCTCTTCGAACTTCGCAAAATTTCCACCTTTCACGGGTCTCTTAAATTTTTAAATTTTATGAGACAAAGCGCTCCTCTGCTCTAAAAAAGAAAGCTACTGAACGTATTTCCATACATTTTTCACCATAATAAAGGGTGTTTTTTTTATAGAGGTATAGAACTTTAAGTTGGCATTACTTTTCAAGATGGCGACCGATTTAACAGCTGTCAAGTGATTTATTCTCAGTTTGGTTTGGCAATTCATCATCACGCCTGAACAACGCTTGCAAATAGTGCAATTTTATTTTGAAAATAATGGTTCTGTGCGGAAAACGTATCGCGCACTAGTCCATTTTAACGATGTTTAGCGATGAAGCGCACTTCTGGTTGAATGGCTACCTCAACAAACAAAACTGCCACATTTGCAGTGAAGGTAATCCTCAAGTGTATGTTGAAACACTACGTTACATCCAGAAAAACTGACTGTTTGGTGCGCTTTATGGGCTGGTGGAATCATTGGTCCGTACTTTTTCAAAAGCGATGGTGGCCAGAACGTTACAGTCAATGGTGATCGGTATAGAGCCATGATTACTAACTTTTTCATTCCTGAATTGAATAACCATGATCTCCAGGAGATGTGGTTTCAACAAGATGGCGCAACATGTCACACAGCTCGTGCCACAATAGATTTATTGAAAGACACGTTTGGTGACCGCCTAATTTCACGTTTTAGACCTGTGAATTGGCCTCCAAGATCTTGTGATTTAACACCGCTAGACTACTTTCTGTGGGGCTATGTAAAGTCATTGGTCTATGCGGATAAGCCACAAACGCTTGACCATTTGGAAGACAACATTCGCCGTGTTATTGCCGATATACATATATAGGCCACAAATGTTGGAAAAAGTCATCGAAAATTGGACATCCAGATTGGACTACATCCGCGCCAGCCGTGGCGGTCATATGCCAGAAATCATATTTAAAATGTAATGCCACAAGATTATCTTTCGGATAAATAAAATTCATGTCAATCGAATAATCCATCGTTGTTTTATTGTAACTTAAAGTTCTATACCTCTATAAAAAACACCCTTTATATACTACGTTTATGTATTAGAAATTTCATGAATATAGTTCTTGAAAAAGAACAAAGAGTGCGTGCATTAACACCAATTCAAGTATTTCATAATACAAGAAAATTGTACATGAATTTTGCAGCAATACATGAAATTTTTTATTATTTCATTTGAATTCTTAATTTCTCGAATTAGTAAATGTTGCAAAAACACGACCATTTTAAAATTAGTGAAAAAGGATTACTGCATTGTAACACATAAACATAGTAATATAGCGCTCCTTCAGAAACGTTTTAAAGGCGTGTTCAGAGGCAGAGGTGAATTTTCAATTTTTTTTGAAAATCACTTATTTATTCATCAATATCTATTTTATTTCCTTCAAAGTAATCCCCCTCGGATATAATACACTTAAGCCAACGCCTTTTCCAATTCTCGAGTCACTTCTAAAATGTGCTCTTATTTATGGCCATCAGCTCTCTCTTCGATTCCGAATTGATCTCAACAATTGTGACAAAATAATTTCCTTTCATTGGTTTCTTTAATTTTGGGAATAGGAAAAGGTCGCAGGGAGCCAAATCTGGTGAATACAGTGGTTGAGCCATGATTACGGTTTTTTTTTGGCCAAAAAATCAGGAATGAGCATTGATGTGTGATCTGGTGCATTATCGTGATGCAGAACCCACGATTTGTTTTTCCATAATTTCGATCGTTTTGGCCGTATTGCTTCACGCAAACGTTGCATAACTTTCTTGTAGTTTTCCTTATTAACTGTACGAAATTTTGGCAGGAACTCATGATGCACCACACAATTGTAATCAAAGAAAACAGTGAGCAAAACTTTCACCTTTCCCTTTGAACTTACCTCGCATATACGAATTTGTTACAAATCTACACTCATTATGTAAAAATGTTAATATTTTGAATTTTCATACTTATCAGTACTTAACCAATTTTTGTGATTATTTTTCAAGAACAAAGTAAATTGTCTACGAAAACGTATGACAAGGACTTTTTCTAAATCAAAATAATATCTGCTCGCTCACCACGCATGCCTCACGCTTTTTCTTGTGCATCGCACTCAGCTGTAAAAGAGACGGCTTCTACTTTGTCTATTACTTTAGTCTCGTTAAGTTCCTTAATACTGCTGCCAAGAGAGTAATTGCTTTTGAAGAAAACAATGTACATACATATGTATATTATGTGTATGAAAATTAGTATAGGGCAATTGATATTGTTATATAACATAATACGAAGTTGATATTAGTTGAAAATAGCTTAAAAATAACTTTTAATTATTCCTTACCAAACAACTCCTCGTTAATACCAATTATAATAAATAAATTATACAAAATAAAAGGATTCCGCAGCAACGATGCTCATACTACGAATTATGGTGTGAATCTTAACTTTTTTCCGAATGACTGAGTGATTTTTATGAGGAGCTTTTATTTCATATCAGAAATATCTGTAATTTCGGATGTCAGTCCGGCCAGGATTGTAACCCACGATAATCCGCATATTAGTATGAGATATGAAGCACTCAACTACTGGGCCGTGTCTCTTCATAAATAAAAGCAGAAAAATGGTGTTTGAGGCGGAAAAGCTGATGAATATGGCAGTAAAAAAATTGAAATAAGCACGGATGAGTGAGCAGGCAATATTCCTCATCAAAGTACTAAAGCACAATGCCATAATAAACGAAGAAAATAGTAAGCAAAACTTTGAATTTTGATCAAACTTGTTGTGCTTTTTAAGGTCCTGGCTCTTCTCTTTTTTGTGCTATTCTATTGTGAAAATTGGACTTTGATTTCGCTGTCATAACTATGATTCATCTGCAGCTCTTAGCATTTTGAGCAAATCTAAATTATTGAATTCATAAAAAATTTCTAAGCGATTCTCATCGAAAGCTTTCAGCAACGAACTTTGCTACCACAGACTCCAGACTTGCGCTTTCTGTAAAAATTGAATTAAACAAATCAATGGATTTTCCGACATCTTCAACATTTTCTCTAAGAGCTATTCTTTTTTTTATTATAATTTTCTACGTTTTCTAAACATTTTTATGTGTTGTAGATATATATACAGGAACATGCAGGATAAGCGTCGTCATTCATATGCTCTGGATCCACTGTGAAAAATTTATGCAGCTTGTAGACAATTTTATTGGCATAGATTACACTGACACTCACTTAAATTTGCAAAAAAGCCAGGTTATTTTTGTTCACTTTTATTAATGAAAATTTAATGCATTTGATATTGTCTACCACCACTAATAAGCTCATGCGTTAGATATATTTATGATTTTTTTACAACTTTACAAATAAGCAATTTGGATTTGAAAGCATTTTTTTTTTTTTTTGAATGACAATATTACAACAAAGTAATGTCTTAGCAAATGGTTATCACAACTTTGCCTGTAAATATTTTATACACATTATTTTTCGTAAAATTTTTATGGACCAATTATAGCAACATCAATTGAATTCCACGCATTTCTATGCTATTTTCATGCCATACCGACACACTGGCACTGCGCGTCGCTTTGCATTCATTTCATTTGAAATTTAATGTGTTTTTAATATATCTCTTACTACCCGCGTTGGTGGTGAAACGGTTGAAACACATTTAAAATCTATGAAATATTGTTATGCACGCATGCACATATTTACATGAAATTACAATATTTATTGTGTGTTAATTGTAATCGTAATGTAATGTAATCTAAGGCAAATTTCATTAGTACATACATCTGTATTATATACTCATATATATGCACAATTTCACCAATTATTACTAATTGAAGTGCATTAAAAATTTTAACGCACTTTTAGCTTAGAAAATGAAAGTTTACTACGAGTTTCTTGCAGCGGAAATGAGTTGTCACAGGCACAAGCAGAAATTTAACTGTTTTCTTTTAAATATTTTTTTTTTTTTAGTTTGATTATAGTGTACCACACTTGGCGCGCGCATTTTTTGTGTTAATTGATAGTTTTTAATTAGCAGCTATTGTACATAATAATTTACACATTTTTTTAATGTTTTGAGAATGCGCTACACACCGGTTCATCATTTGGCTTGTAGTGGTATAAAATATTTTTATGGAGACGAATGATCATTGGATACTTTATTATTTTTTATGCGAAATTAAATTTATTAGTTAAATTTGTTTTATTTTTCAGAAAATGGTAATGTGGAAAATATCAAAAACACAAAAAAAAAATAATTTTATTTGATTTCATACTTATGACGATTTTTATCTACTTTTCTCGCTTTCAGTAGGGGTTTTTCTCGGATTTTTGGCATAAAATCACAAATATGAATAAAGTGGTTGCATGGTAGCTATAAGTAGTAAGTACAAGTGGTCCGATCTCTCCGGTTTCGACGACTAAATCAATTTATCTCGCCATTTTGGTATGATCTCCTTTCATTTTGGTAGTTCTCTCCCTTCTCCTTTTGTTACTTCCATACTTGGGACTACATTTAAAATATGCCATTTCATGTTCATAAAAAGGTGTGAAAATACACTTAAGCGGAGTAATCGAAAAGTAGAGTAGATTTAATTAGCTGACATCGTAAAGATATAGAAAGAACGTGTTGCCTGTCAGCGAGAAAGGAAACACCATAAACAGCATATATGATATATATATATATAGCGTTATTGGTGTGTTTAATGGCCGTAAGTGTAAGGAAAGGACCGTATAAAGCAAAGAAAAAATTGTTTCTCCAGAACAACGCGCCGCATAACGAGTCAATCAAAACAATGGCAAATACACTTGAATTAAATTTCGAATCGCACACACATACACCATATTTGTCAGATACGGCTCTACTGGCTGTTCGCAGAGCAAAAAAAAAAACATTTTCACAGTTTAAAAATTTTGTTTCAATAAAGAGGTTATCGCTGAAATTTTGGCCTATTTGAAACAAAGAAAAGTTATTCTACAAAAGTGGTATTGAAATTTTAGAGTGGCACTTGATAAAACTTATGTTGGTGAATAAAGCCAATTTGAAACATAAAAATAAAGAGTTTTTTTTATTAGCCCATATGTTAAGCTTTATAAGCCGAAGTTAGGTTATACTGGCTGGTTGTTAAACCTTATAAAGATATCTTGGAATTTGTAGTGTCATAAAAAGATTCAATTCATTGTGAGGTAAGGTTGTTTAAGAAGGCCTTAAATTCAGTTTTAAACATTTTTTAGTCCTCTGAGTAGTGAACTAGATGCCTAAAAACAAGTTCTAAATAAGAGGAGAGAGAAACAAAAAATATGTGTTCCAAGGTATGTGGATTTTCGTTACAACTACAAATGTTGTGTAGTCCTTTCGAGACAGCGTAAGTAAAAACTGGGTGTGTTTTCCTTCATTAATATAGTATATGATCGGTCTTTTTTGCTGTCAAGGTTTTCTATTTAACCTTCTCGAACCATCTTGTAGCTCTCTCAGAAATTTCATTGATTAGAATCATTTGCGGCATTCGTATTCGTATTGAATCAAACACCGGGCGTATGGCACCTTTAACTCAATGGCCTGGAACGCAGTAAAATTGTTATTCTATAGCAACCTTATTCACTGCATCTCTTCTCCTATGAATATTTTCTGATATAATTAGAGAATTTGTTTTCAAAAATGTTACCTGAGTATAAACTTACGAGAGCTATTTGATAAATCAGTCACCTTTGAAATTTGACGCTCAGTTATTGTAAATACAACACTCTTCCCGTCGAGGAGGACTTGATACATATACTCTGCAACATCAATTTCAATGGTTAAGAAGTAGTTTACTGTGTTCCTAAAAGAGAAGCCAGAGATCGTTGATAAAATCCATAGATTGGTATTAGACGATCAGGGAATAAAAGTGCGTGAGGGCGATGAGGCTATAGGCATCTCAACTAAACGGGTATAACATTTAACATGAATATTTGGACATGAAAAAACTATCAAATCCTTAAGTGCGGCGATCGCTCACACACAGCCATGAGCGCAACCGTGTAACCACTTGAAAGGAGTGTTTGATTTGGTGAATTTTTGGGCCGTTTCGTTAACGTAGACGATCCAGCACACCACACCAGATACCAAAAAACATTAAAGAAACTGGGTTTCTACCTCCGAACGTGCACCAAAGAAGGCCAAGGTGGGTCTGTCGGCCAACAAGTTTATGACCACAGTTTTGCGGGAACAACGAGGTGCAATCCACATCGATTACCTTGAAAAGGGTAAACCGATAACCGATGAATATTACTAAAACTTTTGGATAGATTCGATATTGTTTTGAAGCAGAAGCGCGCGCATTTGTCGAAGAAAAGTGGCGTTCCATCAGTTCAATGCACGAATGCACACATATGTAGTCACCATGTCTGTAGAAATGTCTAGGCTGTAAAAAATTTGGTCTAATGAAGAGGTCATCACAGAAACAAACAACGATTTTGAGGGCCCTGAAAACCGCTATCACTTGGAAGGAATACAAAAATTGGTAAAATGGTGTACTAAATTTATAAATATAAAAGGAGGATATGTGGAGAAACGAAAAAAATATTTGCCGAAAAAAGTCCCTGATTGATCAAACCACTCTAGTATTTATTGACGACACCCTCTCTGCCTGGAAAATGTTACAGTAATCCGGTTGCTTGAGAAGCAGCTCAGTGCAATAGATTCAGCCTGTTAACCAAGTTTTTATATAAATTTTTATTATCAGATTTTTGTTTATATATTTTTCACTTGTTATAATAATAAATAAATTTTTATTTTATTTTTACTGTTTAATTAATATTTTACTCAATTTTCAAATTAAAGCTTCATTTTTAAAATATTATTTTCATTTGCACATTTTACAAACTAATAAAATACAAGGTCACTTATCAATTTCAATGCCAAACCAATATATGTAGATATATATTATTTACTGTTGGCGGCTGCTAATGAATCAAATGCTCAAAAAATTAATATTAAAAGCAATAAGAATATCGAAGTATTTGCCGCATCGAAATTGAATTTTTGCTTCGCTTTTGAAGAAATATTATATCTTGTCTGCATACATAACATTTTATAGGCACATTTCCAAAGTGTTTCTTTCCAAATGTAAAAATTATGAATTTCACAGCCTCCAACCATATCCGACATTAAATTATATGTGTGTGAGAAATCAGCGTTCAATACCAAGATACAAATGCCAAATAACAATAGCCAGAAAAAAATGTTTGTGAGTCGGAAGGAGTACTTATAGGAAAATAGTAAATAGTGTAACACAAATCCTTACAAGGCAAATGAGCGAATCAAGCTTTATGCCGTGCAACATTGGCAACACTATCACATTTACCTTCGATTCTTATGCCACATATATTTTTTGTGTGCTCTTTTCACTTCATTTTACTTCTTCTTATTCATTTTTATTACATTTTATTGCATCTTACTTATTGCTGCTTTTATTTACGATGTGATTAGGTGTTGAAGTTATTGGTTTTGCCCAAATGGCGAACGGTAACTTCTGAATTCATTGCAATGCACTTTGCGCTTGATTCATTTTTAATGGTGCAACAGCAACTAACTAAGCTCAATCTGCAGGAAATAAGGCAGTTAGAAGGAAAGAAAGAAAAAAAAACGAAAACGGCAAAAAGATCATAAGAAATTGCCATTGCCATATTTGCTGATTTGCCATTTTGCGGATTTGTGAATTTGTGGAAATTGTGAAAATTGAATTCGCTGGCAATACAATTCAATTGTGAATTGTGTGGCAAGTAGTCAATTGCATGCATTTGTTTTGTTGTTGTAATTTTTCTATAGCTACTTTTATTATTACTTCGGCAAATTTACAATACAACTTGCCACAGCCGCTACGCTGCTCTAATATTATGCCGACTCACGGCAATAGCTTGAGCCACAGCCTCAGTCGCAGCTTTGGCCACGTTCACACAAATGACAGCCACAAAAAATTCGCATTTCATTTGATTGCTCCAAATCACGTACATATCGCGCATTTAAGTCGCTCATTCTTGTGTGTCGGCAATTTTGCAAGTGTGTGCGTGTGTGTGTGTTGCAATTTGCTGTTGGTTCTTACAACTTATTCGCAATTTTATTTTATTTTATTCGTTTTTGTTGGTGTGGCAAATGCATTTAATCTCAATTTGATACAATGCGGAAGTCATTTTGAACTTTTTGTATTATTTGCATTTCATTTGCGGCTTTGGCTTTACATAAAATCAAAAACTTTACGCTGCTAAATTATTCGCTGACAGTTAAATTAAGTTGCGAACGCAAGTGAGAATTTAGTGTATGTAAACACGTGCTGTTGCACTGATACAAATCATTTCAGCTGCCACCTGCCATTATTAAATATGATTTTTGCTGGTATATAAGAAATGTTATAAAAAATATGTAAGGACATTGGCCGCAAGAATTCGACTGTCAAAATTATTTTTATTAAAAAATATTGTTTTTTTCGAAACATTTAAAAAAAATCAGCGCCTAATATAAAGCTTAATTTTATTGTACTTTTTTTTTAATTTTTATTTACAAATCTCTTTTTAAACAATTTGGGACATATTCGATGTAACTTGGTGCTATATTAAGAACGGGTGATCCATTTCAAAGTTCCCTACTTGTTTTTAAAGAAAAATATAAAGACAATTCAAATTTAATGGGAAAAGTTTATTATCATTCGAAAGAATATTCTTTGGCATTTATTTTTTGAATATTATCTCTTTCAAATATTGGCCGCGGCTAAGTCTGAGATGGTCCATCCATTGAGTACAATTTTCGATGAGTCACTCGAGTATTTCGACTGATAACTGGCGAATGACACGCGTGATGTTTTGCTCTAAGGCCTGAATCGAAGCGGAATTGCCCGCATAGACTTAAGACTAAACATATCCCGACAGGAAAAAGTCCAACGGTGTGATTTCGCACGATTTTGATGGCCAACCGACGGGGCCAAAACGTGAAATTATCTGCTCATCGAAGTGTTTTCTCAATAAATCCATTGATTGATGCGATGTGTGGGAAGTTGCGTCGTATTGTTGAAACCAATTGTCGTTTTTACGAGCTGCAATTTCAGGCATCAAATAGTCGGTAATCATGGCGCGATGACGGTCGATGATTGCATCGGCCCAAAAATCATACCAAAGCGCTGTTTTTTCTTGATAAAATGACTGCTCTTGAATATCTTCAGGTTGCTATTCGTCCCAAATGAGGCAAGTTTGCTTGTTTACATACCAATTGAGCTAGAAATGGGCCTCATAGATGAATAAAATTTGACTTGAATACGTCGGATCTTCTTGGAACTTTCTAAGAGCCCATAAAGCGAAGCGATGTCGCTTGGGAGAGTCGAGCGACTTCAGTTCCATACCTCAGTCCGAGTTGCTGCGAACGGCGCCGAGTCGGCTCTCCACGGTCTTCGTGTACACTCTCAGCTATGGCCGCTATTTTTTCTTAATTGCGCGCTGAACGAGGTTAATTCGGTCGAATATTATCCAATAATGCATGCTGGGCCTCAAGATGTTAACCATAAGTTGAACGAAGCGCGCGAAACGCATTCTTTATAGAACGTGAATTTTCGTAATAAAGTTGAATGATTTGTAAAGGTTGTTCAGGCGAAAGTCTTTCCTTGATGAAATGCCAAGCAATACTGAACAAAAACAACATGACAGCTTGACACGACTCACGCGTGTTCTGTCAAAAAAAGAAAAAAAAAAGCTATTGAAAAAAGTACCTCAACTTGGATCAACCTTTATTAGGGAAATAAATTTATATGCGCCAAAATGTAGGCAACATTATTTGCATAAAGGATTCAAAGAAGTAATAAAGGGAATTTCATCCGAAAAAAAGGTCGCCAAAAAGGTATTAGATTTTGCAGAACAATTCTTAGTAAAGAATGAATGGTGAAGTGGAAATGGGAGAATGGTTTGAACTAGTTGAATAGTACATACATTTGTATTTTTTTTGAAAATTTTATATCACTATTTACTTATTATTATTTTATTGGTTTTTATTTTATATTTTTTTAAAATAAATATCTCAGTTAATTAAAATAAAAATTAATTAAATTCAGTTTAAAAAAGTGTTTAACGCAGATTTCTAGATTCTATTTTACATTTTTTTAAATAATCTTTTAATTAATTTGTGTTAAAAAAATAATTTCCAACAACTCTGATAATATTTTCTAGTGTTTAAGCCACACGAGTGATGAAGATTTCTTTTGACAGCTCGTTTTTAAACAGCTAAATAAATATTTTGGCATAAATTTAAAAAACCATTATAAGAATCAAAAAAGGTTTTTCATATCTTTTGCCTGGATTTTTTTCTTTACAATTTTGTATAATTTATATGTTATTTGAAAAAATTGCATAATCTCATAAATTTATACTCTAAATGCATTAAATAAATAAAAAATAATTTCATTTATTCT
The DNA here is from genome assembly GCA_030068015.2 of Neoceratitis asiatica. Taxonomy (NCBI): domain Eukaryota; kingdom Metazoa; phylum Arthropoda; class Insecta; order Diptera; family Tephritidae; genus Neoceratitis; species Neoceratitis asiatica. The sequence continues at coordinate 8,818,101 of CM061528.1, forward strand.
GTGCTGTATGAAAAAATTATTTTAAAATAAAAGTGGAAAAAAAGCTCAAGTATGGCCGATTTGTCTTGAAAATTGTTCAATAAATTAAATTAAATCATAAGTTTGTAAATTTTCTCACTATTCTCGATTACCGCTCAACAAAGTTCGTAATAAACTTCCTACGCAATGAGAAATATTGCTATAATATTGTGCCATAATATGAAACTATTACGAATAATGCACTGAATTAAGATAACTGAAACAATAAGAGCATAAAAAATTCAAATTAAATAGAACTAGTTTTCTCAATGAAAGAAGAAGAAGAAGAAAAAAGCAAATACGAAATATACACGTAAATGTGAGCACCTTATTTGCGGCATTCAAGCCAACACATATTTATTTATGCTGCACATAAATGTGTAGAATATCTATTACAAACACATACATACATTGAATATTTATGCACCGCATTCGGTTGGCTTGCTTGATTAGTTTCATAATGAGGTATTCTATACATACATACATACATATTGCTGAACTGGTTCTCGGGCGCAACTCGACTTTGCTTGCCACAGGCGTGAAATATTTGTAAATTGTGGCAAATACACAGGCAATTTATGCAAGTGGGCAAATATACATATATACATATGCATATGTATAAAGAGATATACATATAAACATAAAAGCTTGCGGCTGTTGATTGCTGCACATTTACAAACACACATATACGTATGTACGAGATATGCACATTTTATAGTTCATTGTCTATGCATTTTGTCTGTGCATTAGATTCTATACAATCATCGACAAACGGCATTCAAGCGCAAAATCAGACAATTATGCCATACCGTTGAGTGTTATATTAATTTTTGTGAAATTGTAGATTGCATAACTGTTTGTTGCATAAATTGGCTCAATTGCAATTGCAATCGTGTATTCATTGTTCATGGGAGTGATGTTGAGTTATGGGGAAGTTAAAAAAAAAATTGAATATTTTTATATCAAGTTTGTACTCGTAATTGCAAATTTGAATAATAGTTAAATTTATACAAAATTGCGTTTGTGATGTTCGAATTTGTCAGCTAAACAATGACCATTCAATAGGAGTTTATTCAAAAGACTTAAGCGACAAACTCGTTGCGTGAATTTCAGTGTGTAAATAAACTTTAAGTAAAATAATGTTATAAAAACTTAAGAAATGTAATAAAAGAGGGGGAAATGTGCACACTTTTTATGAAAAAAAATTGAAATTAAATTGAAATATTTTCACTTGTTAAATTTTTTATAATTAACACAATTTTGTCGCTCCTTCAAATTATCTTTTAAATATAATTTATTACTTATTTTACGCTTAGATAAATCTAAATTTTTTCAATAGTGTGGATATTAAGTAAAATAAATTCTTAATAGTGTTCTTTTTAATGTTTGAAAAGGAGAGACTTCTAGTAAAAAATATATAAAAGGCTTTTTTCTGAATGACCGACGGTTTAATCCACAGCCTAAACTACTAATCGTAGAGACATGAAAGTTGAAGGTCATATTCAGGGTGTGATATGGTCATCCTATTATATATTATTTTCTAGAAAGTGGACTTGGGACCGATCTATTCAAAAAAATTCGAGCATTTCTAAATCGTTCGATTTACATGAAATTTGATACACAGCTAGTTCTTTGCCTACATTTTTCTTCCCAGAAGTGAGCCTAAGATCCATTATATCGAAAAAATCGTATATACGTTCCAATTTGGTTTGATATTTTCCACATGAATTGCATTTTGGAAAAAAATGTATTTATGGTTAGATTTGCTTGAAGTTTTGAAATAATTAAATCAATACCAATGTGTAGAGCATTACGTGTGTATATAAAGAAAAACTTCACGCCTTTAGATGCTTTTTGGCGGATTTTTTAAGCAAAACCTCATATCTGAAAAAATCGGTTGTATGGAGGCTCTGTGATATAGAATTTTGATTATTTTTAATATTGTGACGGAAGTCCCAAGTATAAAGGACAGACGAAAAGAAGCGACAGCAGCAGACGAATTATCAGCACGTTCTAGGTAGCGTAAACAGAATGTTTGGGTCATCCGCAGTTATAAAAACGGTGGCAGCAGCTATCAAAGGCAGATAATATGTGGGCAGAATGGCAAATTTCAGATTCTTAGGTACTCAATTGAAATTTGAAAATTCTGTCGTATATATGCAAGTTTGGTTGAAATATTTCAAAATCTGAGGGATTAAATATACAGACGAAAACGGTTAAATTAATTTATCTCGTCATTCTGATACGATCGCTATAAATGATGGCGGGTCTATTTATTTTCCTTCTTGTTTTTACATACTTCGAACCTGGTTTAACCATTGGATGTACATGAAATGTATATATAAAAAAAAAAAATCAATAAAAATTTTAGATATGATTTGTTTTAATTATCAAGAATAACGTTCGCAATACAAATTTCGAAATATGAAGAGTAGATTTTAAAGAAAGCTGCTTCTGCCACGTTCAGTTGTAAGTGGTGTGCTCTAGAGTAAACACACAAAGCTGACTAAATACTGCGATAGGTGCACCGCTTCGATTAAATTGTATTTATCACATTATATTATCAATCATTAAATTAAAATCTTATTTTATTTTAATGTTAGAAAGTTTGAATTTAAAGTCAATCGAAATATATATTTTCTCTTGATAGAATTTGACATTTATGATATTTATAGTTTCTTAAATTTTTTTTATTAATTTTTAATATCTCATACTTATTCAAAATATTTAAAGGCAATTTTAAGTGCAAAAAATATTACAAAAGCAATAATATTTTAGATTAAAATGATGTGATTTGATGATATTTAAAGGAAATTTTAAGTGCAAAAAATATTACAAAAGCAATAATATTTTAGATTAAAATGATGTGATAATATAAAATTACCTTGGTTATTTTTATTTTTGATAAATACAATGCATTTTATTCCGAGTATTGTATGAATATTTAAACGAGATATTATTACATGCATTACAGTGTCTTTAATTATTAATTAACCTCCGAGAATAGTTTAGAAATATATTTCTCATTGAGTTAAAAATTATTTTTTTTATATAAAATTCATATTATTATTTGTATTTTGTTGTTGTTTTATTACACATTTTTCACTTTAGCAACCACAAATTATTATGACACTACATTTATAGCTTACTCTCAACACAAGATGCAAACATGCGCTTTTGAGAAAGAGCAATAAAATACTTCCGCATTTAATTAAGGGAAAAACTGAAGAGTTTTCCTCTATAATTTTATTTCGCTACACAAAATATTAAAATAATTTAAATATACCGTTGGCTTTATGGAAAAAAGGTTAGTTTTTATTTTATTTATTGTTATACAAAAAAGTACATGGTTGGTATGCAATTAGAACCGCCCAAAGTCATCTCATTAAAATTTTATGGCTTCTCAACCATAACTTAGTGATGAAAGCGTGAGTAAACAAATATTTGTTTATTACTAACGGAAAACAAATCTTAACAAGTTCACAAGTGTTAATAAGATTAAAATTAAAAAGCGTACTTAAATTATATAAGGTAAATAAGGTAATTATTAAGCCAATTAGTTGTTACCTCAAAAGGTGGATTTTTATTGAAACACAAATAAAATAGATAAAACTTAATTTAAAACATATTTATATATTAATAATAAAATAACAAAAATTTACATTTGGCGCTGAAAAGTTGTAAATATTTTTTAATATGTAAACCTGCACTACTTGTAATTACAGGAATAGCAAAGCTTCTGATTTTCTAGGTGTAGTTTTAAATAAATTCATTTGAACACTGAAATATAAAAACTTTTCTCACGTGATTTTTGGGCATGACGTGTAGAAGAACTATTCTGTTGCCGAGCAGTATTCAGCCATCATATAGCGATCCTATCGGCCCTGGCACATCTTTTTAATAATTTCTAGGTTCTGGCGAAACAGTTCACCTTATTCTTCGCTGTAGGAGCCAACATTATAGGGAAATTGGTCGAGGTGATTAGGTAGGTGATTCCCAGCACTTTGCTAACATTTTCAGACTAGTTACTTGACTTGTGATTTCTCAGAAAGTTCTTAGTAACGTCAGCAAACGAGTTCCACGCAAGTATTCCCAAACTGGACATTAAGCTGGAGAAATCAGCATCTCTTATTAATCTTATTAATATTCTTATATCTGGGTCAACAAAAAGCCAAATTTTTATATTTACTGTATTTAAACTATAGCATTTTCGCGCTATATAAAGAAAACATTGCCAATTTCTATCCCACGTCTTCACATATTTTTTTCATTAAATCTAGTTTAATATACAAAGAGGTCTGCACAATTTTATCTCTTGTGGTCCAAAGGTGGATTTATTACATTATACTTTCCCACTACCAACATCGCATGTATGGATGAAACAATTTTTGTTCTGTGTTTATGCCTGACACAGCTATTCCCCAGACAATAAAAACATGGGTATTTGTTGTATCCAATTTGTTGTTCTAGTAAGAGGTTAATCATCTTTATATCTACATAATTTCTCTGATTGAGGTAAAGATCTGCTGAATAAATCATTCTTTTTTTAATATTAACATGACGCAAATTTAAACGCCACTAGTAATAGTCATCGAGTGATTTTTTTATTACTCACGGAACCTCGAACCTCGTACGACTGACTGTTTTTTCCACTGACTCACTATCTCAAGTGTTCATAGCAAATTTTTCAAACATTTACAGGTATTCATAATTTCTTTTCGTCTACAATTTCCAACTTAAAATACGAAAAATATACCTTTTTTAATATCGGAACTTTTTTGCTGTATATTCTCCACAAATGTAAGAAAACACGTTGAGTTCATTGATACAACTTCTTCGCTAGGAAGAAATAATATCAAAATCAATTTGTTTTATAGAACGATACTAATAAGATTTGAGACCATGCTTTCAAAAATATTAATTACAACAAATTAAAAAAATGGAGTGTTTTGACAAAACTACACTTAGAGAAAAAAATATTTTTAGTGTAACCAATAGATAACTAATACAAAACCACTTACTAGTTCACGGCACCAAATTTCATTTGTTGAGGCGTGTTATTTATATAAAAGGATTATGAGTGAAAATTTTTTTTGAAGAAATTAATTAAAATTCTCAAAAATATATTAATATTTCGTTGTGGTTAGTGAATTGGCAGTGTAGAAATTTCTTTGTGACATTTAGGTGACAGCATATTCGTAAATTAAAATTTTTTTTTTAGAAATATTGCTACCTAAAAATTAAATTAAATTTGTAATTGGTTGGTAATGAATTGAATTAATTACAACAACAAATTACATGGCTGATGTTGGCTCAATGGTAGAGCACTCTTCTGTGAAGTTAGAATACGTTGGTTCGATACCTGGCAAAGTAAAACTGATGAGGAGATGTGGTGATTGCCGAAAAAGCTATCACTTCTACCTTTTTTTTTGTTGTATAAAAAAAATTTCAGTTCAAAATACTAAAAAATAGCCCTTTCAAATAAAGCTCTTTCACTTATAACCACAAACAATTACAGGCCGCAATAAACAATTAGAAATTAAATTGAATTTACATTTCGTTGAAAAAAGATAGTCAAATGAAATTTTGTATTTTCAATTTAAATAGGTTTACACAACAAAACTGTGTCAGGTGAATAAACAAACTTTCATCTAAAGATTTTAATTTTTTATAACAAACTGTTCTTTGTTGTTGTTGTAATATTCAGAGTTACAATTTAATAACTTTTATTTTTATTTACTTGTTTTTTGACGCCCCAGTCACTAAAATTACGCAAACGAGTTCTGCTTTTTTTATTGAATGATATAATCATCAGCTTCAAGTTACCGCTAAATGTGTCTACGCACACAACATCATCAAATCAAAGCGCAACGACATGTGCCCATTATTACATACATATGTATGCATGTATATACGTGTACATAACTAGCTGATGACGCGCTTCTAACTGCAAAAATTTAATTACAGCCTTAATGAAAATGCCAGTGAACTGTGACGCTAGATGTCAGGTTTCATACTTGCACAACAACAACAGCAACAACAACAATAACTTTTTTAGTATGAAATATTATTGAAGAACATTTATAGATATGTATGTATATTTGTATATTTTGAGCATATAAAAATCTCAGTGGTAAAAATCTGCACCAGAGGTCAACGGCGCCACACTGAGTTTGTTTAGGCGTATATGTACGTATTTTAATGCATGTATGTACATATATATACATGTATGCATACATGTGTACATAAATATACATGTATGCATGCATATATATATACGTAGCTAGGAGGTAGACAGCCAGCAGCTCATAATAGAACAGCTGATAACGATCATAAACCGTTGCTTGACAGCGTTGAAGATGTTGACAGCGCTGAAATGATGCTTTTCAACACAATAAAAATGCTAATAAAGCCGACAAAGATGGTTTTTTTGTTTCTTTTTTTTAATTTTTCTTTTTTTTAAATTCATTTATTATAATTATTATGTTGTGATTTTTCCTGCATTTTGACAAGCGAGCGACTGTGGTTGCGCAGTTAGAGAAATTAAAATGAATTTTTTTGCGCCTTAAGATGTCTTATCTTGACAGCCACATTCTCACACCCATAAAAAAATTTTTAGTAACTCAAATGTACGTGTGTGTGTATGTGTGTTTTGGTATGCATAAATGTGAATTTTACCTACATTATTATGTGTTAATAATAATTAATTTATTTATGAAGTGCTCATGTCAATCTCAACGTACTCATGAGTGCTGCTAAAAAGCACTGACGTATGCTGTTTGTATTTGTATTTATGTACGAATATAAGTGAATGCATATAGATATGTGTGTTTAGGGAATATAAGTTCTTAGAATTCGCCACTAATGACATTCAGACTACTTTAAAGTCTTCTATAAGCAGATTTCCTTAAACTCATTGCATGTGTATGTACATAGAAATACATACAAATAATAGTTACATATTTGTATGCAGTTATATTCACATACATAAATATATGCAGTCATTCAGAGTTCATGTAATTAATTACATAATGGCAGTTGTTGCAGTTGTTGCCTGTGAAAATCTCTACAGTTTGATCTAATTACTCACTTATTCCTATGGAAATGTGTACGAGTGTATGCATAATCAACGATATACATATATATGCTTCTATGTAGAGACATATGCATATACATATGCATGAGTGTAGTAATAGCTGTAGCAGACCTCTGACAGCGAAAATGCCTTTATATGGAACCAACTGATTCTGGATACATAAGATACACACAGTAACGGTCACATTTAGTGGTAAGAAACTCGTATTCTGGTTGCACTGTTGAAGTAATTACTATGCTTTAGCTTTCCTATGTAGATTTTCACATATCTACGCGCATATTTACATATATACACATACAGATATTTTTTTTCTCTTTTGCTTTACAGCTAGCGATAAAGCTACCACGCTACCACGTGGAGACTACGATTATGATTAATCTGCTGATTACTTTCTTAAAATTATAATTATTTTCCCAGTTTTTGGCTAGCAAGCAGGCAGGCGCCTAAGCTTAGGTGAGATAAATGAGTGCATATGTAAAGCATTTTCTAAAGCAGTTGGTGGTGGCGCTGCTGCTACTTGGGTAGCACCAATCGAGCTGAAGGAATAATATTTTACAAAACTCGGTTATTTTTTCTATTTTTGATAAATTAGTGATACAAATTAGTACATTTATGCTTTAATAAGTTATTTTGAGCTAGCAACTTTGCTGGTGGTCGAAAAAAAATGTAGAGAAAGGTATTGCTGTTGCAATGAATGTCTGGGAATTTTTTTCTGGGATTATTAAAACTATTTCTTTGATATTTCACTAATCAATTATTCAGGAATTATTTGGTTTATTGTTATAGGTTAGATGAAAGTTATTTTGAATTTTTTTTAATTATACTTGAGCGATACTTACGCTTGGTTTTAAACTTTATTTATCTCAATTTTTTCAACCTATGTGTTCTCCTTTACGTAAAGCTAGCGATATCTTTGCAAAATTACGTCGAAATCGGGTCAAGATCTGACATTGGTAACTGTGGTAGAGCTCCAGTGTTTGGTTCTCTTCTTCGTATGCTCTGTTCTTAGCTGATTTAACCATACTTCATTTTTGAAGATGAAGTTTTTGAGGATCCAACAACGTATCTGCAAGCAAAAGAAATTAAACTTTTGTAAGTCTGAAACAACAAATGTGATTTCTGAGCAATATATTAGCGCTCAGAATTACGTTCATATATACGTTAATATTTTGAAATATTATTATTTATATCTTTGTCAATAACTGAAAGGATGTAACTTATTTATGTTCAATATTAAAAATTAAACCGATGTATAGCTTCTTTGAAAATACTGTAATGTAAAAAGGTTCCTTCATGGACAGAAAGTTTATGAACTCAAAACTATTAATTATCAGCGCTTAGTTATTGAAAAATTTGGCAAAGAAAAAAAAAATGCTAGTCTATTAAAAAAAACTTTGATGTATACAGTTCTGACGACTTCCATAAATTCATTAATTTCACTATGTTGCGAAACGTTATTTCTAAAGCAGGGCACATCACTTTTTAAAAACCTTGCAAAATTTCATACTTTTTTTTTTAATGCAAGAAGCATAATTTAATAATATGGGAGGTTCTAAAATTCCCTAATAAACAAAGACTGTTCAAGCAAAAAAAAAAAATAATAATAATAATAATAATATTGTGTCAGCATTATTACCGGAATTAAAACTAAATTTTTAGTTTGAAATTTTTTAATATTAAAGGGATTTTCAATAGCGATGATATGATTTCTAGATGTCGTTTTGGCCATTTTTAATATGGCACGATCTGTCTTTTCTTTTCAATGTATTCAGTAACGTTTACAATTTTATCATGTCAATATATACGCCAGAACAAAGTTGACAAATTATTCAATATTTTTATTAATATAATTGTTATGCAATTGCAAGTTTTCGTGCGCTTTTGCCATTTTATGGTCGTAATAATCGTTCTCCTGCGCTCCCTATTCGTCGAATCGATGAAAATTTCGAGCGTACATTTTCTTTACACAATGTTCTAGAGCCATTAAGACAAATAATCGGTCGAAGTAATGAAAATATTGCTGCCGTTCAGGTAAGTGTTGCTGAAAACCGCAGTTTGTCAATTCCAAGACGGTTTCAAGCATTGGAACTGTCTCAAACCACAACCTGAAGGATTTTGAGAGAGGATTTGGGCTATCATCCATATAAAATTGTTCTCACTCAAGAACTGAAGTCATTGGATCACCATAAACGTCGCGAGTTTGCTGATTTTGCCTTGTAACAACTTGAAAACAATAACGAGTTTTTTTTTTAAATTCATCTTCTCTGATGAGGCTCACTTTCATCTAAGTGGCGCGGTAAATAAACAAAATTGTCGATTCTGGTGCGAAGAAAATCCACAAATTATTCATCAGCAACCATTACATTAATTGACAGTTTGGTCTGATTTTTGGTCTGGTGGAATCAACGGCCCGTACTTCTTTCGAAATGAAGCTGGTAGCACCGTTTCTGTCAATGGAGAGCGGTATAGATCGATGACAACAAACTTTTTATTAACACCGTTAGACTACTTCTTGTGGGGTTATTTGAAGTCATTGATCTTTAGCAATAAACCAGACTCTCTTTAAGCTTTAAAAAACAATATTGAACGCGGTATTCATGACATACGACTTGATTAAGTAGAAAAAGTGCTCATAAATTGGGTTCATCGAATTCGTTGCTGCAAAAGCAGTCGTGGAGGTCATTTGAATGAAGTTATAATCAGAACTTAATTGTATCGATTGTACTTCACATTAAATAAAAAACATTTGAATTTCCTTAACAATTAGTGTGTTTAAAAAACCCAATAGTTCTAAAATTTCCTAGTCAAAAATAGTGACTTGCTCAACCAAAAAAAAAAAAAAAAAACAAAAAAAAAAAAAAGTTTATTATTTCAACATTATTACCGCAATTAACACTAAATTTTTAGTTTCAGATTTTTTCAATACTATATGATTAAATATATAAGTTTTTCAATGATAAAATCTTTGATATTTGCATATGAGCTACTAAAAAGGAAACATTTAATCAAACTTTTAATATATATATTTAAATATTAAAGTCTTTTCCCATATATAGACATCTTGTGGGCGTGTATTCGCCATCGAGTTCGTTTTGAGGGTTGGGACCATTTTATTGAAATTTTTTGTGTACCTACGAGAAGGGTTTGGATTTTTTTTTTTTGGAAGTGAACCTGAACTTATACGAAAAGATCATATTATGATTCGATTTAGTTTTGATACACTCTTTTTCTGTGCTATACGGTATATGCTTCGATTTATTTTAATTTATTTTTGTCCCAAGAAGTGAACCCAATGCCGGTTTTTTATCCGGAATCCTTATTAAGATTTTTCATCACTATTTATCTATTTTCTCTTATACAAGACCAATTATAAGAACTAAATTAAACAAAAATGCATAAGGGCGTGTGCCGGATATTCTAATATTCCTTAAAAAAATAAAAATAAAATATTTTATTAATTAAAAAAAAAAAAAAAATGAAGACTGAAAGAGCATAATAGTTGATTATTTTTTAAACGTACGAAACCTAAATTTTGTTGTAAATTTATTTGTTTTTATTCCTTTAAAATCGGCACAGTATTTCCGGCTTGCATAAAAATGTTCTTCATGTAAAAGTTTCCAGCTATTTTTATAAAAAAAAAATTAAATAACCACATACTATATAGTATGAATACTTTTAAAATTGCCTTTACAATTTTTATTATCTAAACACAAGTTCTTAACGCTTTCTGCACCACTCAGCAAATACTTTATATGTTTTAGATTTTCTGACGGTAATAAAAATCTTAAAAGGAAAAACCTAAATAAATTTACTATAAAAATAAAGGAAGGATTCCCACAATTCATATTTACTTTATTTATATTTTACATATTTACTAAGAAATTTCAGAGTTTTTTCACTATTAATTTACCATCATTTCTTTCTTCACTTTTTCAAAACACATTTTGTGTCCTTTTCATTCACACAGTTCATCCATATCCAATAGAAATGCAAGGCTTTTAAAGGAGTTTTTTTTCACAAAAACAGAAAAAATTTTTTTTTCTATGTCAATTTATTTGCCACATTCTCACGTCATTAATTTATTTATTGCCTTTACTGAGGTTGACAGTTTTAAATAAAAATTGCATTACAACAAAGTTTATGGGCGGAAATATTATTGACTTGAATTGACGGTGGACGATTTACATGGCGCAGAGCATGTAGCATTGCTGAACGACTTTATGTAGACAATGTTGGATAACGGTTTAACAGGTTACATTACATGTACATAGACAAAGTGTAGCCGTAAGCGGAATTTTCTCACGATTTTAATTGGTTTAAGGCGGCAAATGTAAAATTGTCATACCCGTACTGAAAAAAAGGCATCCTCTTCTGCTCCGCCGCTTATGTGTTAGAAGGCGGGAAAAGCGACACTTTTTTATGTCACACATGACAGCTACAGCTATACATAAGCTTGAAAAAAAAATAATAATGTTGCCACAAATGTTGAAAACAAAGCTTATAACAGTTGCCACAAATTGGTAAACGAGTGACTGTCTAGAAAAGAAAAAATAAACATCACATAGACATAGATGTGTATGTACTCAAAATATGCACGTATGTGTGTGTGTATCCTGGAGGTTTTTTTTTTGCACAACAACTGCCATTAAAGTATATTGCGCGGCTATTTAATTAGACGCGGCGGCATGTAAGCATTGTGCCACTTATGGCTGCCGGCAATCAACAGAGCAATTGAGTAGATATTTATATGTTTTTACATACTTACCTACATACATACAAATATGAGCAGATCAATATAAGCACATAACATATTGACCACGCTTTTACTATATTTGTAATCATATTTCTACTTAAGGCTTCGCTAATGACTAACTATTACACTTTTTTCCCTCTTCTTTTTCTTCTACTTGCAGCAAACAATAACGGCGTCAGCAATTGTACAAAAAAAAAGCCAACAAATACTTTTATAAATTTATAAAACTACAATCCATTGATAGCGGCAACATGTTTTTGCGACGTTGCACAATTTACCTCATCGTTTTGTTGCTTGTTGCCAGCACAGCATCCGCGGCACGTAAAACCAAACGTCCGGTTAAGCCGGCTAAAACATTTCCACGCACCAATATGACACCTGCACCACTACCAGCAGCAGCATCAGCCGCAGCAGCAGTACCAGCCGCAGCCGCCGCCATCGCAGGTGCAGCAGCAGCAGCGTCAGTAGCTGCCGGCGCCTCAGGTGTAACAGCGCCACAACTGGCTGCAACCACACCGGCTGTTGTCAGCTCCACACTTGCGCCATCAAACCATGGCTTGGCGGCAAGCAGTACTACAGCAACACCAACACAAATTGGCAGCGGTAATTATGCCGGCAGCGCTGCAGGCGATGATAGCACCGGAAGCGACGGTTATGTGCTGGGTAATAATGAGTTGCCGAAACCAATGACACCGCTTGCGGAGGCAAGCACCGGCAGTTCAGGCGCTGCTTCAGCATCCACTTCGGCCGAGGGCAAAACAGACCGCCCATCGGCAACTTTATCGCCCATTGAAGAGGATTGTGATCCGGATATGATTGGATTTGAGATTATCACTGGGTGAGTGCAATAAAAGGGGTTGGGGTAATTGTGTGCGTAAGATGGACTTAGCGAGCTAGTGGTGGGATATGAGTTTTATAGCTAAAAATAGTTGCAGTTGTAAAATTTTTATTTGAGTTACAAATCAGTTGGTCGATTAATTAGAATTCAGATAAGCTCATTTAATTAGAACTAAATCTGGTATTAGAATGGTCTAACTGCTTATCATAAAATTTCCAAAATTGCCCTTTTATCAATAGGCTGTACATAAAAAATATCTGTCTCACTAAAAATTAATGCAAAGGCAATGAAATTTATTTAAATCTTCAGTTCTACGAGTTATGGCTGAGACTTGATTAGCGGTTTCAAATAATAAATTCAAGCCCCACAAAAAATCCGGTAAATTTCAAGCTAACAAGTGATCCATTTCTAGGTTCCCACCTTGTTTAATGGGGAATGTTTATTATCATTCGAAAGAACATTCTTTGGCATTTATTTTTTGAAGATTATCTCAAAAAAACCTTGAGGCCATTTTTCGATGAATCCTTCGAGAATTTCGAGTGGTAACAAATGAATTACTCGCGTGATGTTTTGCTCCAAGGCCTGAATATAAGCAGGATATCCACACAAGAAAAAGTCTAACGGTGTGTAAATAACACGATCTTGGTGCCAAATCGACCGGCCCAAAACGTGAAATTATCTGCTCACCGAAGAGATCTCTCAGTAAATCCATTGGTTGATGCGATGTGTCGGAAGTGGCGCCGTCTTGTTGAAACCAAATGTCGAGGAGATCACAAACTTCAATTTCTGTCGTCAAATAGTCAGTTATTATGGCGCGATAACGGACGCCATTGACGGTTACGTTCTTACCAGCATCATATTTGAAGAAATATGGACTGATGATTCCACCAGAATTCCACAGGAGGCAGCTCTTGAATCTCTTCAGGTTGCTCTTCGTCCTAAATGTGGAAATTTTGCTTGTTTACATACTCATTGATCCAGAAATGGGTCTCATCGCTGAACAAAATTTGGCTCGAAAACGTCGAATCTTCTTGGAACTTTTCAATAGTCCATAGAGCGAAGCGATGTCGCTTTGCCTACAAGCCACATCCACAGCCCATAGAGGAAGTGATGTCACCTGGAAAGGTCGAGCGGCTTCAGTTCTTGCACAAGCTGTATTTTATACACTTTTAATTTAAGATCTCGACGTAAAATGCACCAAGTCATTCCATACATCAGTTCGAGTTGCTGCGAACGGCGCGGAATCGACTCTCCACGGCCTTCGTGTACACACTCAGCCATGGCCGCTATATTTCCTTCCCTGCGTGCCGAGCGTGGTCTATTCGGTCGATTATTATCCAATACTGAATGCTGGATCTCAAGATGAGCGATGGTGTTGCGAATAGTACACTCAGTAGGCCAATTATATTGACCATAAGTTGAGCGAAGCGCGCGAAACACATTCTTGATTCTTTACTGATCGTGAATTTTCGTGACAAAGTTGAATGATTTGTAAACGTTGTTCAGGCGTAAGTTTTTCCGTGATGAAATGACAAACAATACTGAACAAAAATAACCTGACAGCTTGACACGACTTAGGCGCGATCTGTCAAAAAAATGATATTGAAGAAAGTACCTCTACATGGATCACCCTTTACTTTAGACAAAATGTCTCACAGGTTCCTAGTTTCCAAATTATATAGTTTGGTTTTTCACTCTATTATTCTTCAATGGATAACATCTTATCTATCTAATAGACTCTGTGCAGTTGCTATTGATAATGTCTCATCACGACCGAATTGACAAACTGTTATCTTGGTGCACTCGGAGTCACCTATTGTTGAATGATGTCAAAAAGTGTTATCACTCCACATATACCCGAAAGTTTCATCATTTTCCTTCGCGTTACCATATTTCTGGAATACTTCTTGATGCGGTTTCTGAAATAAAGGATCTAGGTGTTTATTTGGATACAATATTGAGCTTTTCTAATCGCATAAATTATACTCTTTCAAAATCTTTCGCAATGCTAGCCTTTATTCACCATAATAGTACTCCATTTTCAGATCCCTACACACTTATGATTATTTATGTTTCTCTGGTAAGAACAAGGCTCGACTATACTTCATTCATGTGGAGATCATACCAGCCTTCATATCTAAGCCGTTTAGAACGAATTCAGAAAATTTTCATAAAAATTGTTTTATGCTCCCTACATTTTTCTGAACCTATTCGCTGACTCTTTGTAATTTAACATTGTAAAAGCATTAGTTGACTGTCAATACCTCTCGGAAATATTACACTTCAATGTTCCTAGTCGAAATCTTAGCTATGTAACTCCTTTTTATATAGGGCAAAGCAACACAAATAACTTTATTTCAGCTATTGTTCTTTAGATGATACATACACAAGTGAAAAGTAACACTTTTACTTTCACTACTACAGTTGGTTGTTATTAATAAATTTTTTAAACAAAGGGCAATAATAAATAGTAATAATAAATAGATTTTCATTATAATAGCATCTATTTTACCTTCATTTATTTCTTGTTCGGAATTTTTTTCAATATCATTTCACCATATTCAGTACAGACGTATGTATATTAGATATTTAAATTACTTATATTTTATTTTAGGTTTTATTTATTGTCTGTTAAAACTTGTTCATTATTCTAATATAATAGATTCAACGTTTTCGGTTTCATTTTTGATATCCCCTTTACTGGATATATTTAATTAACTGTTATTCATTAATAGCGATTTGTCGTTAAATTTATAGCATGAAAGTGAAATCAGCAGCTATAAGAAATTCATTTGTTATTTTCTTTTTGTTTTTGATTTTTTTCTAAATAAGCAATGAATTGAGCCATTTTTAATGTACTATTAGTGAATTGTATAAGAAATAATTTATTAAATAATAGAAATGTGAGCTTATTTTTATTATCAATAAATGAAGAGCAATGAGTTGAGTTGAGCATATTGTGCACCCAGGTAGATATATGAGATTTTTATTTAATAAAAATTATATATCTTTTATAGTAAGCAATATGTTAAAATTTCTCACTTTTTATGTTATTTATTGTATTTATTTAGTATTTTTCTTTTAATTTTATGTTTGAATTGTTTTTCACATGAAAATGTCATTACTTGCTAATCAAGCTCATAAAAGGTCATTGAAACTTAGTGACAACCCTTATAACTAATTGGTTCAGTTCGAAACAAGTTTTCGGCCGAATAGACAGTATTTTCATAAAATATATCGGAATATACATTTTCAACTAAGATACTTTTAAAGAAAATCTAATTAAGTGTAGGAGGTGTATGATGATGATGTTATATGTCCCCAGCTAGAGTTTTATAATACTCGTAGTTTTAGTATTTCAGAGACTGTGATATGGCACCGTAAAAGAGTCTTTTTGAGAAGTTAAAAGGAAGGAAAATTTTGATTTGCTTATTTGAAACCTAAGGCAAAGAATTTTCAAAACAAGAGCTTGCCATAAAAGCAATTTCCATCTTAAACTATACACTTTTCATTGCCTCAACAGACTTGTTCTCTTGTTAGTTTTGTCTATTCAGTATGTAGGGGATTCGATTACCAAAGAAAGTTTGAATAAAATTATGAAATTTTAAAGCAAACAAAAAATAATAAATTTTTTAACTGTTAAAAAAAAAACGTTCCATATTTATCTAATCGAATTTTGGACTATACTTTGCTTAATTTAAGTACTTGCTCAGAGGAATGAAAAATGGCACTTTTCTCATATAATTATTGAATTAATTTTTTATATTTTTTTTTTAAATGACATGAACTAATAACAATAATGTCAAGAAGCAAGTTTAGAAAACCTTTTAAAAAATTTCACATAACACATAACTGAAATCACAGTTGACTTATGTAGTTCTAAAATAATAAATTCTTTTATACTTACAATACTTTAGTCTTCAGAGCTCATTAGTTAGCTAATTAGGAGTGGGACTTAGCTGAAATATTAGTGTATACCTAATGGTAGGCAATATTCTATAATTAAAATTATTTTAATTTCCATTTCTTGCAAGAAAAAATTTAGAATACTTTAGGGATAACTTAATTTTGAAGAATTTTTAGTTTGTTTTGGAGTTAAAAATTTAAATTTAAGTATTTTTTCTTTTCATTTTGGTTTTTTTATGATCGGCAGAACCGCCCCTGAGCGTCTGATGGATCTTTACAAGGAACTCTTATTTCATGTTAGAATTTTATATGTATAATACAAGGCCAATTCCATATTAAACGTATCAGGTATTTGAGTGTTGACATTCGATTTGGCTGAAATTCGGCTTATGGTTTCAAATCATACCAAAATTGACAGAAATCGACCTGAAAAGATTTTAAAACATTTTTCTTGTTATTATGGACGTAATAGAAATAGTAAAAAACGCAACCTATAAAGCCCTTAAGAAAATTTGGTAATGCTGGAAACATATCTGCTGCACCTGATTTCACACAAAGTACTTAAAAAACTGCTTTCTTTATTCAAAAAAATTTTATTTTTTATTTTAATGGTATACATACAAGCATGTATAAGTTTTGAACCTTTTAAAAAGCTATTTATAAAGGGTGATCCATTTCGAGGTTCCCTAAGACGGAAAAACACAGAAAGTTTAATGGGGAATGTTTATTATCATTCGAAAGAACATTATTTGGCATTTATTTTTTGAAGATTATCTCTTTGAAATATTGGTCGCGGCTACGTCTCAGATGGTCCATCTGTTGAGTCCAATTTTCGATGCGTTTCGACAGGTAACTGGCGAATGACATGCGTGAAGTTTTGCTTCAAGGCCACAGGAAAAAGTCTAACGGCGTCATATCACACGATTTTTATGACCAATTGACCGGCCCAAAACGTGAAATTATCTACTCACCGAAGTGTTCTCTCAATAAATCCATTTCAGGCATCAAAAAGTTGGTTATCATGGCGCGATAACGGTCGTCATTAATGGTTACGTTCTCACCGGCATCATTTTTGAAGAAATATGGACAGATGATTCCAACGGCCCAAAAATCCCACCAAACCAAAATTTTTTCTCGATAAAATGGCAGCTCTTGTATCTCGTCCCGAATGTGGCAATTTTGCATGTTTACATACAACTTGATCCAGAAATAGGCCTTATCGTTGAACAAAATTTGGCTCGAAAACTTCGGATATCCTTTGAACTTTCAAAGAGCTCATAGAGCGAAATGAGGGCACTTGGGAAGGTCGAGCGGCTTCGGCTCTCCACGGCCTTTGGGTACACTCACAGCTACGACCGCTATATTTTCTTCACTGCGTGCCGAGCGTGGTCTATTCGGTCGAATATTATCCAATAATAAATGATGCATCTCAAAATGGGTGATGGTGTTGCGAATAGTACGCTCAGTAGGCTGATTACGCATTCTTTACAGGACGTGAATTTTAGTAATAAAGTAAAATGATTTGTAAGCGTTGTTCAGGCGTAAGTGTCTCCATGATGAAATGCCAAACAATACTGAACAAAAAAAAAAAACATGACAGCTTGACACGACTCACGCGTGATGTGTCAAAAAAGGGGGCAATTGAAAAAAAAATACCTCTACTTGGACCATCCATTATCAATAAACACCATCCCAGCAGGCTGAAAGTGAAAACCTTCTTATAAAATCTCTTTCTTTCTTTTATCAAATGATAAGTTAAAATAAGCACATTCTTTGTCACCCCTTTTTTTTACAAACCGATCTGAAAAATGAGGAATTAAAAACAAAACGTTTTTTAAAGATCAAAAACTAATGGAAAAATCTGTGTTACATTGAATTCTTCTATTTTATTTTTTATTTTTTTCTGTACAAAGTCAAACTTCAAATATTTATTTATTTTCTTGCTTTAGAAGAAAAAGCAATACAATTTAATTTCTTCCGCAATGCAAGCAATACTCATAAATTTCAATGCGGGAAATGTAACAGTTTGCGCTTTATATAATAAGAATGCGTAATAGGTCGAATTGCTTACAGATCACTTCTACGTTTGCGTCACACACATACGCTGTTATGTATGGTAGTTATGTGCCACATATTTACATATGTATAGAAGCTAATTTATTCAATTCGTAACATAGTCAAGCAGCTAATGTTGCACTTTTTTTTTGTTTTTTGTGTTTGAATTTTTGCATTTTTTTTCCAGCCAACCCACTTTGTGATATTTTCTGCTTGACTCTGTTTGCTCTTGATTTTGCTGTTATTATTGTTTTTTTTTAAATGTATTTTTCAACAATCTTTTCAATTCTTTCTCTTCTTACGGTTTGCAGTTATGTTCTCTCGGCGCCAACTAAATTACTTGACACGCTGCCCGGCATACTGATGCTGACTGATTGCTTAGAGGCATGCCAGGCGAACGAATCATGCAGTGCAGTTAATTACGAGACCGGTCTATGTGTATTATTCAAAACCACCGCTGATGTATTGCCAGGTATGTATGTATTGTAATCGTGTGTTCATGTGTTTGTAAATGGGTAAGCGGATTTGTTGTGCGCCATAAACGTTGCAACGTCGCCAACATCATAATATTGATAAATATGTACCATTTACATGTTGCACACTAGTGTATGTGTATGTATGTGTGTAAACATGGTTATTTATTTATATGCTTGCGTTTGTCTTGTTGCGGCATAGCGGTGCTGACGTTGCGTTTGTAGGACGTCAAACTGGTATTTCCATTTTATTTTCTTGCATTTGTTCTGCTGCTGCAAAGCGCTCGATATAATGGCCATGAGTGCAACCGATAGCGGCGCACAATTGTTTTTGCCAAGTATCGCATTTCAGCGCTGAGCAACAATCCAAAAAAAAAAAAAAAAAAATCAAAGACTACAGTTGTGAACTCGTTTTGCAAAATCATAACAAAGTTGTAAAAGAAAATATTTTTTCCGTAGTTTTTCTCATTTTTCTGATTATCAGTTCTTTTATTTAGTTTTCTAAGTTACTGTTCATTGGCTGTGCGTTCGCTATGCGCCGAACGTCATACACTAAACTGTGGTAAATTGATTGTGGCAAAATTGCATAGGTTGGCGTTGTATAATCGGCGGAGCGCTCAATGTGTGCGCGTACACCTACCTACTTTTTACGCATAAAATTATGCGCATGCGCCTTAAGGCGCCCAAGCAACGCGGCAAACTCTTTAGTCAAGGTGGCGTGTAGGCAACGCGCGGCATACAACCTGCAGGCGCAACAGGTTTTTTCATGTTCATATCAGCAACTTAACCACACCAATAACCTGCAACTTGCTGCTGCCACACCTCTGTATTCCGCGACTGCGTTTTTAAACAACCATTTTTTTCTTTTTTTTTCTTGCGCATGAATATTTTTATTTTCGTTTCGCATATGTTACATATGTACATAGGCCTAACGCACAATTTTTGCGCCTACTTTTTGTCGCCATAGCTGTTAACTCTTGGCCGGTTGGCTGTTTGGCAGGTGCCAGTTTGTACAGCAGCAGCCTGTTTCTTGAGACTCACAGCAGCGCGTTGCCTCTTTCTTAACGCCTGTTCCTTTACAGCGAATGGGCGTGTGCGTAGATACGCCACACATATTCAGCTCTTATATGTTACACACTACGCCAGTTACCGTTAAAAAATGTTAAGTGCGTGCACGCATGCGTGACGTTTGAGTTGCGTATTTTCTTGCGGTTTCTTCCTTTTCTGTGTGTCGCTCATTTACATTTTTCGCTCGTTTTTCTACTCACATTCTCTTTCTTGACTATTTTTGGTTAAAGTTTTGAATTTTATTTCCTTTTCAGGTTCACTTTCGCGTTCACAATTTCCAGTTTTCACAATTTACGCACAGAAATCCTGTTTGGGTGTACGTCCTTGCTCGAAGGCCTGGTGCATTGATCGCGTTCAAGGTTATCGTCTAGTGGAGCATGTCAAATCTAGCCAGACTGTCTACTCGCGCCGTGACTGCTTGGAATTGTGCTTGGGCGAGACTGAATTCACGTGCAGGTGAGTGAGTGAGTGTGTGTGTGTGTGTGTGTGTGTGTAAGGGCAGCTCAAAGTGCATTGAAGCAGTGCAGAATATAAATGTAAGTGGTTGTGAGTAGACGATGTTGATATGAGATTGAACTGTTTGAGACGTGTGAAGATATTTTTTCAGACGGCAGCATAAGTGGGTCAAGCACAAGCAGATGATTATTGTTTTCATTTTTAATAAAACTTAATAAAACTATCATGACTCAATGATGGTGTAGATCAGTTTATTTGGACTTTCGAATTTTCTTTTTATTTTTATTTTTTACTGACAATTTAGTTTGTGACAAAAGAATTTTTTTATTTAAGTTTTAGTTTATATATATATTTCGTTATTCCCTGTCTTTTATTATGATTAAAAACTCATAAAAATTCTTTACCTGCCATTAGATCCGCTAACTTTTACCGTCACTCTGGCTTGTGTGAACTCTCCGATATGGATCGTATTACCTTGACTGGCGCTAATAATGTGGAACCCTATGATGGCGCTGATTATTTGGAAAATAATTGTGCTGAGGAGCCTAGCAAGTTGTGTGAATTCAAACGTATTTCGGGTAAAATTTTGAAGACCGTCGACTCTGTGTATCAGGATATCAACAGCATTGATGAGTGCCGTGATTTGTGCTTGAACTCCCCGTACAGGTAAATAGAGATTTAGCGGTTTCTTTAATTATAGTGAAAAAATATTTTCAATTTTAGTAAGCTCAAACAAGCTCACCTAATGGAGCTTAAAGCTTGCTTTTTAAATATACCTTTCTTTGGCGTAACTGAAAATATTATATATTAAAGCTGCTAAAGCTTTAGTAACTTTCCATAATGGTAAGCTTTTAAAAGCTCGATACGTTTAAAGTTTGTTTGACAAATATATTCAGATATTTTCAAAATCTTTTTTACCTTATAAATAAAGAAGAGCTTTTAAACTGCTGAATTTTTTATAATTTCTTTCCACTTAGTTTTTAAGGTCGAATTAACTTTTTTTATAACTTAAGCTTTGTTTCGGATAATACAACGTTCTTTTTTGAAATATTTAGATTGAAATCAGCTTTAATATTTTTTAAAATAACTTAGAAAATTGAAAAAAGCGAGGAACTTTATAGATCGTTTTATTGCTTGAAATCTACAAGAGCTTGTCTGCCGATTTTAATGTAGTAAGTCGTATTGAATAAAAAACGGATTTGTTTCTCTAAAGCTTTTACAGATTAATAATTGTTTATTATTTGAAAATATTTTTGAGGCTCCAGCAAAATTTCAAAAAAGTGAGCTTTTGGAGCTTTTTTACAATTTAAACAATAATTTTTAACAATCGTTAAAAACTTCTTAATCTTTTTTCTATGTACCATATAATTGCAAAAAAAAATAACATTTTTTAACAGCTTTCAAGCTCAACAATGCAGCTGTTAGTATTTTAATAAATTATGCAAATTCTCGTTTTAAGAACGGTTATAAAAAATAAATATGACCATAATTTCCACCATTTTTAGATGCCACTCTTATGACTACAACGACACTGGCGATATGGTCTGCCGTCTCTCTCACCACAGTCGCGCCACACTCACCGATGTGCTTGACCCTTACCTAGACGTGCCAGAGGCTGCCACTTACGAGTTATCCTCCTGCTACAATGTCTCTATTGAATGTCGCTCCGGCGAAATGATCACCAAAATTCGCACCTCAAAACTCTTCGATGGCAAAGTATACGCCAAGGGTTCACCCAAGTCCTGCTCGGTTAATGTGAACAGCTCACTTGAGTTCAACTTCCGCATGGGCTATAATGATCTCGAGTGCAATGTGCGTCAGAGTGCTTATGGTCGTTACATGAACGATATTGTCATTCAACATCACGATATGATTGTTACTTCTTCCGATTTGGGTTTGGCTGTTTCCTGCCAATATGATCTTACCAATAAGACGGTATCGAATGATGTGGACTTGGGCGTTACTGGCGAAATTGAATCATCATTGAGCGAGGAGATCATAATTGACTCACCGAATGTGATTATGAAGATTACCTCACGCGATGGCGGCGACATGAAACGTATTGCTGAGGTTGGTGATCCGTTGGCGCTTCGCTTCGAAATTGTCGAACAGAATAGTCCTTATGAGATCTTCGTGCGCGAATTGGTTGCTATGGATGGTACAGATAATGCCGAGATTACGCTGATCGATGCCAATGGTTGTCCCACAGATCAATATATTATGGGTGCTGTTCAGAAGTTGTCACACAACCGGAAGGTGCTCGTTTCGCAATTCGACGCCTTCAAGTTCCCCTCATCGGAGGTGGTGCAATTCCGTGCGCTTGTTACACCATGTATACCACGCTGTGAGCCAGTGATCTGTGACAATGAGGATGATGTTATGGGCGGTGCTGATGCCAAGACGTTGATCTCCTACGGACGTAGACGCCGTTCGGTAGCGAATGGAACTGACGGAGGTGAGTTTGGTGGAGAAAAAGGGTTTGGTGGCGTCGAGTAAACAGTTTAGTTTTGAGTAGCCATGATTTTGACCGAATTGCCAACCTTCCCAAAATTGCCACTCGCTGACATTATTAAAAAAGTAAAACACCGAAACTTGAGTACCAAGTTAAAAGACTTATTCAAAATTTTAACTCTAATACATGAGTTTATGAATAATATTTGACAATTGATTTAAGCACAAAACTAAGCAGGTCATACGCTTATCAGAGTTGTCATCTATGTAAAAATTTAACTATAAAAAAAATTAAATTTTCGTGAGATATAGGAAGTTTTTTCGTTTTGTAAAAATATCAGCTCAGTCTTTTTTTATTATTTATATGTATTTCTATTGAGAATATTTGGAAACGTATCCTCAAGTAATATATATTAGCAGGTTTTTAGCATGGTTGCCATTTTTTTAAAGGGCTTAGAAAGAATTTTTAATATGTCTTCGAGTCTCGAAGGAAAAGCGACCGTATAAAATTTAAATCAGAGTTTTTATCTGGTGGGGTTGCCACCTAGTAATATTTTTTAAACATTTACAATATTTTAACTTATAATTTCTCCTTCTATTTAATAGCCTTCAAATATTTCATTATTTTATTTAATTAATTCAGGCTTTTATTGAAATTTCGCTTCTCTCCCCACTCACACAGCTGAATTCCTTCTGAGTACGCTGGCGCATGCGCAACGCTACAAACGTGATGTGAACGGTGGCAGCAATAACAGCAACAATGTTAACGACAACAAAAAGCCAGGCACTGATGATAATATACTGTTGGTGCAATCCATTCAAATCACCGATAAATTTGGCTTCAATCAGGAGGATGCCGACGCGTTGGGCGCTGAACACAAAGTATATGCCGGCATTGGTGATGATGCGCTCACCTGCCTGAATGGTTATGGTAAGTATATATGTATATATACAGCGGAGGGTGGTGTTTATCGAAGTGGAAAGGAAATCGATAAGCAAGATCGGTGTGTGTGGAAACGTATTTTCGGTTGCTTATTTATTTTAGCAATTTTTTACGCGCATTTATTTATCACCGCAGCATTATTACACAGCGCATTTTTTATTATTAGTAAAAAATTATTTTTTTAAATTTCTGTTTTTTTTATTTTCAATGATTTGCTGCCACTCTATGCAGCATGTAATAGTGCTTGCATAGAAACTCTTTCGTAGTATGTATTTGGCAATGTTGCAAGCATATTTGCATAATTGCGCGCACAAACTCCAATCACGCCATGCCGCGCCCTGCACTACTCCGCCGCGCTTTCGCACGCCAACGATTGCATTGTCAATTGTTGCGCCAATCAATTGGCTATTGAATGTTGCACGTACGGTTGTGGCAAGCAAGCAGGAACAAGCAATCGCATATAAATGGATTTGCAATAACAGTGGCAAATTGCAACGATGGGCATATCGAGTGCCACGTTAGTCGAGGTGCTGCCACCAGCGGTAGTGGCAGTGGCAGCAACAATAAATTGGCAACCGAAAATTTGCATTT
This sequence comes from Neoceratitis asiatica, assembly GCA_030068015.2. Lineage (NCBI taxonomy): Eukaryota > Metazoa > Arthropoda > Insecta > Diptera > Tephritidae > Neoceratitis > Neoceratitis asiatica. Next base: position 8,842,749 of record CM061528.1, read on the forward strand.
CGCTGCGCATATTTTCAATGCCACATTGCGCCGCCGACAATGGCATCTCTAGCACTATGAGTTGAGTTAGCGGTAGCGCATTGATTGCGCTGTTCTGCCGCAACGACGATAATGAATCAATTACGCTAGGCAATCGCAGTTGCAAGAACAATCGAGCGAAAATACAAAAAAAAAAAAATGCAAAAAAAATCATTTTCATTTTGCCGCTTGCGGTGTGGCACGCCAGAATAGAGTTATTTTCACAGGCATTGAGTTATCGTATTATATATTATTCTTGGTATGTACGTAGGTATGTTCATGCCACATGCTGTGCTGTTGCTATCGCATGCACTTTACGGTGTCGCACAGCGACTTATAGCGCTTCTCTCATGCTCTGTTGCAAATATATAGGTCTCTGGGTATGCGTTGAATGACCTCAGTTGCAGCATGCATATATATATATTTATCTATATGTACGTATATGTGGTGCAAGTATTATGAACTTAGTTTAACATTTTTTTCTTGCTTCATTTAAGCTTGTAGTTTCTGGCGCGCTCATTGATGCCACTGCTGTGCGCCTAATCAGTGCAGTGGCATGCCTACTCACGAGCAGGTCAGTGGTTCAATGAGCGTCACTTCAACTTTGCCACACTTATTTTCGGTCATTTTTTTTATGTTCTCATTTTATTGCAGCCACCAAGTTTTGCCAGCGACACCACCAACGCCACTCATAAGCTTGTGCTAATTTTTGTTGCCGTTCTTCTTCTTCTTCCAATTCTTACTCAGCGGTTGTTGTTTCTTTTTCCCATGCCGTTGCCAAAAATTTGCACGCCAAAGTGTCGTGACAACGTGCGCCGTGATCTGTACAAATGTTGCACACACACATAAACACATCAACAATTTCACACTGAGGCAACTAGACTAAGCCAGCGAATCGGTTTGTCTGTCAGCTGCTTGCTCAGCGGCAGCCCAAACGGAAGGCCAGCGTGGCAGTAGTAATATCGCTGTTCTATTGTCAACTAGCTCCGGCACCAATAGTACTACTGACAACAGAAGCAGACGTGTGCAGAACGCGGCGTTGCAAGCTCTCAAACAAAAAAAAAACAACAAAAACCGTGCAAAAGCACCTGTTGCGCTTGCAACTAATGTATATACATGCATGCATACATGTGTTTCTGTGTGTTATTTTTGTTGTTGAGCGCGGGTAGATCACCGATTTGGAGCATTTCTGATGCTTTGGGGGAAAACCGCACATTTTTGTTGATTTTTTTTCCCCCAAAAATAAAAATTTCCACTTTTATAGCACAAATTCCTGCTTGTTGCAACGCGTTTTTTATGTGTCGCTTGGGGAGGTAACATGCTCCGCTGCTAATGTTTATGATGCATATAATATTTCAACGGTTGTTCTTTGACTATTTCGTTTTTTTTTTTTTTTTTTGATTTTCATATATATTTTCTACATTATTTTGCCCATTTCTTGTCTCGAAAGTGTGCCGATCCTGTGGCTATAAATATTCCATTTTTTTTTGTTTTCGCGCCAAACACTTTTTATTCACATATTTGTCTTCATGTGAATGCTTTTGGTTGAAAAAAAGCATATTTTATTTTAATAATATTTAATTTTTTTTTCTTTTTTTAATATTAATTGGCACTTATCGCCTTGTACATCAATAAACAGAAGGTCAAATAGAAACAGGTTAACGGGTTAATAAAGAGCGTAAATGTAGTTAATTGTTAGGTTCGCAAGGCTTAAGCTCGTCGGACTTGTGAACGAACGAGTGTTGCATTTCTCACATTATTCTATTACATGCTCGGTTACTGTTGTTTAAATTTCTGGGAAATTTATGAACGTGATTGAAAATATTTTTCTTTTCTGAATTTTTTTATCCATGAAAATTGTAGCTTTTGTATTTTTTTATTTTTTTTTTGCTGTAGGGTGAAGCATTCAAAAAGCGTAGCCACATCGAGCTTTTTGTAAAAGCTTTGAAATTTAGAAATACTAAATTCAATTGAAAATCAAAACCTATTTTGTGGAATAAAAGCTTTTGATGCTAGGTACGAAATTTGGAGCTCAAAAAGCTTTTGATGCTGGTGCTTTTCAAAAGCAAAACAGTTCTTAACGGTTCTCTAAACTACATTTGACCATTAATTATATACATATATAATTCTAAGAAAATAGAGGATTTTTTAATCATGCATATGGAACCCAGATGAATCTTCAGTTTGTAATAACTATCTAAAAGTATGGGTACTTCAAGCTTAAAGCACAATTAGTTTGCAATGATAAGGGGGTATAAAAATAATGTATTTTATTATGTAAAACTTTCGACCAGAAGATGTATGCTTTAGAGCAAAAGCTTAAAAGCTTTCCAGCAAATACTTATTTGTTTTTTTTTTTGAGTAATTAAAAAAAATTGTTAATTATATCGTAATGCTCATATTTTGAAAACTTTTAGTTATGCCAATATTTACAAGCTCATCAAAATACATTGTTCTACAGAGAGACAAATGATAAGCCGGAAAAAATGAAAAATGAACAGGTTTTAAGGAAATAAACATTGTAAGCTTTGCTTGTTGTCTATTTTGCTTTCAATTACCACTGTTTTGCCCAAAGCTATCAAGCTCTATAGAGGCACTTTTAATAATAGAATTATCCACAAGTTAAATTTTAAGGACCTTTTTATGGAGCAACAATTATAAAGAAATAGCTGGATTAATTGCTGTGAAAGTACTAAAAGCTTTGTTGAAGTTTATGCTTTATGAAACTATTTTTTGTTTATTTACCTAAAAAGTGATTGTTAAAGCTACAGAGGTCGCTTATAAATTATTTTAACCAGGCACGTGATTATATTGTTCAAAGTTAGAAGAGATTTTTATTTTTATTTTTCAGCTACCACAAAAGCTTTAAGCACCCCTTAAATAACATAACCACAGATCAATACATACTTGTTTAATTTATGTTAAAAAAGTGGCCAATTTCTTTACGATTTAAAAAACTTAATTTAAAAAATAGTTTAAGCTTTCCAAAAAAGCTTTTTGTACTCATTTTAATAAAAATTTAAGTAAATTTGATAAAAAGTTTTAAATTTTTTATGTTTAAAATTACAATATCCTTTTTATTTAATCCAAAAACATCAATTTGCTCATCAAATTGAAAGGAATATTTTCGAATTGGATATTCCTGTCAATTTTGACTTTTAACACAATTTTCCCAATATCATAATTCCCCAACAAATGCATTTCATTTTCTTTAATAGTCAACACTTTCAAAAAGATTATCATATTATACATTTTGACCTCATTCTTTGCATACAAAATTGAAAAACCAGTAAATTTAATCGCTTCATTGCAACCAAAATGCAATGAAATCGAAAAACACAACGCATTTAGCACACAGCCACAAACAGCTTGTCAAAAATAATATTTTCCAAGTAAAGAAAAGCCACAACAAATGCATTTACCACCCATATTTGTCTTAGTTAAAGAATAGGCAGACAACAAGGGGGCCACATAGAGAAGAAAAGACATACATGCATGTGTAGAAACCATTAAACAGGAAATAAAAATCAGTAGTTGAGATCAAAGAATCTAGAAAACTCAAAAGAAAAAAATCAAATGCACATTCGACAAAATCATTCAGAATTGAGCAAATATGCGTTAAAAAAAAAATAAATGAAAAAAAAATTTAAATAAAATGGAAAAACCGCAAGTAGAGAAATATTAGAAAATAATTTTAAGGAAGTCACTTGCCTAAGTAAGTACGTACATATGTATGTAAAGAGCTTTGTGCTTTCAAAAGCATATAACAAATATTTACATTTTTATGCACGCAGACAAAAGAGAAATTAAAATTATAAATGTTAGCAAATACATGAATTGTGGGCAAGCAAGTTTAAATAATGCGCCACGACCGCAATGCGCTGCCAGCCAGCCGCCTGCCACCACCAAATGTGGTCGGTATTGGAGACAGGCGTGCAATGACAGCAAAATTGTGCACCCCAAAAACAGAAAAAATAGAAAAATAGAAAAGAAGTAGAAAAAGAAATGCAGAAAGCATTTAAGAGGCAATAAGTGAAGCCCGAAACGCAATCAAGCGGTGAAGCAGCAGCTGTGCGTATTCATGCAACATACTGGTACGCACACATGCGCGCACACCGCCATGCACAAATAAATTTAAAGAATTTTGTGTATGTCTATTTGACATAGAAAACAAGCATGCAGCGGTCCAAAAAAATAAGTGAAATTTATTGCTACGAAAATGCATGAAAGCCGTTCGACAAGCGGGTGGCACAAGCCCAGTAAACACTAATTTACACACACACAAAAAAAAAAGGAAAAAAAAATTAATTAACAAATAAATAAGTATAGTAAATATTAGTAACAAATATAATATATATAAAATATAATAATTAATAAAAGTAATTAGAGAGAAAACGACTAATTTCATCTAAAACTACCATATTTGCGGAATCCAAATATTCAGTAGATTTTATGGTCTACGAGATGTTGTAAGAGAAGCAGTTAAAAATAAATTTGCAACATTTCTTATAAATCAAAATTATTTTATGCAATTGAAGAAAAAAACTACGAAAATTGCTTAGAAATATTTTCCTCGAAAATCCTTTTTTTTAAATTAGTATCCATATAAAAAAAAAATTTGAAAAGTTTTGTAGGAAAAATTATGTACGAAGGAATAATCATTTGTTTATTTTACGAATTTAAAATTTTTTTAAATTAAAAAAAAAAATACAACTGATAGTGAATTGAAATCAACTAGATAATCAATTAAAAATCTTTTTAGAATGCAAAAGTTTAAAATTCCTTGTTAGTCTAATTTTTTTATAAAAACTATTTTTCAGTAATTTTTGTAGTTTGAAAACGTAATGGTTTTTAGCTGCTTAATTTTAGCCGATTAATTTCTGAATTAATAAAAAAAAGCATTTTGTATTTTTACCTCGCTTTAAATTTTACTTTTATTGAATAAACTGCACAATATAAGAAATTTAATCGGTTAGGTGGGTTTCAGAAGTTAAAAAAAAGGAATTTTCACAATTTTTATTTATTTATATAATCATATGATTTATTCAAACAATTTACCATATCAAAGTTATATATTTAAAAAGTATTTTGTGAAATCTTTATTCGAAAATTCCGAAAACTCAGCCGTTGGTACCTCATCTCTCTTGACGTCTCAAAAGAAAATTTTCAAAAAAAAGGAAAAGGAAAAAAATATAAAAATTTTAATTTTTTACAGACTTTGAACAAAAACACATTTTTTTGAGCAAATTTTCGCCTTGCATTGGCTCGACAAAATTAGTTGTAATAAAAAAAAAAATACTTCGTTCAATGACTAGATAATGTTATTACAAAGATGTGTGCAAAATTTGAACAAAATCGCTTTATAACGTTTTGAGAAATCCTGTCCACCAACTTTAAAAATGGAGTTTTGAGATAAGATTTCAAATTGACACAGATATGGCCTGATGGGCGGAACTTCCTAAGGGTCTATCTCTTGGAATTTTACTCCGATCGATTTGAAATTTTAGGAGAATATTTGAATGATTTTCAGGGTCAATATAAATTTGAATTTACGTTTGTGTAATATCAAATTCCACGCTTTAGATCTTTTTTTTTGCAGAATTTGGACACAAAACTTCATATCTGAACAAATCGTTTCAATGACTAGATAATTTTCAGTACTGAAATGGGAGTCATAATAGGTGTGCATTAGGCCAAATTTCGCGCTCCTTGATTTTTTTTTGGCGGAATTTCGACCCAGAAAATCAGATCTGAACAATTCGGTTGTATGGGAGCTATATGATTTAGCAGTCCGATTTCGATGATTTTCAGTTCCAATATGCAATTCATAATATTTGTGGATAGTACCAAATTTCAGGCTTTTTTTTTGTATGGGAGCTATATTTTATATTCGTCCGAATTCGAAGATTTTCAAAACCAATATGGAATTCTTTATATATGTGTGTATATTAAATCTGATGTCCTCAGCTACTTTTTTGACGGATTTATGACCCAAAATTTGAAATCTGAAAAATCTTTCGTATATATGCTATATTGATGCGATCTGACCGCTTCCGACAAGTGATTGTTCAAATGTATATATAAGTGCATCAGCTTGCCAAGTTTGGTTGAAATACCAAAGTAAGGGACAAGTTAGTTAGTCAGACATATGGACATGGCTAACGCAATTCAGCTCTTGGTTCTGATACCATCGATGAAATCATAATTCACTAAAATTCTAATAAAATACTTGTTGACTAGTGTAACGGTGTGCTTAACTGTTTACGTATTTGCTTGTTTGTATTTTGTATTTTTCCTCAATTTGTGGTCAGGCAGCCGCTGCTTGCAACTCATCTCTTTAACATACTCGTAATAACAGAAAAATTTTAATTTGCCTCAACCGCAAAAGTAAATTGAAGAATAAATTCTCGCACAGTGAAAAATCATAACGCTAAATATACATAGTTTCGAAAATTGTTTACAACCGCCCATTCAACATTGCCGCACAAGGCGGCAATCAACTGTTAAACTGAATGCTGCCGCAATGAGAGACGAAAATTCGCTTCTTTCGTCTCTCGTAGCATTACAAGTACGCTTTGAGCTTTCGTTATATATTAATATGTATTTTTTGGAGATGAAATTAGATTTTTGTGCGGTTTCAAGTGCATTTGGTCTTCATCTTCCTGCATTTGCTTCAAAATTTTCTGCTTTCAAATGCTTGGAAACCGTTTTTCGGTCACTTTCACCAGGTTTCTACACATTTCTTGTTGCTGGATGTGCACATGTATGTCTATATGTCACCATTAAGAATTGATTTGGTGAATTAGACATGTACAAGTTGTACTGACAGCAACAATAATAACAATATACGTCAAGCACCAGCCCAACGCCCCGCTGTTCACGTTGATGATAATGATCATTACTATTCACGCACACACACAAATACATACATATGTATATAAGCACTGAGTGCGTTTTTTATTCTACTTGCCTTTCGTGTCAACTACAAAAGAACCAAGCAACAATAATAACAACAATAACAGCAAATAACCTTGCCAACGGCAACTTAGCACTGATGAGCTGTTGCATTTTATTTTTGCGTTTTTTTATAATTCTTTTATTTCTTTTCTTGTTTTTCTTTTTTGTTTTTTGCGACAAGTGCGTTTTGTCAACGGCGCTTTTGGTCAGCAGCGTCGCTGGTGGATGTTGGCTTAAGTGGCATGAGTTGCATTCCTGAGTGAGAAAACAACAATAATAGATACATATTGTCACAGTTTTCTGTTGCGCGGAGCAATGCCAAACTCGTAACAAGTTCACTGTTTGTGTTTTGGTTTTCTGTTGTTGTTGTGGTGCCTTCTAACTACACAACTATATTGTACAAATGAAACTTTTGGTCAGTCATTGATAGTTCTGTAGCATGTAGACTCTAGTTGCTTGACTTCAATTCCGCAAAATAAATATTTTTAAAAATTTGTGTGTGTGCGCTTGAATTGGGTGCCTGTTGCCTGCCATGTTGTGCGCAAAGTATGCGCTTTCATAAGCATGTTTGAACTTGGCTTTTCTTCTTCAATGACAAACTCAGTCAGTCAGCCTGTCAGCTAGTCGGTCGGTCGCCTGGTCTGTTCATATATGTAGCTGTAGTCTCATCATATTGAGGGCGTCCCAGTTTATGTTGTTATTTTTCAGCATTCATTTATGTCATTTTTTTTATTTTTTTTTCGTTTTTTTCTTGTTTTGCACAAAAAAATATGTCAAATATGGCTTTGGGTGGCAGAAATAATGAAAATGGCATAGCTTGAATGCACAATGAATTAGTTGCAGCAAACCAGTAGGCATGGAAGTGAAACCACAAAAATTTTAGATAAAAAAAATATTATTATGCACAAAAAATGGGAAAAATTGTATTCTTTCTACAAAAAGTTTGATAAAACTTGGTTTTCAAGTTCATCAAAAAATTTTGTAATTTATTTTTGCTGAATTATTATTATTATTATATTTAATATCCTTACTATACTGAAATGATGAACTTCACAAAAGCTTTTGAAAAAGAGCCTTCTCTGATACCCGAAAGCTTTCTGAAACTTTCTTGATATTCATAACAGTTTAAAGCAATTCTGTATGGAAAATTTGTCTTATTAATTAATACTTCTTAACTTAAAGGTACAGCAAAAAAGCTCTCGAAATCAGAAAGAAAAATAAGAGAGTGAAAGCTCAACATATCTCACAATATGAACTTGATGAAAGCTCTGCCTTCGTACGATAGCTTTCGATAGAGAAAATGACTTCTAAATATATTTGAGTTTTTCACCCACCCCTTGAAAGAAATTTTAAAGATATGAGAAGGCTTTTTTCCATATATGCCTCGATGCAGAGGGTCATGGACTCGAGTCCTGGCCAGATGAGCCTCCTTCGTCAGATATTTTCAATCTCTATGGGTGTTTTCCATACGTAAAATAAAAAGCTCCTCATAAAAATCAACCAACCCCTGGTAGGTCATTCAGCAAAAAAGAAAGAAAGCTCAATTCAATTCAATTTTTTTAAATAAATTTGCCAAATTGAAGAAATAAAGTTTGTCATGAAAAAAATTGCAATTTTCATTTGGAAGCTGACATGATTTGGAAAGATCGCTTATAAAAGCTCTCTCTAAGTTTCCGAAGCTTACATATATTGCCAGGATTGCAGAAAAAACCTATAAATAAGACTTATATATAGACATATTCACAGTACTGATTTATACGTATAAATAATTTTTTATTTTTTTATTTCTTATTTCCACTACATTTTTAAAAAAACTAATTTTTCCTCTCACTTTCTTCACCTTCGCCACCTCAACAGGTCTAATCGTTGCCGGCGCTGTATTCCTCTTGGCACAATTCACAATTTATATCATCTGGAAGACCGTGCAAAAGCGCACGCAGAAGGAGCGTTATCTCTACCAACACGAGTCAGCAGCGGCCGCCACGAGTGCCATGAATTACGGCGCACCCACAATGGTTTATGGGCAAGCGGCAGGACCACACTGCGGTGGCGTCTCTGTTGGAGCACATACGGGTTCGAGCAATGCCAGCGACACACTAGGCAAACTCTACGATAGCGGTATGACGGGACGTTATGGTCAGCAATATTGAATGGGAAATATGCGTTTTGGATTGGATTGGCTTGACTTGGTTGGTGGGTGGGAGACAATAAAAGTATTCCACGTATTTAATTAATATAATGAAAATATTAGCAATAAAAAAAACAGGACATACTATACATACAAACATGCACAAGAACACTTAAAGAAAAAATTTAATACACCCACACACACACAGATACATATGAAAAAACACAAGATGTTCGAGGCTTAGACGTTAGTTGTCCTTATTTATATTGTAGGCTCCACTTTTTTATACTTTTATACGTAACGAAATTTTGAAAACCAATAATTACGAAGAAAATATTGAAAAATTTAATAGTTATATTTTAAAAGATACAATATATATTTTAATAACTTAGTTTTAAGAAATTAATTTTAATTTAAAAAAATACTTCTGAAGACTTTTCTAACTTCGATATACGAGTAATGGGTGTATGCTGAAAATGAAAGAAGTCAAAGTGAAACAAAAATTAGTTATAATTTCCCTAAATTCGCCAAACCTTCGCATATTTCTATTCTTAACTTAAATTCTATTTATTTTAAAATCGCTTAGCTGTTAAAAACAAAACTATTTAAATACATTTATTTGTAGTTTTAATTTAAGCAATAATAATTATTTAAGGCGGGTGAGAATTATTCGACAGTAGCGAGATGACAGCGTATGCGCGCTTCTAACGGTGATTTCAAATTGCGGTAAGCGCACTAACAACTGACCAGCAACTAACTAGGGAGCATAAATTTTTCTTAAAAGAAGAAGAAGAAGAAGAAAAAGAATGCCACTTATTGCTACTTAAAACGAAAAACTAATGAACTGTTTAACTGAAGACTTTACTGATAAACAAACACACACACACACACGTTATCACACTTACACTAAAATGAACAGAGAGGTGGTATTCATTTTAAGCTGAAATTGCTGTTTAGGACTGCGCATAGGAGAGCATGGACAAAAAAAAAAAAGGAATAACTAAAAACTTAAATTTTATGTTTACAAGACGAACATAAAGTGAAAATAATAATTTTCTTTATTTTATTTTAGTAAAATGCAAACTAGTTAGGTTAATAATACGCAGCAAAGTGCATATAAAAATATTTATGAGTAATTAAAAAAAATATATGATAATTTAAAGTAATGAAAATACAAAGTAAACCACAACAGCTATAAACTTCCAAGTGCACCAAACAGCTGGCAAATGAGCGTAAAGCTTTCCAATTTTTATTAAAAAAAAATATTTTTTATTTATTTTTTATTTTTTTTATTTATTTTTTTTCTGAAAGAAAACTTATAACCTACTTATACATAGACTACCGAACACATACAAGGTGCATATAAACATACACACAAATAAATCTTACTGTTTGAATTAATTGAAAAAAGTTATGCAGTAAAGCAAAACAAAAACAAAAAACAATAGAAAATAAAAACTTAAAAATCCTAAGTAATTTTGTATCAAAATACGAAGGCAGTTTTCTCCAAAAAAAGAAAAAATAATAATATTTTAAAGCACTTTTCCACCAAAAATCTTATATATACAGAGAGGAATTTCAGCTCAACAGACTTTTCATTTTTTTTTATTTAATAAAATTATCAAAACTACCTAAGTTTGTGCCGAAAATAAATTTCAATGAAAACACATACAGCCGCATGCAATATTTAAACACCGTTATATATACTTAAAGCTGCTCCTTAACTAGCAATTTTATTTAAATAATTTTTTTTAAATAAATATTTTTTATATTTAGTAATAATTATTTATAAAAAAATGCACTTTGTGAAGAACAAAAATAATAATTTAACTATAAAAATAAAAAACTAAACACAAAATTAGCGCAAGTAGCTAGAAAGAAGGCTATAATAACAACAACAAAGCAATCTATATCAATTTAAATTACTGCAATGGACTTTTTCATATGAAATTATGCTTAGCTAAATTGCAATATTAACAATTGAGGTAAAGAAAAATACGAATATAGTAAAATATTTAATAAATGCATTAATAAAAATATAATATTTAGTTATAGTATTTTTTTATACGAATTGTACTGATTAAGTATATGAAACCAATAAAGCAAAATACGTATAATATATATTGAAAAAAAAAAATTTGAATATCGTGTTTCATTTCTAAAAAAAAGTATTATTACTCTACTCTCTGAGAACAGCTATAAGCAAAAAATCGAATTTTGCTGATATCGAGCGTCACGTGTAGCCTGCTACGGATAGTAATGAGAGTGAACAAATATCGTGAGTTGAAACGTAAGCGGGACATATTTGCAGCAAGATGAAGGGAGAAGTGGAGAAGACTGAAAATGATGGGCTTGAAGAATTAATGCCTGAAAATTCTGCAAAAGGATGCAGCGGTTTAAGATTACATTTGAAGACGAGCTCATATTATTGTAAGAACAAAAGAGACGATGCCATGCCCGTTGTTCAGAGCAGACTACTTAAATATAGCGCAAACCCAGAGAAGATGAATCCGAGTTCCAAATCGCTAACAACATCAGAGTATTATCAGTTTGAGTAATAAGTACACGTGTAAAGAATGTCTAAGGAACAACAACAAAACTGAAATTTTTGTTCAAGTTATATCTTGAAGAGTTTAAAAAATGTATTGCATTACATCCAAACGAAATATAGCCGAGAAAAGCATGGCCTCAGACCTGCTATATCGACCACTGACCATATATTAAGTGAGTTCTAAATTTTGTAAAGAGTACTGAGAAAAGAATCGAAACTCTTCATAACTTTTCGATCTTAAACCGTTACCACTTTGATACGAGTAGCTTTCTCTGAATTTAGTATCCCGTTAGAGAAGTACCAAAACGGTTTGGCACGAAACAAGATGGAGAGCAAATCTCTCCTGTCGAAAAAGCACGAAGTTTCTTCTATCATTAAGCAAGCAATCAGGCCGCTTACCTCTTGACTCCCATGTCACTGTTGAGATCATTAGCAGGCTTAAACCACAGTGTAGAATCATTATTGTCAACAAGTGTTAATTTGGATTGAGTACGACAATTGGAAAGCAAATACCAAACTCCTTGTCCCGCTCATCAAGAGTACAGTGACTGCACTGGCTAGATAGTACTTCAAATTTTACAGTTTGCGAAGAAATATCCACGGATGGAAGCAGACGAAGGCCCGCAATCCAGTGAAGGGATACAGGGAAGAAGAGGTTGGTTTTATCAGAGCTCTCTTATCAGTGTCGGGGACTGATACATTATTATTTCCTTTGTTTTAATCTAATCAGCCGTGCCTGCTGCAACTAAGGAGAAGAAGTATTGAAACTATAGATCAGATAAGATCAGATCAGACCGGTAGTTAGAGTTATATCTAGAGTTGCGTTCGAAAAGCTTTTTCAGATCAGTGAAATATTGAGCGAAAGCAAATGAGAGATATTCATACTAGATAGAAAGAGAGAGAGATAGAGAGGGAGAAAGAGATAATACATTGGAGTCTAGGCAAAATGGGAAGCAGAGAGATAGTATTATAGCAGAGATATAATGCCAATAATGCAAAGTTTAGAATCAATTTTTTTGTTGTTTTTTTTTTTTTTAGTCTCCAGTTTTTCGTGTATTTTCGGTCGACTTAAGAGACGAATTTATGTAAATAAATTCGACAAGCTTTCGATATTCGCACATCAAAATGAGCCGATTTATAATAATTTTGAAAAAATTTTGAAGTAGTTTCATTTCAAATATCCTTCAATAACATCAGTTAATAATCCTACCAAATCAGCAAACACTCCAAATTAATAAATCGTCAATATCCAGTTTACTAAATGTGTAATTAATACAAACTGACAAGCGAACTTCAAAATCCATTGAAATTCAAATGAAGAAAGCTCTAAGCTGGGAAGGAAAAATAATTAAATATGTACGAAGTATGTGTGCGTGTGTGCGAAAAGAGAGATTCTTGCGATTTGATAGATTATAATGCGAGCAATCAATGTCGACAGCAATTCGTATTTGCCATATCTCTATCATATTTACACACACACATTACATAACTCTTAAACTTAAATGAATCAACGCGCCAATGTGCCACACCTGTAGACAGGTGATCGGCGATAGACGATAAGAGTTGATGATAAAACGTTTAAAATGTCGTTTTCACTAATTGAAATGCGTGACAATGTGGAATCGATTTTGTTGTTGTGGTTACGTTGTGCTATCAAAGAGGAGCGACTTTATTTGCATAAAACCAAACTGAAGCATATGCTGCGTTGCATGTATATAGTAACATATGTGTGCGTTGGTATGAATGCGTCTGCGCTTGCGTAGGTAATCTAGATTAGTTGGCGCGCAGCAAGCAGGTATCTCTCATGAATATGCATGTATGTAATGTGGGTATAAACCTTTGTGGCATGCACGCAGATTTCCACGCATGCGTCAAGTCATTTGATGCAAATGATACGCGTTATACTTGTGCATCATATTTCCATATTAGGGTGGTTCGTTTAATATTTAAAAAAAAATTTATTTTAATTTTTTTTGTTGATAAAATTGGAAAAGTTGAATTGAAATATATAAAGTTATTATTACTTAAAGTTGCATTTAAATTATTTAAATCTATTTTTAGGGGTAATACATTTCGCGTAGGCTAAAAAATGTTTACAAGTATACCAAATTACATTACCTTTTATTAATTGAAAATTCCCAAATTAAATATTTTTATCAATAAAATTTTAAATGAATAAATTTAATAATTTTGTGCTCGCCTTGTGCTATTTTTATAAAGTTGAATTTTAACATATGTTTCTGTTTTTGGCCACCCTAATGTATGTCGTACTTCGTCACCAACCGTGAGCCGAAAGATTCAGACCATCCACTACATGTAAATATATGTATGCGTATGCGTAAGTGGGCTTAAATGGGCGTGTTTTTTCTAATTAATTACCTTGCCGCCGCCAAATGTGTCGAAGTCGTTTTACATGCGGATGGCTGTGTGGCGCCTCACTCTGGCACATCTTTGCTTGTTGATAACTTAATAGCTTCATTATGCCAAGAAATTGCTTCACAGCAATCTATTTATGCGTACGCATACATAGAAATAAAAATTTAAAAGAAAACTATTCATTTCTCCGCTTGTTTATTATTCATTCACAAATTTATCACTTTTTAAACAGCAAAGCAATTTTTTTTTCTCCTATTTTCTACTAAATATTTAATTGCTCGACAGCTCGAAACTCTATTCAGACATCTAGGCTACCAGTTATGCTTGCTCTGCTTGTTGGAGTTGTTGTTAGTCTCTTTTTGGGCTATTTCACGGTTGCTGCTCCTGTTACGCTAGATAACAAAGTGTAAACAGAATTATGATTATGTGTTTCTGTTTTTTTTTATTGTTGTTCTTTTTATTTTCGCAAATTTTCACATACATTTTATTATCGCAGCCATAAAGCGGCGCAATAAAAAATAAGTGCGAAATGAAATTCAAAGATGTGAAAATGAGATATTATTTGCAAAAACAATAACGTGCGTAACTGAGGCGTTAAAGAGCTATTAAAAGCTTCAGCTGCTATTGTTGTTGTTGTTTTTGTATTTCCCATATTATTATACAGCTTCTGCTCGGCGGTGCCTTAGGATTATAATTAAATTAGCGCCTTTTTCTGCTTTACTTTGTTTACCCATTCTGTTGTATTGTGTATTTTTTTGGTTTTTTTTTTGCAACTAGTTTTACGGAGAGTGTAAATTTTTAAGGTTTTAAACTTGAGGCTATTTTTATTAATTATTTTACGCTACTTGTCTTTTTTATTAAGACTGAAGTTCACTAATTTATTTTCCTGTGCTATAATTGTTAAGAAATTTATAATTTTCGTGGCTTGTTATGCACCAATAGAAAGAAATAGTAACAAATCTACTAACGACTTGTATGAGAAATGTGTTTCTCACATAAGAAAAATGTAAGTCGTTGTTTTGCAATCGCCTCTTTATAAAAACTATATTGTGAAATAAATCATTTAATATTTAAACATATCTATAAATAGGTAAGCTAACATATAGATACGCTGAATTATACTACTACTATTTGTTTAGTTTTTTATTTATTTTTCTCGCTTTATTACATTTTATTTAATTTTAGATTTTATTTTACTTTAATTTAATTTTATTTTTTAAGTGTATGGTATTTTACTCTATTTCAATAAAAGTGAATTAAATTTCACTTTTATTGAATTAAATTAAATGTCAATTATTTCATTTCATTTAATTTTTTTATTTTATTTATTTAATTTATTATCTATAATTTACTTATGTTCTTTTTATTTATCAATGTTATTAATTATCTTATTTTATTTTATCCGATTTATATATCTTATTTATTTAAAATTTTTTAATTTAATTTTATTTAATTTTATTTTTTTTTTAATTTATTTTTTTTTTGTTTTCTTATATTTGATTTTATTTTATATATTTTACTTTATTTTATTTTATTTTACGTCATTTTATTTAATTTAATTTTTAGTTTTATTTTATTTTATTTTATTTCTTCAATTTATTTATTTTATTTTAAATATCTTTTTAATTATTTATTAATATCCTTTATTTATTTTATTTATCTAATTATCTTATTTTTTATTTAATTATATTCTATTTTTATTTTGTCTTATTTAATTTAATATAATTTAATATAAATTATATTTTTTAATTTTAGTTTATGTTATTTTATTAATTTTTTTTTTTAGTTTTTATTTTCAGTTTTTTTAAATTAGTTTTATTTTATTTCATTTTATTTTGTTTCAATTATTTTATTTATTTATTTGCTTGATTTGTTTAATTTTTTATTTTATTTATTTAGTTTACTTATTTTCGTTTTAATTTTTAACATTATTTATTTTTGTATTTTATTTTATTTTATGTCCTTTTTTATTTTATTTTATTTTATTTTTCGTATTATTTTGTTTTATTTTATTAGTTTTTCAATTTATTATATATAATTTTTTTTAATTATTTAATAATTTAATTTTTTATTTTTTTTATTTTTTTATGTAATTTTGTTTTATTCTACTTAATTTAAATTAATTTTTTTAATTTGTTTTAAATTATCTAAGCCTGGTGGTCCCTTCAGGAACCTCAACTTTAGAGACTTGTTTTTCAAAACTGTTACATTTTTTGCGCAATGTTTATTCAGCAAATATTCTCTTTATAATGTATGCCATCTAGCGGAAAAGAAAATCATATGCTTTTCGGTGCTGAACACCTGATTTTTGACGTTTATCAGAAAAACACACAAAAGCTTCAAAGTGAACAAATCGTGCTTTTTCAAATTGATTGAAATCAAAACTTTTTGCTCAAAAGAACCAAATAAAATTCATTTTTATTATTTGTGCACTATATTCAAACCATGTAAGTATCTTTTTAGCAATATAAATTTTGTTTGTTTGTGTTTTTCGTGTAAAAGTTCAAACGGTCCTTCAAAGAACCAGTAGGCACTCATTAGAGAAGTGAAATTCGTTAGTGCTTTAGCGTCTTTTTCTAATTTTAGTGTAAATTTTTAATTTTTCATAGAAAAATGCCACGTAAATACAAAGATTTTACCACGGATGAAGATTTTGAAACATTCGTCAATGATTTTGAATGGTCAGCAAGTGAAATTGGCGATATATCAGATTTTGACGACAGTCTAGACGATCCCGATTTCAATATAGTGACAAATGATGATGCGAATATCACTGATCAGTTGGAGGATGATGTGTTCGAAAATGTGAATGAATTAGATGCTGAACAAGTTGTGAGTGTGGAACCAACTGCTGATGAGAGTGTTCAAAATGAAGATATTGTTGTTACTGGAGATAGCACACGCTGGCATCAATATACAACATTTTACAAAGATATCACAATTGACAAGGACTCTTCCGAGTTTAAAAAATGTATCTGGAAGAAAAAACATATGCAGAATCATGCAAGTTGGGTTCAGTTTGGCAGCGATTCTGAATTGACAACAGAAATAATGGCACTAGATACACCTTTCAAATTTTTTCTTACTTTGTAAATGACGATATAATTTCTAATATTGTAGACCAAAGCAATTTGTACGCAATTCAAAAGGATTCATCGAAACCTCTAAATACAACGCCAGACGAAATAAAACGCTTTTTGGCATTACATATTTTATGTCCGTCTTCAATTACCAAAGTAACAGGACGAATTGGGCTGAATTTTTCAAACAGTCAATTATGAATACCATGACGAGAAATCGATATGACAAGGTACGCCAGTTTTTGCATCTAAATGACAACAGTAAGATGCCACGTCCGTCAGCTCAAGAACCAGCTCCTTCACGTCGACGAGGATTGCGTCCACAAAACACTGATTCATCAAACATTGATCGTTTATATAAAATTCGTCCGCTTATTGATGCCCTAAACCGAAACTTTGACTCTGTTCCAAAAAGCAGTCGTTTGTGTGTGGATGAACAAATTTGTGCGACAAAAATTAAGCACTATTTGAAACAATACTTGCCAGACAAGCCTCACCCGTGGGGCAATAAGTTATTTTTGATGTGTGACGATATGGGATTCTGCTATAATTTTGAAATTTATTCTGGCAATGAAGACCATGTTTTGGAAAATGAACCAGACTTGGGAGCAGCAGCAAATGTTGTGGTGCGGCTTGCTCGTAAAGTTCCGCGTTTCAAGAACTACAGAATTTTCTTCGATAACTATTACACAACTATTCCTTTATTGGCTTATTTACGCACCCAGGGAATCTATGGGCTTGGAACAGTTCGACGTAACCGAATTCCTGGCTGCAAATTGCCAGAAAAAATTACCCAATCGAGGAGACTGCGAAGAATATATGACCAGTATTCATGGTATAGATATAACTACTATAGCATGGAGGGACAACAAAGTTGTAAATATGGCATCGACTTTGCTTGGCATCAAGCAATTGAAATCGACAAATGCAAACGAAACTGATGACGCGCCTACGATTGCCAGGTATTTTATACTTTCAACAAATACTTACTGAATATAATTTTTTTTATTTTCTTTAGATTTGACAAAAAAAATAAGTGTACCGTAAATATTCAGTGCCCTGCGATAATCCACGAGTACAACAAGTACATGGGAGGTGTTGATCTTATGGATTCGTGCTTTGGTAGAAGCCGCATAAGAATAAAGTCACGCAAATGGACAAATCGTCTTATATACCATATGATGGACATGGCCATGATAAATGCATGGATTTTATATAAACGCCAATTCTCTTCATCTCCTCGTACAGATAAAATGCTGACTTTGCACGAATTTATCGTAGACGTCAGCAAAGTTTTAGTAAAATCTGGCACACAATCCATAAGGAAAGGACGTCCAAGAAGCACTGGAGGATGTGAGACCCCTGAAAATGTGCCAAAACGAGTTCGGGTAGTAATGCCGCCTAGTGACGTGCGGTTTGATAATGTTGGGCACTTCCCGAAATACCTAACAACGAGGCAAACCTCGTTGTAAAATGCCCAATTGCACATCTAGAACAACAGTGTATTGCATTAAATGTGAGGTAGAATTATGTTTCCAATCCACAAAAAACTGCTTTCTAGAATATCATACAAAACATTGAATAAATGAACTGAAATATATATAATTTAAATGAAAGTAAAAAAAATTTCATATATAAACCATATGCATTTTACTTGTCAAAGGAGTGCCTGGTGGTTCTTCAAAGAACCAACACACAAAACCTCCCCTAAAATGTCCAAAACTCAAAATTGTGAAAAGTCGTAGAACAAACGTTGTTAAGGCTGCTAAAATACAACATATAAAATTTTTTCATTGAAAAAAAAAAAGTCAGGCTATTAAGGGTTAAGTTACTTAATTTAATTTAATTTTATTTTTTTTAATTTAATTTTATTTATTTTTTAAATGTTTTTCGTTAAGTTAGATTTTTTTCTTTATATTCTTTATTTAGTTTTTTATTTTATGTATTATATTTATTTTATGTATTTTTAATTTTTTTCTTATATTTTATTTATTTTATTTTAGTTTATTATTTTTTTAAATGTACTTTATTTGAAATGTTTTATATTTTAATTTTATTTATTTAAATTTTATTTATTTTAATTTTTAATTTTATTTTATATTATTTGTTTTTATTTTATTTTTTATTTATTTATTTTTTCCATATGCATTGGTTATGACTAACAATAATTATATGTTTAAAGGATACAAAAAACTCATTACAAGTGTGTTTTGTGTTTTGAACTGTTCCATGTTTAAAAATTTTTTAACTTTTGAAGTAGTGAATAATATAACAGCCTTCTGTATCAGGTGTTAATTTCTGTAGACCCGGGTTTAAATTTTTCGGGATAACTACTGCAGATAATACATACGATAATTGGAATTATAGCGACGCTATCTAGTCTTCACATTTCCATAACTTCATGCGCTAAATTGAGGTATTTTCTACTCTTTTCTGTGTAGCATTCTTGAATGTTGTGCGTGTTCGGCGCTCCTATGTCTATTTGCAGGGCCCTTTTTTCGTATTTCTCGATTACAGTTATGTCAGGTCTGTTGCGTGACGTGGGACGATCCGTCAATATTGATCGATGGCTGCTAATGGAGATCGTCGACATAAATCATTTTCAATGGCCGCACGGATGATATATTTTTTTATATAAATTTAAGTTGCAATCACTTGGTCCTGCATAGCGCATAAAAAGCCTTCGGTTTCAGCAAAGATTTCTGGTCGACTTAGCCAGTCGTTGGATGCAGTTGAGTCTATTTCTGGTTGATCGATTGCATGTAGACATTCCAAAATTAATGACTAAAAATGCTGAACGTCTGTTGGGATATCACTCGTTGAGGTGTCACTTAAATTTAGAGGGATGTAGTTCACATCTGACTGGCACACCACTTTATGCAATTGGCTTTGTTGCTTATGAAAAACAAAATTAACTTACGTTATTTTATTTTATTTTTATTAATTTTAATTTTAATTTAATTTATATTATTTCATTTTATTTTATTTTATTTTATTTTAATTAATTTTATTATATTTCATATTATATTATTTTATTTTTTTATTTTTTTCTATTTTTCTTATTCTATTTTATTATATTATTTTTATTTTAGTTCATTTTATTTTATTTTATTTTATTTTAATTAATTTTATTTCATTATATTTTATTTTATTTTATTATATTTTATTATATTATTTTTTATTTTAGTTCATTTCATTTTATTTTATTTTAATTAATTTTATTTTATTTTATATTATATTATTTTATTTTTTTATTTTTTCTATTTTTATTTTATCTTATTTAATTATATTATTTTTTTATTTTAGTTCATTTCATTTTATTTTATTTTAATTAATTTTATTTAATTTATTTTATTTTATTTATTTTTTTTTAATTTTATTATATTTTATTTTTTAATTATGTTCTTTTATTATATTTATTTTTTAATTTCATTTCATTCACTTTATTTTTATTGCTTTCCGCTTAAAATCATAGTCTCCATTGAGAAGAGTAATGCCGTAAATGAATGTGAAACCGCTATTAATTCTGAACAATTCCAGTTATTTGAAAGTATGAGTTTTATTGAATCATTTGTTAATAAGATGGGATTATTAACTACTGCTTAAACAAGCAATGCTACAAACATAGATAGAGTATATAGCACAATCCAACCATAAAAACTAATTTTTTAATAATTACATTTCTTTTATTATGCATATACTCGTACTCGTACATATATTTAGAGGCGAATAGCTTTACTAAATTCAGTGATTTATTCATGAAGCGCCACATTCCTTTCGAGCTACTTTGATTTGTATTTGCAAGTCTGTCTAGCTAGTCTAACGATTGGACTGTTTGTTGCGCGGGTGAACTTTCACGAAAAGTATGCGATTGAGGACAGCTGACGTCGATACTGACTTAGCAACAATGTAGTGCTGCTATTCACTATACAGATATCGGCAACTCTCAGACAGAGGTAAAGGCAAGAGGACAAACTGATATGTTGTCCGAAATAACGAAATCCTAAACGAAGGATAGGTAGACACTGCCACAGCTAAGGCATCTGAATTTTGGCAATCAATTGAGTGACGCTGGCAGCGGGTGGCTATAGCTGCCACCTATTGAATGTTCACAGAATGATATTTCTTGTTGTTGCGTTCGAAAGCGTCGAAGTGACATTGAATTCATTTAATTTCACGCTTTTAACTGGTACAAGCTCCAGTCCGGTCCAGCTTTGCCACCTTGCTTGTGATATGCAAATTCGTTTTTATGTTGGCATTTTTTGCACAATGCAATTGTTGTTGTTATTTCTTTCGAATATTTATTTACTATTCATACATCATTCAGTTTTTGATTCAGATACTTTTTCGGCTTATATGTGCAAGATTTCCTTTCATTTTATGTTCGTACGGTGCTGAATGTGCAACAACGAATGGTCACGACATTGACAACAATGCCAGTTATGTAGGCTGAGACGAAACCATGAAAAACGAAGACAACTACTATGGATTACAACTCGCCAATTTAGTGGCGTTTAGTGTTCGATTTGGTTTTGTGCAAAAATATTTTGATTGAATTGCTCATAATAGAAGGAGAGTAGGCCAATGCGAATTCCTTTTCATGTAAACTTCGAATGTGTAATAAATATGCCATAGGCTCTTAACGGAGATATTTCTTTTAGGCACACTTTTGCTGCAATAGTGCCAAAATATCGATTAATTCATAGACTTTATTGATATTATGATTTCCACCAATCGCAGAAAGGTCCAGCGAATTCCGGCTTTGAATAGTAACCATTGCTGGAGTATAGACTCATCGGTATTTTCAGAGATAGGGGTTTCCGCAAGAGCTGTGGATGTACTGACACTCGTAACAGAGAAATAATTACGAGAGAGCGTACTGGACTCTTGCCTATAGAATTAGCCAAGCTTATAACTTCTTTTGTTAATGTAATGAATGGAGATCGTTCGAGCTGGGCTAAGTTTTACAGTGGAAAAACTGCTAACCTCCATAGCTGAGTGATATATAGGAACAAGTTAGACACCTCAACCAGTTGACAACCAATCGCACGACATGCTCACCGAGGAAATAATTTATACAATATATTCGATCCCTTTTATTTTCCCTATTTCTTAAGCTATCATCTTCTCTCCTTAAGTTAAATAACCGTTATTTAAAAGGGAGAGTTCTGCTGTAGTTACTGCCACCGCACAGTAGCAGCAAGTGACTTATGGCAACAAAAATGTGGCATGACATCACATATGATTGGCGCGAAAATGTACCTTTTAGTAGTTGACTTAAGTTGAATGGACATAATTGACTATGAAATTATGTATTTGAGGCAAATTTGTTAAAGCAATACATTCTTTAGAAGAAAGCAAAACACAAATAGTTAAAAGCAAAATTTATTTACCGTAAATTTATTGATTTTACATAATTGCAATTGAAAGATTCAGTTGGAAGTACCTTTTTAATTTTTGGTTTCAAATAATAGAAAAAAATTGATAACTGACCATAATGAGTTGCGAGTAACTAATGATGGTATAAAAGTAGTTAATCAACATTTTTTCCGAATAATTTAAATGGCTATACATAAAAATAGTTTTTATCTTTGCTATAAAATATATATGTATCTAGCATAAACACATATCCATGCTTTTTTATAACTAACGATCAAGCACTCAGCTCGCTTTCAGTTTTAACGATTATACTCGTATAAACATATATGACAGTAATATAACTTCATGGAGTGGAAGTGAATTTAATGAATTTTGTTTATTTATTTGTTAAAAGTATATGACTGCACATAACAACAACATTTTAATGTTAAAATTGAATAATTTTTACAATCCATAATTGTTATATCGATTATAAAATATAACTTGACTTGCAAACTTGATGTTTATTTATTCAAAAGACAAAAATAATAAAATAAAAAAGATTGAATTAATGAAATAAAAAATAAATTAATCAAAAAAAAGGAAAGAAAATATATATAGAATAATATAAAATAAAATAAATAAAAATAAAAATAAAATAAAATAATATAATATAAAATAAAATTTAAAAAAATAAAATAAATTGAATTATTAAAATTAAATTAAATAAAGTAATAATAAAAAATATAATATAAAATAAAGTAAAATAAAATAAAATAAATAATATAAAAAAAAAATAAAAATAAAATAAAATTAATTAACACAAAATTTTGTTTTAAAAATTAAAAATTAAAAAAAATAAAAACAAATAAAAAAATCAAAATAAAAAAAATTATGGATTATTTAATGCGGCCTGTAATTGTTTTTGGTTATAAGTAAATAAGTAAGTATAAGTAACTTTTTATTTATTTAGTTTGATTTTTTTAAATAAATTTTATGTCATTTTAATTTATTTTATTTAATTTTATTTATTTTATTTTATTTATTTAATATAATTTTTTTCTTTTATAAGTAAATGAACTGTATTCAAAGGCCTATTTTTGTTAGAAAAATTATTTTTAATTGAATATTTTTTTATACAACACAGAAAAATTGGTAGTAGTGACAGCTGTTTCGGAGATCACCACATCTTGTCATCAGACTTAAACAATCCATAATATATAAGTCGAGCCCGAAAAGCAATCCTACTTATATACATTTCTTAGACTATTAATGCCTGAATGTATGCACGATTGCAAAATACTCGCTAACCCAACATTAAGTAAAAATAGCGGCTAAATATTAGCGCACTTAATAGTTATTGGTTGGTAAAAAAAATTGAATAATACAACAACAGATTACATGGCAGGCGTTGGCTCAGTTGGTAGAGCACTTGCCTGTGATGCCAGAATCCGTCGGTTCGATTCCTGGCAAAAGAAGTCTGATGAGGAGATGTGGTAATCTTCGAAACTGCTGTCACTTCTACCAATTTTTCTTTGTTGTATAACAATATATTCAATTAAAAATAATTTTTCTAACAAAAAAAGGCCTTTGAATACAGCTCATTTACTTATAATAAAAAAATAAAATAAAAAAATAAAAAAATAAAATAAAATAAATCAAATAAAATAAAAATATAAAGTAAAATAAAATCATGTTAAATAAATTAAAATGACATAAAATTAGTTAAACTACAATAAAATAAAATAAATAAGAAGTTATAAAATACGAAATAAAAAAATATAACAAAGGAATTGAGCTAATTAAAATTAAACCAATTATTAATTTGAATTAAAACGAAACAAAATCAAATAAATAAAATAAAATAAAGAAATACTGACTATTTCACCCATATGTGTATGCAATGTATGCATTCCGATACAAATGATGTGAATAAAATAAAATAATTTATCTAAATATATATAGAAATCTTCTGAACGTGTGCTAGTCATTGAACTCCCCCTAAACGGCTGGACCGTTTTTTATGAAATTTTGTGTGTGTCTATAAATGGGTTCTGGAAGGGTTTAGATTCACAATCCAGTCAACTAGATATTTTTTTCACTTAAATTATTTATTTCAAAATTGTTGTTGATGTTGGCACGATTTACATAGGATCCGGCAGACTGCGCTGTAGTCGCTGTGTCAAATACTCAAGAGTATGTTTTAGTTTCAGTTACATCTGGCTTCAGGCTACACTCTATGCTTATGCGTCCAACTTTTGCAGATCCGGAAGGTGCGTTTAGCTTACTTCGAGTTATTTATATTGATATATATGTGAAATACATAAAAGTGGCGTCTCATATATACAACTACGTAGCTAGATTAGTAATACGATAAAAAACTTAGTCTTTTGTATTAGTTGATGGCTGATTTGGGCTTTTTATCATTGCAAAATTAATTAGAATAAAAATTACACTAAATCTAGAAAGCCACAACAACGTGTGGCTGGGCCGCCTAGTCTAAATATATGTTAGTAGGGTTTTAAAATTAATTTTTTTCTTTTTTTTCTGAATGAACAATATGTCGAGAATATTATGTACAAATTTTAAGTCAATCCGGGTAAAACTAACGGAGTTACAGCGTTTCAAATGACCGGCCGTGCTGCCTGATTTTTATACCTGCCCGGTAGCCGCCCGATACCCCTATTATAAAGCAGCTGCAATTTAATTTGTTATCCCTTTCCCTTTCTCCGTCTATGTGTCTTTCAAAAGACTGGAGCTGGCATTGATGACTCTATGTAAGTATAAAAATTAATACGCGTTTATTGATGGTTTATTTCGAATTTTCACGTATGAAAAACTTTAAATCGATTTTCCCGAAAACGTCTTTTTTGAAGTTCGTGAACATCAGAACTCAAAATCTACTGAACCGATCCTTTTGAAAATTTGAAGATTTCTTCTTCACATAAATCAACAGGTAATCAGTAATTTTTTTCATCTTTTTCTATTTTTCAATAACAAATTAACCGCGATTTTTTTTTTAGCTAAAATCGCATTTTTCACTTCGAAGTGCTGAAAAAAAAACTCTTGCTGATTACCTCGAGAAATACATCACCTTTAAAATGCTTATCAATTTTTTTGTTTCAGATAATCCGGTAACGCGTTATAATGTACACCGCAAAACCACTTTTTTTCAAGGCACCTCTGAAGATTCACCGTCACCGGCTTATTTATTAAAATTTTTTTTTTTAATTTTTTGTGACATACTTCAAAAGTTGTACAATAATATGTAATCAAATTTAATAAAATTATATTATTGATGTCGCCGAAAAAAATCATAAATATATGCGTTTTTCTAGCCTTTAAACGATTTAGAACGTGATTTGAATATATCTAAAAAACAGGCTGAGAATTTATGGTCTAGTTTTATGATAGAGAAAATTAATTCCAGAGATTTTTCCGGATACAAAAATTTCTTAATTTTGACACCGTGTAATATGTCATTAAAAGTATATACGCTGGACTCCCTTTTGAATTTCTTTCCTTCAATAGTGTGAGTGACAAACAAGGTAAGATGTTCCATCAGGACATTGCCATGATCGAAAAGCGTCCTCAAGGGAAATGGAGAATGCTAGCAGATTATTTTTGGTGCCTGAACAGGGACCTACCAAATACCAAGTATTCACGAAAATCCAAAATAATTTATTATATTTAAGCAATAAAATTTTTCTAAGTGTAGATTTTTGTCCTTTTTTATAATAGATGTTTAGATGTAGCAATAAAACCTGATTAAAAGATTTTTTATTGCCATTTTATTGTTGATATAAGTTTTCATGTGCCAAAAAAAGGATAAATTTTGTGGACCAATATAATTCATCATTTCGGCTAATTTTTTATTTATTTGTTCATAGATACTAGGTGGAGGTTTATATAAAAACACCTTTTTTCTGTAAAGTGAACGAAGGAAGGATTTTTCCGAGAATCTTATATATTGTTTGATTCACTGGAAATTTGGTACAGAGCTAGTTTTTTGTCTAAATTAATGAAGGCGATTTCTTGTGGAAGTGGATCTAGAATTGATTTAGAAAAATTAAGCTTATTATTAAATTGTCGTGATATTCTTCTTTTCAGGAAGAGTGCCGAAAAAAAGTAAGTAAATGTATTTAGAATAATAATTTTTATGAAACTAATTTTTTTATTTGAACCTTTGAACTTTGGCATTAATGTGAAACACAAATCAAATGACCGTCTCGTGAATTTTTGCTAACTTCGATCCGTTAGAGGTAACTTTCCATCACTTCCTTACACATAATGGGGAGTATCTTAGCCGTAACTTGACGAATGTTGATTTCCAAGTGCTCAAGAGTTAAAATTTTATCCGCATCAACATGGTCTTTTGCGTAGCCCTACAAAAAAAGTCCAACGGCGTCAAATTGCACGATCACGGTGGCCAATTGACATCGCCAAGATGAGGGATTAATTGGGCCGGATATTTGACTCGCAATAAAGAAATATTCGCTCATGTTGTGTGGCACCATCTTGTTTCAAGCACTTATTGTCCAAGTCATTTTCTTCAATTACAGGTCAAAAAGGTCTGTTATCAACGAACATAATGCTCCGAATTGTAAGTGACAGTTTCACTGTTATCGTTTTCAAAGAAGTAAAGTTCAATCACACCTATGGAGCAGAGAGCAGAGTTTTCTTGTCTCTCTTCAATTATTTGAGTTTTCTCGGAACGCAAAATGCAACAATCTTATTTATTTACGTATCCATCGAGTGGGAAATGTGCCTCGTTGCTGAAGAAAATTTTGTTGGAATAATCGCGGTCCACTGCAAGGTTGTTCAAGCACCCAACCGACGTAACTACGGCATTGCGAATAGTCAGCTGGCTTCAGTTGTTGTCCACGTCCAAGTGAAAAATATGCCTTTATGTGCCATACGAAAGTCCTAGCTCTTTACAACATCGAGAAATATATACATTAGGGTCTTCGGCTACGCTTTCGCTTACAACAGCGATATTTGAGATGGAACGAGTAAAACGATGACTCACAGGCTTTACAATATCTGTAACCGATCCAGACTCTTCAAATTTCAAAAAAGTTTTACCAATCGCCTGAGTAGTGGGACGATTATTTGCACCATAATCTCCTCTTAAAGTACGAAACGTGGTCACGTTTAAATCACCATTTTTGTAGTAGGTTTGAAGAATTTTAACGCATTGTGAGGTTTTTAAGCGATACATTTTCGAAAACGTCTCGAAACTAAATGGATACACCTTTATATACAAGAAAGCACAGTTATATTTAAATTTGTGGCATAGAAACTAGCTGGGATGACATCTTATATTTCAAAATTTCTACTACTAACTAACTCAGCAATATGAATTATTGGTTTGCAATTATACATCAGCTGTAAGGAACTCTCAAGAAACCCGAAAGAATTACTAACGAGAGGGAATTAGACTGCTTCTTCTTATCATAGCATCAACGCAAGAAATCTACAGCACGTCTTAGCACTGTACAGCACTCCGTCCCCACCGCTGTGTTCAGAAAACAATTAAAGTAAAAGCGAAGAGATGTGACCGCAACGTATTACAATGGCAGCAGCTACGTTTCCGCTCTTGCGCGTGCAACTTTTGCTTTTCTCCACACCCAAAGGACAGACACACATATATAGTATACACATACATATCTAGCTTATATTTAGTACAATGTGTGTGTGCGTTTGACTGTACATTCTAATGAATGTTCGCACGCTTCCTTGCCACGGCTTGAAATGAGCGCGAATGCTCGTATTTGTGTTCCGGACACGTCGCGCTGCTTTGGTACGAAGCTCACCTTTGCGTGCGACCGGCAACTGCTGGCTGGTAACTACTTCGGGCACCTAGAATTAACTAAAGGTAGATTGCGCATGCGTGCGCGCGCTCACTTTTCAATTGCTCACGGTTCTACAGCAGGTCTGCTGTGCCTGTTTGGACGGCGGGCCTCTTTTCAATTTTCATTTTCACGCAACAACCGCAAAGAAAAGAAGAGTATGCGTGGCTAAGCACGCAGTCGTTTTCTGCCACTACCCACAAGTGGCACGAAGGACAAAAAAAAACATGCATTTGTATGTACAAACATACAAACATGCACACTTACATGTTCTTTGTGGACTTTGCTTATTACGTAAACTCAGCGTACATACGAGCATACCATGGAAGCGCGGGCGGCTTCGTACACTGTCCCCTTCTTTCTCTCTCTTTCTCTTTTTATTTTCATGACTACCATCGGCTGACGGAGCGAATAGGTGATTTTATTTCATTCAGTAACTCAAACTCAACGCGACTTTCAAATGCGCTTATCAATGCGCCGGCATCGCTCATTTACCCGCACTCACCAGCTGGCTGGTAGTTAGAAGTCGTAAGAGTACGCTCGATCGCTGCCAGCCCTGACCACAGTGTACTGACCAAGCGTAATTGATGCCACAGCTTGTTGCGCGGCTTATTTGTGGCAGCCGTGTACCTTCTTGCAACTCTGTGAAGCCACTAATATATGCAGGCCGCCAGGAGAGTTACAAAAAAAAAAAAAAAAAAAAAATTGAGCCAATGCAATGATCGGAGAACGAAACACAAAATAAATTATTTGTTTACAGTTGCTGTGAAATTTATTCCATTTCCGGGTGCCAAATGCATAGAAATGTGCTTTTAAAATGCGATTAACTGTGCTTTGGGGCGTTCAGATAAAATTCAAAAACTACAAGAAAAAAAAAAGAAATGAATAATGGAAAATAAATAATCGCAAATAACCAAATTTGGGGTTCGAAAATTTTCAACAAAATTTTTTCCTCAATTTTTTTCGTTTTTCCTTGTTTAATTTACGCCTGCTGACTCGGCTTTCACAATTTCGGCAGCCAATCAGCCAAGAATGTGTTAATTTCAACACATCCTCAGCGGTAGCTGGTGACAAAAAAAAAGTGTTTAATCAAGCGCGCTGCAACGCCATTACACTGCTACGCTCCACTCTCTAGCTCCACCTTCAGCATGATTCTTCTCGCGTCCTTCTTAGTGATCGCGTCATTGCTTGGCGAATCATTAGCCGCGCACGACAGCGTATAATCTTGTCATTGCTAATTCGCGGCATTTCTAGCAAACACCAAATATTTCCTACCACTTTTTTGGTTACTTATGTATTTGCTACTTTTTCTTTCTGCCTTTTTTAATACTTCTTAATGTTAGGCACATTTTTTTTTACACAGTTTTCATTTTACCTCAACGGCCAATGACAGTTCTCTTAGCTCTCCATTTACTTCACTCTTCACTCTTCATACCGCCAACAACATTCGTATACAAATAAAGTTTGTTATTATCAGCGAACGTGCATCTTCGCAGTCTAATTCGCTATGTTAGTTTATGGCTAAGAATATTTGTAGTTTGTTAGCAAACTGAAATTTGCAGAGATCTTAAAGTAAGCGTCCTCTGCTCATGCCCCCTCGCCACTCCTCTACTGAGTCGCAATTTTAAGCAATTCTACAGTGTACAGTCATTTCGTTACGCGACATTGTTGTATTACTTCGTTGTTGGTCAGCTAGCTGTGGTACTTCTCCAAATTACATTTAATTTTTGTTTTTCAAATTTGACAAAGTCAGCTGAAAGTGGAAAATTTTTCTAAAAACTTTATATTTTTTTATCAATTAATTTCCTACTCTCGTGGCCGCGATAGCCGATTGGTTAGCATTGCGTACTGACATTCGGAAGGCCTGGGTTCGAGCCCAGGTTAGAGCAACATCCAAAATTATAGAAAATTAATTTTTCTAATCGCGGTCGCCTCTCGGCAGGGTATGTCAAGCCCTCCGAGTGAATTTCTGACATGTAAAAAAAAGCTCATCATAAAAATACATCGGCCGTTCGGAGACGGCTTAATATAAACTGTAGGTCCTTTTATTTGTTGGTAAAAACATCCAGACGCAAAACCACAAATTGGAGGATGAGCTCGGCCGAAAATCGCCAAAAATATATATACATATATATATGAACTTTTCTCATTCTAAAAAAAAATTACTTCAAGATCCTTGATCCTACAATAATCTCAATTTAAAGGCTTCTAAGAATTTTATTTAAATAAAAAATTGAATAATGGATAATCCAGGCTTTCTTAAAAATGAAAATTGGATTTTTAAATATATATATTTCCATTATTTAAGAGACCTTTTAAATTCTTCTATTTATACATTCAAGAATATTCTTCTGTCTACAATTGTATTTAAGATTTAATATTTTTTTTCAGCAAATTTAGGATCCTAGGAAATATAATCATTTAATACAAATTAGTTTATATGTTAGAGCTATAAAAAAATACCTTAATATCATTTCTGCTTTAACAGCTTGGGACTACAGCTGGTAATTAGATTAGAAATATTCCATTGTAAATAACTCGAGAAGAGCACTTATTCCAACTGATTATTCGAACAAGGAAGCAGACTACAATGTTATTATACAAATTATTTGACACTTTCTAATTTTACATAAAACTAAAGATTCTTCTTCTTCTTCTTTTCCACTTAATGTTCTATGCAAATTACGGCCATGTTCTCTTGTTACCGTACCATCGCCAGTTTGGCTCGGTACGTAAGCACATTTGTGCATTGTGCATTAGAAATTAAAAGTGTCTTGACATTTGGTAATGAATTCAATGCGCGACGTCACGCTGCAGTTAAAAAATGTTGTTGTTGACAGACAAAGAAGTCTTTTATTATTTTTCTGGTTAATTAGTGAACTGAAGATCTTGCATCGTTTTGGTTTTATTTTTCACTTTTAATTGAAATATAATGTTTGAATTGGCTCTGAGTTTCATGTTCGTTTTGCTGACTTTGGGTTTAAAAGCGTAAAAAAATGTTATTTATTTATTTTACTTTATTTTATTTTATTTTATTTTTATATAAGTTTCTATATTTTTGTTTTATTTAATTTAATTTAATTAAATTATTTTTCATTTTTGTTTTATTTTTTTTATTTTTTTATACTAAATTATATTTTATTTTTTTTTAATATTTTTTTTATTACATTAATTTAATTTAATTTTATTTAACTTAAATTAATTTAATTTATTTTAATTTAATTTAATTTAACTTTATTTTATTATTTATTATTTAATTTTGTTTTAATATATTTTATTTTTATTTTTTTCATATTATTTTATTTCACTTTGTAAAGCGTGTTTTTTATAGAGGTATAGAACTTTAAGTTGGAATTACTTTTCAAGATGGTGACCGATTTAATAGCTGTCAAGTGATTTGTTCTCAGTTTGGTTTGGCAATTCATCATGAATAGACTCACGCCTGAACAACGCTTGCAAATAGTGCAATTTTATTTCGAAAATAATGGTTCTGTGCGGAAAACGTATTGCGCACTACGTCCATTTCATCGTCGACAAAATCATCCATCAGATCAATTAATTCGATTAACCATGGAACGCTTTCGCACCACGTTTACTCCTATTGATAACTCACATCCCCAGAGACGCCGTACGGTGCGTACAGAAGAAGCTATTGCTGCTGTAGAGCGTAGCATTGAGGAAGACCCGAATGAGTCCAACCGCCATCGAGCACAGGAATTGGATCTGTGTCCATTCACTTTATGGAAGATTTTGCGGAAGGATCTTGGTTAGCGTGCTTACAAAATCCAACTCGTGAAAGAATTGAAGCCAAACGATCATCAAGTAAGCCCAAAACGAGATTACCGTTGTTACCGATTTTCATAAGCGAATTTTGTTTAGCGATGAAGCGCACTTCTGGTTGAATGGCTACGTCAACGAACAAAACTGCCGCATTTGGAGTGAAGGTAATCCTCAAGTGTATGTTGAAACACCGTTACATCCAGAAAAACTGACTGTTTGGTGCGCTTTATGGGGTGGTGGAATCATTGGTCCGTACTTTTTCAAAAACGATGGTGGCCAGAACTTTACAGTCAATGGTGATCGGTATAGAGCCATGATTACTAACTTTTTCATTCCTGAATTGAATAACCATGACGTCCAGGAGATGTGGTTTCAACAAGACGGCGCAACATGTCACACAGCTCGCGTGCCACAATAGATTTATTGAAAGACACGTTTGGTGACCGCCTAATTTCACGTTTTGGACCTGTGAATTGGCCTCCAAGATCTTGTGATTTAACACCGCTAGACTACTTTCTGTGGGGCTACATAAAGTCATTGGTCTATGTGGATAAGCCACAAACGCTTGACCATTTGGAAGACAACATTCGCCGTGTTATTGCCGATATATGGCCACAAATGTTGGAAAAAGTCATCGAAAATTGGACATCCAGATTGGACTACATCCGCGCCAGCCGTAGCGGTCATATGCCAGAAATCACATTTAAAATGTAATGCCACAAGATTATCTTTCGGATAAAAAAAATTCATGTCAATCGAATAATCCATCGTTGTTTCATTGCAACTTAAAGTTCTATACCTCTATAAAAAAACACCCTTTATTATTTTTTTTACTTTTTATTTTTTTACTTTTAAAAAAAAATTTTTTTTTAATCATTCTATGTTAAAAATTTTTCTAGTTATTGAAGTAATGGATAATATAACAACTTTTTGTATCAGGTGTCGCTTCTTGATCATTTTTAATCTGCCTAGACTCGGGTTTAAATTTTTCGGAATAACTTTGTTGAACTGTTTTCTAATTTTTTTTTGGGTTGTATTTGAAATACGGACATTTCTCCATATCTGAGTACTAAACATTGATGCACAATTTTTGCGACGTTGTTGCCTCTTGGCAGATACTCGATGCCTGCTAATGGAGCACATGCACCTGTAATGTGGCGAATACTTTCAGGTAGTTTTTCTCATCTTCGACATAGATCATTTTCAATGGCCGCTCGGTTGATATATTTTTTATAATTTTTAACTGCAATCACTTGGTCCCGTAGAGCGCACATAAAACCTTCATCTTCAGCAAAGATGCCTGTTCTACTTAGCCAGTCATTATATGCAGCTGTGTTTTTTTTTCTTTCTGGTTGATCGATTGCATGTGGGTATTTGCCGTGGACTGACTTCGTTTTCCATTGCAAAATTATTGAATGGATGTGTTGAACGTCTGTTGGGATTTTAATCGTTGAGGTGTCACGTAAATTTAGCGGGGTGTACCTCACACCTGACTGGCATACTACTTTATGCAATTGGCTTTGTTGCTTATGAAAAAACAGCCTAAGGTTGTATACACACTTGTTTGATGTCTGTCATTCCTCGCCCTTCTTGCCTTCGTAGTAAGTAGACACGTTCGACGGCTGATTTCGGATGATGCATTCCGAATTTTGTAAGTAATACCCTTATCGTCCCTTTGGCGTTTTCTAGGTCTGTGTCAGATCATTTCGTCGTTCCAAACGTGTATGTTAACACTGGCATAGTAAATGTGTTGATAGCTTTGAGTATATTGAAACCATACTCGCCTTACATATTCCTCCGTTGTTGATCGAACGATTTCAGAATGATGCATTCTTTTTGCTTCAGTCAAGCCAAGGTATTTATATGTATCATTTCTCTGACATATCACTAACTCAAAATAATAATTCGACCACTTTCTACAATAAGTCGATGGCATTTTTGTGTACCAAATGACATTTTAACGTCATTGGATTAGTCTTCGGTCAGTTCCAGTAGTGTTTTTAGCTGACATTCATTTCACGCTTATAGCTTACTGTCATCTATATATAATAGGTGAGAAAACTTTTGATGAGATAAACGTGGTCCTTTTATGTTAAAACTGTAATTTGTTTCAATTAATATGGATGAAAGTGGATCTAATGCGAGGCAGAACCATGAAGGGCTCGGGGCATCTCCTTGAAATATACTTCGTTAAATAGGTATTGGAGCTGTTCCTATGAGGTCATTTTTGTGCGTTGAGTTTAGAGTTACCTGCCACTGCGACTGGCGATTATTTTTCGCAATAATCGTTCAACATTTGGGGGTCTTTTATAAATATCTAGCACTTCTTGGAGCCATGTGTGTGGCATGTTATCAAACGCTTTAGTGTAGTCAATATAAGCAGTAAAAATATTTCGTTGTTTGTGAAAAGCTTGCCCCATAGAGACCGAATCTATTACAAGCTGTTCTTTGCATCCTTTGCTATTTTTTATGTACCACTTTTTCTCAATAGCTACAATGTTGTGTCTGTTGATAAAGTCATATATTTTGGATGCTACACAAGATGTTAATGGTTTATTTAGAGTGCATAGACATAGGACGATACTTTGAGGGATATTTGGTGTTTTTTACTTCTTTCGGTAGAAGGTGAGTTTGCCCATTCATCATAAATGCGTCTCAAGTACACGCATTTATGATGAATGGACAAACTCACCTTTATTCTAAAGGAATGATGTAAAGTAATGAACTATCAAAAAATGAATACTCATGAGCTCTTAAGCTTTATTTAGTGGGTATTTTTTACTGCTTGTTTGATATCTTCTTCGTCGAGCGTGACATCTTCCATCATGTTAATACTTTCCAGTCTTGTGTATTCCTCTGAAATCCATTGTGAGTTCATATTATGTGTTATACTGGAAGACCATATATATTTTCAGAATAGTTCGATTTGCTCACTGCTAGGTATTTCTGCTAGGTGGTTGTTTTTATTCTATTTTTTTTTTTCAGTCTCATATAAAATCTTCTTTCGCTTTTGCAAAATGCAGCACGAAGTAATTGCTTTAGAGCAAAAGTAAAACTACTTTACAGTTAGTCAGCTAGATAAGTTCTACCATTATTTATGTTAACATAAAACAAGTTAAGCCAAAATTTTAACAAGTTAATTACTTCGAAAATCAGCACCCAAACTCCTTTATACATATGTAAATATATTTATATGTATGTATCTACAAGAAATAAACCCATATGTATACACCTCGCGGCCATTTGGTTTAGTAGGCACAATTTGAATTTTTTACTGTTCCAAATCGTAAAACAGCAAACATGTTCAAAATGATAAATACATACTTATAATCAATACTAGGTTAAAGCCGTAAGTGGCGGTGCTTATAGCTAATACACACTCACACATTAAACCGCCTACAAGCAGCTGCGAGTCATTATGGAGTTAGTACATTGACTGCAGATAGGCCAGTTACGACTCCGGCGGTTTATGTGTTAATTAAAAGTTGTAACTTTGGCACACGCACACACATACACACACAGGGGGGGGAATTGCAAAAATAAACGCTATGAAATGTTAGAGCAACGCTGTGCGAAGCCAGCTGTGCACTAATACAATAGGATATTCCAAAAACACGCTTATCTCAAACAATTTCATATTCGTCATTAAAATACCGTTATGCATCAGCCAACCATTAGAGATTTGCCAACCATTTTGTTTGCACCTGTTTGCTTGTTTTTCTTTTGGCACGAGCTTTTTATGGGAAGCCATAAATTAATTTACACGATTTGTTTGCGTTAATTTATCAGCAAAATGCAAAACACACACGCATAGTGTGTGCAACACACATGAACATATGTACATGGATTAATATCCCTGTGCGTATGTATGTATGTAAGTGTGTTGCGCAATATCTGCTCTTGCAATAAAGACATTCAAGTGAATGTGTCAACAAATAGTTGAATTTATCGCCGACAGCCAGTTTATTGAGCGCTGTCATCATCATCATTACCAGCGGCACCTTCGCGATGAGAATCGGCGGAGCCGCACGAGAGACAAACACATGCACACACACGTCTGCAAACAAATATATATAAAAATTGCTTAGACTAGTGGCACAAAGTGCTGTAATATTCCCATAAATTCTTGGAAGCCAAAAAAATAAAAAATAATAAATAGCTACCCACCCAATAAGCGGAAGCTATGAAGCTGAGGAATTGCACTGTGGCAGGAGCTAAATCGAGTTTTAACCGTTTTTCTTCGAGAAAAAGTTTTATTTTAAGAATCCTCTTTATCCTATACTAAGAAATATTGCTTTGGCTATGCATTTCCATACTCTCAGCTCATGCTTTTTTTCGAAACTCCTGCTTTTGAAGCTCAGATGAGATGATGGGCAGAATCAAAATCCGATCTTTCGAACCCGACGATTCCATTCCATGATTAGACAATGTTCATCCACATTACTCACCGAGTAATTTATCTGAGCTTGTCGAAGTCTGAAAAACGAGCTTTAACAGGACTCTGTTTACCAAATAAAAACGACAAATGGTTTGTTATGGAAAGAACTAAGTTGAATTTACGTGCATCGAAGTGCATAAGAAACTTTTAAGTATTCTTCAACTAAAGGAGAGCCAAATCGATAATCTAAATTAATATGAAGAACCGACTTTGCAGAGTTGAGGCAAGCAAAAATAAGTTATAATTAATATTAAACCCAATTTCA
This sequence comes from Neoceratitis asiatica, assembly GCA_030068015.2. NCBI lineage: Eukaryota > Metazoa > Arthropoda > Insecta > Diptera > Tephritidae > Neoceratitis > Neoceratitis asiatica. The sequence continues at coordinate 8,879,552 of CM061528.1, forward strand.
GACTGAAATCGAACCAGATGATCTCGGTACAGAATAAAGGCGTTTTGGCTCCTTCCTGATGTTCCAAATTTAGTAAATCTTCCTTTGAGCTCGTAAGAAAATTGGAAAGTATTGTTTAAATATCTTTTATTTACGGGGTTATCCTCAAAAGCAACATCACAATACAGCAAAAGTCAGTAAAAACGCCACATTGCATCATCATCAACCAATGAACCACAGCGACGATGACGACGACGACGCACGACAGACGGACGACCTTTAAAGGTGCACCTACCTACCGACCAGCCGAAAGCCAACTGCCGACTACCGACTGCCGACTCCCGACTGACTGACTGCGCGTGATCGTGCCGCTTATCGTCGCATCTCAATCACAATCGCTTGCCGTCCGTGAATAATTGCGTAGGTGTTGTAATTTTTCGTTTCGCATGGCATTTTTATTACTATTTTCGGCGCTCAACCATGCGGAGAGGCTGTCCCGAAGAAAGACTTTTGCTAGAGTTTGCCAGTAGTGGTGACGATAGCAGTAGCCAGCAGTTAGCAGTCGGTAATTTTTGGTAGCTGTTTGATAGTTGGCCACTGCATGTATGAGTACACTATGCACATATGTATGTTAATATGTGCGTTTCATTGGCAAATCGAACGCTGACAGATTCCAAATTCTTATGCCTACAGTTATGGCTTACGCAGTGGCAGACGAATCGACTTTGGCAATGACTACAAAGGAATTAGAAGAAGGAAGAAGCAGCAGACTTTCATTGTTCTTTCCGTCGCTGGTGGCACAGGAATTTTTAATGTACTTTTTGGTGGTATCGCTTATCGCACAACCATAAATTTTGATGTTGATTGTATGTGGCATATTGATGCAATATACTTGCGGTCTCTATAACCGTTACATTTGTTTGTTTGTATTATTATTTTTTAAATATTTGTTGGAGCATTCATGTTGTTTGTTTATTGTATTTATTGTACGATTAAATAAAAAATAAAAATAAAGCATGGGTAAAAGAAGAAAAATAATATTTTTAATATATTTTTACATCTTTCAAAAAGAACATAAATCATCATCATTTTATAGGCAGGAAAGCCCATACAGACAACATGTGTAAAGAATGTCTTGATTCATGAATGAACTCTTGATTCATGAATGAACTATGTCAATATCGTCAACGTCTACGTCATGCACCTGGAAAACGTAAGATACCTTGGTGCAAGATGATACCCATGTAGATCCTTGGGTCGCGGTTAAAAGAGTGTTGTCACTCTGACATGTTCCGTTTAAGAGTTCGGGTGGTCTTCGCCCATAAGGATTTGTGATTTGAGGGGCGCACCTGGAATAACCATTATCTTAGGCCGCTACCAAGCTAATTTATGCCGTCATAAAAAATGTGATGGACAGTTCAAGGGCGAAAAGAGGTAGGCTCTTGAAACTTCTATAACATTAACCATATAAAGGGTGCAAGTTTGATTTTGGATTTATGGTGGCAAAGGAGCTCAGGCATCGAGAACTAACTTTAACTTCGATGGAAGAACATCTCACCACAATCCGCATCAAAGCGAAGGTTTTCAATATATGATGAATGAAGAGAAGAACGATATGTCCAAATACACTTTCTTTGGGAGTCCAGAAAACACCTAAAAGAACTGCTCCGCCCCGACACCATAACCGAACAGAAATGATGGAGTTATTTTAATACAACGGAAAATTCACTAGTTGGTTCAGGCTGATCAACTTCGCCGGGTCCTAAGTATGAATATTTGTAAAACCGGAAACAAAAAGGTTTATCTAGCCACTTGGTTGTCACCGGATCGAAAAACTCGATAGACGGTGATACGTCTCCAGTATCTAGATGTAAGTACTCTCAGGTATCCTAATATCGACACTGCATACCATCCTGTCGCCGCCAAGACATATATCCACCTTTGTTCAGCCAGTAACAAGCGTCAACAAACATATGGAAGGCTCGCTGTCGAAAAGCTGCAATCACAGCAGGCAATTAGCTGGTTTTCAACTCGATTTGCATGCCTGCTCTCTGAGAGCACTCATTCGAATTCGAAACTCGGAAGACATAGCGAGAAGTGAAGAGGTAGCGATACGCATTTGCAATCAAAAAAAAAGTGTGTCTGAAATGTGTGAGTTTGAGAAACTTGAGAAGCAAACCGACGTAGGTAAGTCTCGATGAAAAAATGCAGTGTCTTTCGGGAAGTATCAAAGCCAGAAATATTTGCTGTAAGAAGAAGAAGTAGGATTTTGTGGTTTACGCTCAGAGTATATTGATAGATATTCATATATATATATATATATATATATATATATATATATATATATTCTTCTCCATCGCTATTAAATTTTCGTCCAGTCGCGTAGTCGAAAGTATTTTTCGGGCTTTAGCATACCATATACCATTTATTTTTAGCCGCACCTGAACATCTGATGGATTTTCTGATGGAGGATCGAGCCCCTTACCCTTCGCATGGTTGAACCCAATGTTAACCATGCAGAGAACTTATAATAACATAATAATATCATATATAAGCACTCTGACCACGCATTAATTTCAATAATTCCGAATTTTTTATCGGTCAGAAATATTTTCAACAATTTTATTTGGGTTTTTATTAATTGGAAAAATTTGATTTTCATCGCCATTCAAAATTTATATATCAGAATAATTCCTTTTTTACTCCTCTACTAGTTGATATCTCATACAACCGTTGTGTGGTCGTGGTTGTGCAGAGAACCTATAATATTGCTTGCATTTATTTAATATACTGAAAGTGCTGCCACATTCATAGGTAGCGAAAAATAAATTGAATTTGGCGAACATTGCATACTTTTAGGCATATTAGAAAAACCAACTAAAAAGTTGCTGGAAACAGAATTTATTCGTGCTCTTAAATATTCTCACAGAAAGAGCTCTCTTAGTAGATAGTGTGGCCTCTTTAATCTTTAAAGAGAGAAAAATTATGATTTTATAAATAAACATCAAACATAAGTAAATGTAGTATGTATGCACATATTTAGAGCATGCTAGCAATACGCTTTTAGTGGGCATCAGTAAAATGTCAGTATTTAATTGAAATACTTTCATATATTGGTTTATCATATCTGTATGTATATAGTTCATTAAATATTAAAATTTTTATTCAAAAGCATTTTAGACAAATAAAAAATATTTTTATTTTAAACAAGTAATATTTCTAAAGAAATTTAATTTGTATTTGTCTTTAATATTTTACTAAATAAATCACTCCTCTGTACATATGTACAAGTATGTAAGCAAATATGTAAAATTAAATTTTCTTAATTTTAGAAAATTTTTGTTCGGCGTTGCCAAACGCCATGCTCCTTCAGAAGGGGTGATGATAAGGTGATTCTCCCCTCCATAACGAAAAACTTCAGGCATTTGGAGTTGGTGAGGAATTAGTCCCAACTTCTTGGAATGGAAGTGTGCATCAAATAATAGTAAACGAACTCCGAAATGTATTATTTGCTATTACTCGGAATTCTTGTTAAAAAAAATGGGAATAATATTTTATTTATTTATTAATGATTTGCATGCCACTGAAATATTTTAGTAATTGATATAATTTCAATAGTTACCCTGCAGTGGAAGATACTAGTTGTTAACTAGAGCTTAACTAGTTTGTATTTTTTCACTACTTCTACATCTTCCAACTATTCCCCGTATAAGCAACTGGTCTTTTTAACAAGGCGATGTCGTACGAGCTCTCATTTGTATGTGTGGAATTTATAATTCAGCAATTTTAGAACTGAAATTAAAAAGATATATGAGTTTGCCCGCAGTGAGATTGGGACTGTGAAGCTCTCCGTCTACAGTGATAGGCTTAACCGCTCGGCTATCGTGACGATATAAATAGAAACGATATAATGAGCATTCCAACACAGCTTATAAGGAACTGAAATTTCTTCGTGTTGTACTCAAAATAACAACAACATACGAATGGCATGGTGGTGAAATTTATTATTATTCCCCTTTGCTGGCGAATTCTTATACAGATAATATGCTGGTATGATTTCATCGCATTTCATACTCGGATTTAACTACAAGTTTTGCATACTGGTCTGCCTTTTCACTGCAGGGTATATTTCACTTATGTTTGTATTTCATAGAACACTTCCACCTCCAGCTGTTTTGCTGACGTAATTGAATTGTTTGTAAACAAACTGATTTTCCGATTTGTTTTTATTTTATTCTTAGTGTTAGTGTTTTCAAGTAGATTTGTGATAAGATAAATGTATGTGGCAATTAATTTGGGGCATCAATATGTATATATGTATATATTTAATATACATACATATGTATATATAAATAAATTTTTTTATTTTTTCTATAGTTATCATACACTTGAACTTGATTTTAAGCGACAAACTCAATGACAGAATAAACACAACGAACATATGTACATATATGTAATAAATGTTTATTAAACAAAAACAAAGTAAAATTGAAAAAAAAATTAAAAAAAAAATTAAAATAAAAATAAAAATAAAAATAAAAGTAAAAATAAATGAACAATTTGTGTGTGTATATTAATAAAATTTTTAGCTCGGAATTATGTTAGTAAATTTATTTATTTTTAGTTTAGACTTCACTTAAGTGGTAAATTGATCATTATCAATTCTCAAACAAATTGTGTATATTACATTATATCACAGTTGTTGGTACTTTACATATTTAATTATCTACATTAAAATTGTTTTAAAAAATATTCAGTTTTCAAAATGGATAAAAATTAAATTTATTTAGGCTTTTAAATTGCTGAGAATTTAAAAGAAAAATTAATTATATATAAGTACATATGTATACAATAAGTGTCATTAGTATTCGATATTCACATATTACCTCATTCAAACTGTAATTAAAATCTTCAAAAACATCACATATTTCAAATCGTATATGATATGTTGTGTTGGCGAATTCACCGGTCCAATTCATACCACAAATTTTCTATCGGGTTCAAGTCTGCTGATTGTGGGGGTGAGTGGAGTACCTTGCGGCAATTGTATATGGGCAATTCCTGAACTAGATGTGATTTATGCTTCGGATCGCTATTCTGGTAATACTTAAAGGTATTCAAAATACTTTGTTTCTGAGAGCTAGCTCTTAAATTTTGTTGTAGTATATTCAGGTATGACTCCTTATTCATGATATCCACCCCTTTTGAACTTATTCACTTCCATACCATGATATGACTATTTCCATGTTTCACCGTAGGCCTCAAATTTTGCGATTGTAATTCCTGGTTAGCTTTTGTCCATACCATTATTCGTCCGTCTGATCAAAAAACATTATATTTACCTTCATCTGCAAATATAACATGCTCCCACAAATCTTCTGGCTTAGAAATAAATTATTTAGCAAAGTTAATGCGTGCTCTTCTATTCCGCGTTTACACACTAGGCTTACACCGAGCAACTCGACCGTTGTAGTCCTTCGCCTTTATAATTTTTCTAATAGTTGATGCACTTAGCTTTTTTGGTTGACCAGATTGCTTCAACAGGTGTATTCTACCTTCATTTTTGTAACGTCTAACGATATCTCCAACAGTATTTGGCCTCAAGTTGAAAATATCAACGATTTTTTTTATATCTAATGTAATATAATATATATTCTAATGTAATATTACAAGCTCTCTTTGCTCCAAAGAAGTGTTTTTTTCCTTTCGCCTCATACTTTTGTGGTCTACAAATTAAAAGTTAATAATACTAAATTGTTCAAAACATATCTTGTTCTAACTGACTTTTACAAAACTTTATTCTAAAAACACGTAATTGGCTAATTTCTAAATACACCAGCAGCTGATTGAGTGAAAACCAAATATTAATGACGAACAATTATTGCAGTTTGTTTGCATATCTCAGAGCTGCACTTTGTAGGATGACTCAAATGGCACAAATTTTACGTATTTACAAAGGTTACATTCTACTAAACAGATCGTTTAAATTTAATTCAAATTCTATTTCTTTCTAAAGAAAATTTGTACCGTTAAACTGGAGAAGCAGAAAAACCGAATATTTTGACACTCACTGTATTTGTCTGCAAACTCGTCAGTAGATTTCCGTCCTTTTTTCCAATGAAAAAATTGCCAAATATTTTTTTTTCGAAAATTGTTTCTGTTCAAATTGAAAACAATTAAATTCAAAATTCAAAATAATATGAGAAAATAAAATTGAATAAGATTTTTTAATTTGGTGTATGTACTTTTGTCAATGTTGTTGTTGTTGCCATTGTTTGTGATTTATTAAATGCAACCAAAGGAAAGTAAGAATGTTTAATAAATCATTTGTTTCAAAAAAAAAAAAAAGGAAAAAAAATTAAAATGAAAACAATTTAATATGAATATACTCAAATTTTACAATATTTCACTTTGAATATTAATTTTTTTTTTTTAAATTCCATTTTTTTAATAAATCTTGTTTTTGCGTACTTTTTGTTTAATTTTCTATAAGCTTCTCTCTCTTCTCTTCCATAATTATAAACTAAATACCGATATGATATCCATTGGGTTAATAAAATAAATATATGTACTTCGTAAATGTTTTATTGAGTCTAAAAACATTGATTATAAACCCATTTAATAAAATTTAATCAAATACATATATCCAAATGCTCCGCCTAACCGAAAAATATGTTATGTTTTTGATATAATTAAAAATTCAAAATAAACTAAATCCACATAATACTCTCAAAGAAAATTTTTATAATTTATTTGACAATCTAAAAATATTTTTTATAAACATAATTCTGATGGCTCACAAAAATATGTGTACATAAGTATATGCATACATCAAAGTGCTGAAAGCGGCAAAAGGCTGAGAATTGTATCTATTTTTATGCATACATAAAAAAGAAAAAAATGTTTCATGCATTCAAAAATCAAAAAAAAAAAAAAAATCGAAGATATTTATGTACATACATACATTTAGAAAAATATAAACAACTAAGCTCAAGTGTAAATTTTGATGGAAAAGTGTCTTTTTAGATTTTTTACAATTACGTAATTTTTTTTTTTTTAATAAAACAGCCACAACCAATTTCTATTTTTTCTTTTCCTTCTTCTTTAATTATCAAAATTTCTATGAAATTTGACAAATAAACCCTCAATACTATTATGTATTATGAATTTTATATATACAAAGGGTTATCCCTTTAGTGGTTCCGAAAGTGCAGGGCTGTTTTTTGACATCTGTCAAACTTAACCGTAGAAGCAAACATGTGTTGTTTTAGTTAAAAGTCAGACATTTATAAAAATGGATCACTTAACAACCAAATAACTGGTTAAAATTTTTGAAACCTACTACAAAGGTGGTGATTCAAACGTCAAAGCCATACTTCGTGCTTTAGGAGAAGATTGTGGTACCAAAAATTGTCCAAAAAATGCATGCAATTGGTAAAATTTTAGAGAAATTTGAAGAGACTGGATCGGCTACAGATGTTGAAAGGTATGTACATCATCGTTTTGCTCGAATATCGCTGCTGTAAGTGAAAGTGCACTCGAAGGCCCGAATGTGTGTATTTCTCGACGTTATCAAGACCTTGGTACTTTCTTACGGTACATTATGGCGTATACTGCACTTGGACTTACACCTACATCAATATAAATTCCAGCTCACACTACAACTGAAGCCAGATGACCATTCACAACGCGATTGGCTGCTTGAACAACAAGCAGTGAACCGCGATTAATTCAAAAAAAAAATTCTTCTGCGACGAGGCATATTTCTCGCTCGGTAGATACAAAAAAACAAAAATTGCTGCATTTGGGTCTCAGAGAATCCTCAAATAATTGAAGAGAAGCTGTCGCGCTCTTTGGTCCGGATGTGTGATTGAATCTTACTTCTTTAAAAACGATAACAACGGGAAAGTCACTGTCAATTCGGAGCATTATGTTTGTATGATAGCCGACTTTTTTGGTCTGCAATTGAGGAACACGACTTGAACAACGTGTGATTCCAACAAGATGGTGCCACATGCCACACAACACGAGCGAGAAAGAAATTTCTCGGCCGCGTAATCTCTCGTATTATCGATGTCAATGGCACCGCAATCGTGAGATTTGATATATTGTTTTTATGCGGATAAACCTTTACCTCTCGAGCACTTGAATACAAACATTCATATATAATGCCAAGGGTTATAATAAAAAAGGAATTTCATGGGAAACAAATTTTTAGTGTATTTTATTTACGATTATTTTGGAAACCGCAAAATGGATAACCCTGTATATATATATATATATTTTGGCACTTTGTAACCGCTGCAGCGATTTGGGCCCGAGCTCCTCCTTCAGTTTGTGCTGTGCTCAGAGACTTATATATTATACTAAGCCGCCTCGGAAAGCTTGACACGCTCTACCGAGGGGCCGGTACAAAAATGAACTTTTTTTTAAAGCTTATTTCTATAATTTTGTATGTTGGCCCTCCGAATAGTAGTACGCAGTGCCAGGGCTAATTCTATTAACCAATAAATAGTAAGGTGTGTCCAATGAGCAGACCTTTTTAAAAGTGGGGCAATATTAGTGTCAGAAACTATAAAGTGCATAATCGAATTTTATAAGAATACTGAAATTAACAAATTTCATAACATTTTAAAATTTTATTTGAAACATGTATGTTCGCCTGTTCGTTGCTCTTTAGTTGCCTGAAATATAAAAATACTTTATAACAAATTGAGTGAAATATGGTTGAAATGATCTGATACTTTATTTATTGGCACTTTATTTATTTATTGAATCTGTTTCCACCTCGTAAGCCTCACAATACGACGTGAAATCTCATAACTAAACTAAACATAATAACCCGTTAGCAGGAATAGGCTGCTGGGTCAATGTTGCCCATTAGAAGGATGGTTTATCTCTTTTCTGCGACTCGTTGCGGAGGCCAAGGTGTTACCCAAAGGGCTAGGATTATTTCGCAGTTTTGTTGTATATTTTTTTTAACGATTTCTACCTCCTCTTTAATGGTGCGTAGGTTGAGATCGCGTACTTCGCTCAACTTATGGTCAACATAATCGGCCTACTGACCATACTATTCGCAACACCATCACCCATATTGAGGCCCAGCATTCATTACTGGATAATATTCCATCGAAAAGACCACGTCTAGCACGCAGTGAAGAAAACATAGAGATCGAGACCGAGACCGTGGAGAGTCCAATCGGCACCGTTCGCAGCAACTCGGACTAACGAATAGAACGCCTTTTCGCATTTAACGTCGAGATCTTAAATTCAAAGCGTACAAAATACAGCTTGCGCAAGAACTGAAGCCGCTCGACCTTCCCAAGCGATGTAGCTTCGCTCTGTGAGCTCTTGAATAGTTCTAAAAAGATACGACGTTTTCGAGCCAAATTTTGTTCAGCAATGAGGCCCATTTCTGGCTCAATGGGACGAAGAGCAACCTGAAGGCAGTTATCGCGCTTCCCTTATTCCCTCACATCGCATCAATCAATGGATTTATTGAGAGAATACTTCGGTGAGCAGATAATTGCACGTATTGGGCTGGTCGATTGACCAACAAAATCGTGTGATATCATACCGTTAGATATTTTTCTGTGGGGATACGTAATGTCCGAGGTCTATGCGGGCAATCCCGCTTCGATTCAGGCCTTGGAGCAAAACATCACACGTGTCATTCGCCAGTTACCAATCAAATGCTCGATCGAGTCATCGAAACATTTTGAAGGGAATGAAAATGAACTTTCCCCATTAAATTTAATTTTCCGTGTTTTATTTATTTAAAAAATAGAGTAGCTTAAACTGGATCTTAAAGTTTTAGACTAGAATTTTTGTAAAATAATAATATTTGTCGCGCAAGCTAAACCCCATAACTGGATTCCATACATCCGTATCTGCTTCATAGTCAGATTATAAAGAAGGACTTTGATTGAGCCCAGATTTTTTGCTCAGCTGGAAAATTTAAGTTTCTGCTGCATATTTTTGGTAGGGGCACTTTTTATTAAAGTTTGGAAAGGCAACTCAACAGGCTGATTGGTTTATATGATGACAACAGGATTGCATTTTTATCTGGTTTCATTACCATAATTATCTGCGACTACTTAAATATTTGTGGATAATATCCAGCTTTAGCATGGTACTGAAAAGCTTTGCAAGATAAACGAGAGCAATGCTGGATATTTCTTTAAGTACCTTTGTTGTGATATGAGCTAGGAGATTTTTTCGATCTAAGACGTTATTATTATTAGTAAGTTGAGGCACAGATACCACGTATACTGGCAAAAGTCCATTATCTGAAGCAATATTTGGTTCGAATACCGCCTTTTCGGTTCAGTGCCTCAGTATTTACTGGGAGCTTAAGGTTATTGTTAGTTTTCCAAATCAGTTGTTTAGTAGAAGTGTTGGGAGACAAAGACGATATTTTAACACACATTTAATTTACTTTTTACAAAATATTTTGTAGTTTTATTTAAAAATAATTTTCTAAAATTAATACAGTTAAAATTAAATTTGAAATTTGTTTCTAACTACTTTTTTTATGTTAAAGGCACTTCAATTAAAATGATGCACACACAAAAGTTTCTAGTAAGTTGGCTCCCAGTAGACGCTTGGCTTCACTTTAGTCAGCGTGCCTTGATTGCTTATATAAATGGCACCGTTATCCTTTAATTCAACCGCCTGAGCCAGGTGAGCGCCACAAATTTCAGGTTTCTGTGTTTTAGAGGAGTTTAGCTTCTCACCAATCTCCTTGGAATAGTCAAAAGTATATTTGCTGCCTATATTATTCTTCAATGGGGTCTCAGTCAAGCCAGGACAGAAGGTGACCACAGCAACGCCCGTGTGTTCATAATAGAAAGGATCCTGCAAGAGTTTAATGTAAGAATAATTAAAGAAAAAATTTTATTTATATTATTTTAAGCAAATTTTATAACTTTTAAATTACTTACCCCAATTGAACGTGAGAAGCCCACTACGCCGAATTTCGAGGCACAATACACAGCGGCTGGTGCACACGGCTCCAGGCCCAACACGGAGGCAATATTTACAATTACACCACCACGACCTTTCTTATTCTTGTCCATAAGTGGCAATGCTTCGAGTGTTGTGTTGATGAGACCAATCAAATTGATGTTCATTGTCAACTCCACATTGGGATCGGTCAAGATGCCGGCACCGTTGATGAGTGCGTCAATATGTTGTACTTTGGAAACGACATCGGCAAGTGACTGTTTTATGCAATCTTTGTTGGTGATGTCGAACTTGGTGTACTGCACTTTAGTACTTGGATTGATTTCCTGTAGAGCTTTAATGGCCTCTGGCTTGTCCAAAACGTCGAACACGAATAACGACTGGGGGAGGGGAGGAAAAAAATTTTGATATATTTGATGACAATAAATGATTTTTTAAAATTATTTTCCTTCTCATTGAAAATGTTTTTGAATTATTTTGATCTGAAACTTAAATTTTTTTTGGGAAATATTTTAATCTTCAACAGATTTTTATTTATTCACTGATTTTTTTTTCTTGTTCTTTTTTTATATATATTAGGGAATATTTTTGAACTTTTTTTTTTTCAAACATAATAATATTTAAATATTCAATTCTTCATTTTATTTTATTATTTTTGGTTTTGAATAATAAAATTAGCTGTTTTTCAAACTTGAGCAATGCCGTCAAAATTTGTAGTAAACATTATTAAATTCCAATAATCATGTGATATATTTAAATTTATATTTATACAGTTAGTATCAGTTTATCACAATACTTTTAATTTTGTTAAAATAAATAAAATAATTTTGTAGATCAACTTTTTTGTAAATTTGTTATAAGGAAATTAGTATATTATATATTTTTGCTAAATTTTTTGCCCTTAGATTTTATTTTTAATATATATTGAAATATTGTTTGCATAATGAAAGTGTTGTAATTTGTCAACAGTAATTTCAATTATTGAAGTTTCAATTTTTTTTACTAGAAAATTTATTCAACTATAATTTTAAGTTAAAAATGTTTATGCTTCATATTGTTCAATGCTGAAATGAACTGAATTTTAGTAGTATATTTAAGTTATCTTATTTTTTATACATAATTTAAGCTCTTAGATTAATTATTTATTATTTATTTATTTCTTTTTATTGATTTTTCCACATTTAATTTAATTTTTATTTTTAATTTACTAATTTAATTTATTAACTTTCTACAGTTAAAAATATGGCCTTTTTTAATTTTTACGTTTATTACTTTATTATTTTCAAATAATTTTTCCATAAATTTTTCACTATATATTTTTTTTAATTGAATTTCAAAAACCATAAAAATTTAAATTTTTTTATTCACTTTTCCTGTATTTTTTTTATTTAATAAATTTCTGAAATTTTTTTTATATTATTCACTTCATCTTACCGCCAAATCGTTGTTCATCAAATGCTTGCAGGCTTCGTAGCCAATGAAGCCCAAACCACCAACGAAAACGACATTTTTACCGACCAAACTCATTTTTGGAGCACTCGATTTGAATATTCACAGATAAAAAAATCAACTGCAACTGATTAACCGACGATTGTGATTTGTTTCGGAAATTTGCCGGCTTTTTATACTCGTATGGGGGCTCGTTTTGCCACAGCGAAGATTCTGATGCGCATGCCTTTAATCTTCTTTGGACGATACCTTTATGTGTGTTTGCCTCTCTTACAGCGCATATAATATGTATACCAAAAATTTTTGTATTGAAAATATGAATAAAAATAGAAAATAAATTATAAATTTGAAATAAAAATAAATTTCGAATACATTTCTGCCTACTATGCCGAAAATGTAAATAAAATTATATTTATATTTATGTGTGCGCTAAGTACGTGTGAGTCGTCAAGTCCCTATAAATGTCGACTAAAATAAACTTTTTATGTTTTTGAATATAGATACATATGTATGCATATATACAAATGTCTGGATGTTTCATAACCGAACGCCAGTTGTTGACTATTTGTTTAATGCATTGGCATGCAATTATTATTATTTTTTTCACTTCACTACATTTTCTTTTCATACACTTGACTTGTGGATCGCTTTCGGATATGCACGCAATGCCAGTTTTGTTTTATTTACTTTTTTTTTTTTTTGCTATTTGTTAGTATTCCGGAGATTATTAACATATTACTGCTAATCAGTTTGCATTGGTATGTTGCACTACCTCATTAAGTTTTTGTTAATAAATATAACAACTATATGTATATATTATATAAAAATCACAAAAAAATAAAAGAAATATTTGTTTATCATACCACAGAACTTTTATTAGTAAACGCTGGTACATACATACATACATATGTAATAAAAGTAAAATACCAAAAAAAAAAAATATCTAGAAATATTAATATACCTGTACAACAATAGAAAATTGTATTTAGCTGCCCTAATAATGATAGCCGCAATAGCCGAGTGGTTAGCATTGCGTACTACAATTCGGAAGGCCTGGGTTCGAGTCCAGCTTGGAGAAACATCCAAAATTATAGAAACTTCATTTTTCTAATTGCGGTCGCCCCTCGGCAGGGAATGTCAAACCCACCGAGTGTATTTCCGACATGACATAAAAGCTCCTCATAAAAATCCATCAGCCGTTCGGAGGCGGCCTAGAATAAACTGTAGGTCCCTCCAATTGTTGGTAAAACATCAAGACGCAAAAACAACAAATTGGAGGAGGAGCTCGGCCAAAAATCGCTTCAGCGGTTACAAGCGTCAAATATATATATATAGTGATATGCTTTACGACAAAGTTGCAAATTTTCTCTTACTTACTCTTATTTATAATTTTCCAGGAAATTAAGTAAATTAAATAAATTTAAATTTTTATACAAGAAGTATATAACATAATTTATTTTACATTACTTTAAAAAAAATATTAGATACTTTCCATAAAATATGTGAAAGATATCTGCAGAATTTTTGTATATGACAATTTTACGCCGATAAGTTACTTTCTGTAAAATTTTAAGAACTAGTAGTACCTCTAATAAAATCTTGTTTATATACTTTCTGACACAATAAATTGTTTATTTTGAATTTAAAAAATTTCTTTTTCAAAAACCAAAAAAAAAGGTAATTTATCAACCTCTTAAGAAGTACATTTTTTCTATAAAAGAAATAAAGAAATCGTGTACCAAAATAGATTGCATATTTTTTTTACAAATGAACTGGAAAAATATGAAGTAATTTTACTTAAAAAGTAATTTTTTTTTTTTTTGCATATGAAAGGTGTTTTAGAAACTGGTAAAGAAAGATTAAGCTTGTTAAGTAAAAATCGCTCTTAGAAATTTTTTGACTCGAAACCTCATCTATGAACAAATTAGTTATATAGGGGCTATATGATATAGCCTTCCGTTCCTATAAACAGTTAGTTCCTAATACAGTGTGATCCATTTCGAGGTTCTATACTTTATTAAAGAAAAAACAGAAAATTCAAATTTAATGGGGAATTTTTATGATCATTCGAAAGAACATTCTTTGCAATTTATTTTTTTAAGATTCTCTCTTTCAAATGTTGGCCGCGGCTATGTCTCAGATGGTCCATCCGTAGAGTCCAATTTTCGATGACTCGTTCGAGCAATTCGACTGATAACTGGCGAATGATACGCGTGATGTCTTCCTTCAAGGTCTGAATCGAGGCGGGATTGTTCGCAGAGACTTTAGATTTTAAATATGCCCACAGAAAAAGTCTAATAGTGTGATATCACAGTGATATCACAGCGAAGTGACGCCGTCTTGTTGAAACCAAATGTCGTGGAGATCACGATCTTCAATTACAGGCATGAAAAGTTGGGTTATCATGGCGCGATAACGGTCGCCTTTGACGGTTACGTTTTCACCGCCATTAGTTTTGAAGAAACATGAACCACACATAACCGTGATTTTTTCTGGATAATATGGCAGCTCTTGAATCTATTCAGGTTACTCTTCGTCCCAAATAAAGAAATTTTGCTTGTTTACATAGCTATTGAGCCAGAAATAGGCTTCATCGCTGAAGAAAATTTGGCTCGGAAAAGTCGGATATTCTTGGAACTTTTCAAGAGCCCATAGACCGAAGCAACGCCGCTTGGGAAGGTCGAGCGGCTTCAGTTCCTACGCATAAAGTATTTCGTACGCTTTCAATTTAAGACCTCGTCGAAAAATGCGTTCCATACGTCAGTCCGAGTTGCTGCGAACGGCGCCGAAACTACTCACCACGGTCTTCGTGAACACTCTCAGCTACGGCCGCTATATTTTCTTCACTGCGTAATGAACGTGGTATATTTGGTCGAACAGTATCCAATAATGAATGTTGGGTCTCAATATATGTGATGGTGTTGCGAATAGTAAGCTCAGTAGGCTGATTATGTTGACAATAAATTGAGCGAAGCGGGCGAAACACATTCTTTACAGAACTTGAATTTGCGTAATAAAGTTGAATGATTCGTAAACGTTGTTCAGACGTAAATCTTTCCACGATGAAATGCCAAACAATACTGAACAAAAATAACATGACAGCATGACACGACTTACGCGCGATCTGTCAAAAAAAGTCTATTAAAAAAAGTACCTTTAGTTGGCATAATTTGGTGGATCTCTCTCATCTCCATTTGGTACTTACATACTACGGACCAAAGTAATTATATTATTTCATAGACATGAAAAATTTAAAAACAATAATAAAAATTGGTTTTAAAAAGAGAGCGTTAAAAAAAATAATAAACATTTTGTTAAAATTTTTATTATAACAAATATTGGGTTGGTTGGCAATTTTTATCTTTAGTCTAATTTATAGAAGGCATAATATGGAACTAAGAACTAACTGACTAACTAAGTTTAATTTTACAAAAATATGGTTTTGTATTATTATTATTTTTTTTTAATCCTAATTAGATTGGAAGCATTATCAATGGCTAAATTTGTTTCATAAGTGCAAGCAAAATTCAAAAGCTCACATCCATATAATAAGGGCAATCATGATACTGCGATTTTGTTTGAGCCTTACGAAAATTATGTATTTAAAAATTCTCAATGGATTGTATGCAATCAACACTGTAAATTTCATAACTTTTTGTTTTGCTACCTGCACTAAAATACAATTTTGGTGCATGGGTTAGTCAATATCACAACATTATTGTTTGCTTTGGCGATATTTCATACATTACTTTTTTTCGTTTTCTAATCTCTAATTTTTTTTAATGTTTTTGTTTTTATTTTATAATAAAACTAAATTTAAAGAAATTAGAAGGATAAAGAATTTCGTGCCTAGAACAACATGGGAATGAAAGAAAGCTTTCCAAGATGTTACGTAAGTATTGAATTCAATGAGAAGAGAGATTTAGAGAGTGGTTAGCAGTATACACTGCCATTCGGAAGGTCAGGGTTCGAGTCCTAGTCCGACCAACATCCAAATTATAGAAATTTCAGTTTTTTAATTGCGGTCGCCACTCGGCAGGGAATGGCAAGCCCTACAATTGAATTTCTGACCTGAAATAAAAGAAATAAAAGCTCTTCATAAAAATCCATCGGCAGTACGGAGGCGTCTTAGTGTAAACTGTAGGTCCTTCCATTTGTTAAAAAAAAAACTGCTTCAGCGGTTACAAAGTATCAATTATATATATATACACAAATATTTTGCTTATAATTTCTCTCACCCTTGTATTATTCACATAATAACTCTATAAAGTTTTCCTCATTTATGGTTATTTTTAATGCGGCCTGTAATTGTTTTTGGTTATAAGTAAATGAGCTGTATTCAAAGACCTATTTTTGTTAGAATCATTATTTTTTCATTGAATATTTTGTTATACAACAAAGAAAAAATGGTAGAAGTGACAGCTGTTTCGGAGATCACCACATCTCGTCATCAGACTTAAACAATCCATAATATATAAGTCGAGCCCGAAAAGCAATCCTACTTATATACATTTCTTAGACTATTAATGCCTGAATGTATGCAGGATAGCAAAAAAAAACACTCTCTAACCCAACATTAAGCACAAATAGGGGCTAAATATTAGCGCACTTAATAGTTGTTGGTTAGTAAAAAATTGAATAATATAACAACAGATTACATGGCAGGCGTTGGCTCAGTTGGTAGAGCACTTGAATGTGATGCCAGAATCCGTCGGTTCGATTCCTGGCAAAAGAAGTCTGATGAGGAGATGTGGTAATCTTCGAAACTGCTGTCACTTCTACCAATTTTTCTTTGTTGTATAACAAAATATTCAATGAAAAATTAATGTTTCTAACAAAAATAGGCCTTTGAATATAACTCATTTCCTCATTTTCACTTCTTTTAGTTAGGCTGGGTAACACAATTTTTGAAATATTTCTGATATGATCTTACATTTATTTCTAAACTCTAATTTTTCAGAATATTTAATAAAAACTAGCAGTGCTTAATAAAAAAATTAAATCTGTGATAAAATATCTATTTATATAGGGTGCTTTTTTTATAGAGGTATAGAACTTTAAGTTGGCATTACTTTTCAAGATGGCGACAGATTTAACAGCTATCAAGTGATTTATTCTCAGTTTGGTTTGGCAATTCATCATGAATAGACTCACGCCTGAACAACGCTTGCAAATAGTGCAATTTTATTTCGAAAATAATGGTTCTGTGCGAAAAACGTATCACGCACTACGTCCATTTTAGCGATGTTTAGCGATGAAGCGCACTTCTGGTTGAATGGCTACGTCAACAAACAAAACTGCCGCATTTGGAGTGAAGGTAATCCTCAAGTGTATGTTGAAACACCGTTATATCCAGAAAAACTGACTGTTTGGTGCGCTTTATGGGCTGGTGGAATCACTGAATAACCATGATGTCCAGGAGATGTGGTTTCAACAAGACGGCGCAACATACCACACAGCTCGTGCCACAATAGATTTATTGAAGGACACGTTTGGTGAACGCCTAATTTCACGTTTTGGGCCTGTGAATTGGCCTCCAAGATCTTGTGATTTAACACCGCTAGACTACATTCGGTGGGGCTATGTAAAGTCATTGGTGTATGGTGATAAGCCACAAACGCTTGACCATTTGGAAGACAACATTCGCCATGTTATTGCCGATATACGGCCACAAATGTTGGAAAAGGTCACCGAAAATTGGACATCCAGATTGGACTACATCCGCGCCAGCCGTGGCGATCATATGCCAGAAATCATATTTAAATGTTATGCCACAAGATTATCTTTCGGATAAATAAAATTCATGCCAACCGAATAATCCATCGTTGTTTTATTGCAACTTAAAGTTCTATACCTCTATAAAAAAACACCCTTTATAAAAACTTGTAAAAAAAATATATAGCAATTCATCAATTCAAATTGGCTGCATCGTGTCAGCTAACATTTTTTCAGCGGCTCGTAGGTGCCAAAAGAAGGTTGCTCGAGCTGAAAAGTTAACATTTCTATGAAAAGTGAACGAAGAATCTATTCCAAAAAATCATATTTATGATTCGGTATGCTTGAACTTTTATCTACATGAACTAAAATCTAAACCATGTAATGTTTTCCGCAAATAAATTGTGAAAAAGAGATTTTGTTCCTCAACTAATGCCTTCTATTAGGCGATCAAAACTTTTACCATGTACACGTCGCGCAATAATTACTCTGAATGTCCGCGATAATCAAACTCATGTGGAAAGTGATAATCAAACTCATGTGCTCATATTGTACACACCCTGTACAATAATAATAACAAAAACTGTGACTGGATGTGATGACAAATAATATGTGGTACGGCCAATCTATGGGAGTCTGTAGGATTAAACTTGAATTTCTCTGTTCGAATAAACATTATATCGCACTCTACTGATTTCGATTACAATCAAAACAAATACAATAAAATTTGGACTTGGACCAATGCTGGTACAGTATTAGAACGTTTGTCTATTATTCCATGGTCCATGGTCGGTTACTGTGGGAACCCGGTTACCCAGCCCAGCTGCTTTAGCAACACTTTAGCCAATTACTTTGGTTTTAAAAAAATCCAATTTTTTTTATTATAGTATTCTATTCCAAATAAATATTTTGCGAAAGGAAATTCATTGTTTTATTTTGAAAATTAATAAAATTTAATTTCATCAAAGCAAAGTCGTAAAAGCTCTCTACTTGTTATAAATAGAAATTCTAAATTGAACTGAATATACATACATAAACCGCATTTTGCATCACCAAACCACAGAGTGCTAACAAACGGCTCGACACCATTTACCGACACACATTTACAGTATATACTTACATACTCATATATATGCACACCAAAATAATATAAAATTTATTTTAATATTATTATTATTGCCTTAACGCTGGGAAATATTAAATATTTAGTTATTTAAATTATCTTACAGATTAAATACTTTTTTTTGTTAAAAAAAAAAAATAATTATACACAAATTTAATGAAAAGCATAATATATATATATATATATTGATATTTATTACTTATCAATTAGTTTTTTGCATTTATTTTAACCAATAAAATTGCTACCTGAAGTAGTGCTACGTACATTAAATTCATTTATTATCAGCTTGTAATATTTGCTGACAAGCAGTTTTTTGGTCATTTTCCCAGTCACATTGCGCGCATATTACGACCGAAGGAATAATTGGCTTGATATTATAACGAGCCTTTGAGAAAATTTTTCGACAGATTTTTTTCATTTACATACTGCTTACAAAGTTTTTAAAAATGTATTTAGTATATTAAAAAATACTGTATGATGGTTTAAACTAAAATATAGAAAAAATAGTTTTAAAATAGGCTTGACTAAAGTGTCATCTATATCTCACTACTGGAATATTCTCAGATTATCCTAATGAATTTTCTTAATAGTGTATTCCATAAATATTTGTAACCCACCTCCATTAATAAATAACAACACTAAATTTATATGAACAAAAATAACTTGTAGTGCAATGCATACCTTTAAGAGAGCACAAAAAGGCATAGAAAATATGCAACCCACGTAATACTCTTCAAACAACTATGCATTGTATGACAGTTGCTTACATTTGCCTACATACACATGTACCTACAAGCCTCATTTATCACTTATTAAATACAACATCAAGATCAAGATCATTGCTGCATTGCAATGAACGCACTGAACATTTGCTTTGCTTAGCATTCATTCATTTACATACTCGCATAGTTGTTGTTATTGCGTTCGTTTCTGTATACGCGCATGCTTTTGCATACTTATGTGCATACGTACATACAGTTGCAAGTATAAGTACATGCCAGCTTTTATTATTTAATTTAGCGCCAATTACTTGTTCCACTAAAGTAGCGGTATTTACACAACTGTTATTATTTGCGTGCATCGTTTTGACATAAAAGTTAGTAGAAAAAAAAATACCAAAAAAAAATTTCAACAAAATAATTAAGAAGTGTGTAATTAATAACAGAAAATCTAAAAAAAATCTATTATTATAAATTAAAATAAAACAAAATGAAATAAAATGCAATAAAGTAAAAAATAAAAAAAAATTATAATTTTTATTATATAAAAAAAAATAAAATAATAAAAACCATTAAAAAAAAATTAAAAAATATAAATAATAATAATAATAATATAAATAAAAATAAAAATAAAAAAACAAAATAAAATATATAAAATAATTAAGAAAAAAAAAATAATAAAATAAAATTAAAAGGATAAAAAAAATTTAATAAAATAATGTAATAATATAAAATAAAAAAAATCTATTATTATAAATTTAAATAAAACAAAATGAAATAAAATGCAATTAAGTAAAAAATAAAATTTTAATTTTTTTTTATATAAAAAAAATTAAATAATAACCAATATTAATAACCATTAAAAAAAAAAAATATAAATAATTATAATAATAATAAAAAAAAAAAATTAAATAAAACAAAATAAAATATATAAAATAATTAAAAAAAAAGTAAAATAAAATAAAATTAAGTAAAAAAAATACAATAAAATAAAGTAAATAATATAAAATAAAAAATAAAATAAAATTAAAATAAATAAAATAAAATAAGATAAAATATATAAAATAAATAAATGAAGTAAAATAAAATAACATAAAATATAATAAAATAAAATAAAACCAAATAAAATAGAACAATAAAAAATTATATAAAAATAACTAAATAAAGAAAAGACTAAAGAAGCCAGCGTTGCCAACTTAAAAAAAAAGTTAATAAAAAAAAAAGTTAATATAAAACAATTCACAAAGTATATTACACATTACTAAATTGGTATCAGAGTAAAGAAATTTCTAAATCGTAGTGGTAGAAAAATTTCTTTGGAAGTTGCCACCTTTTTGAAAATTGAATTTCGTTTAAATTGCTAAGTTAAACGAAAAAAAAAATTGAGAGTACGAAACTAAAGGAAATTTTGAAGATTTAAATGCGAAATGTTCCCGAGGGATGCCGTCTTTTTTAAATTTTAAATTCAATCAAATTGTTTAGATAATAAATGATAAAATAGGGGTACCAAGATGAACATATTATATACATAGCTTAATGCTAAAATATTTTTGAAAAGGATTATAAACTGTCTGAAAATTTTAATTTTAATAATTCATTTCACAAATTAAATATAGCAATATGGCTATGAAATGAATTGTGCAACTTTTTTAATAATTTCAATGAAAATCGCTCTTGAGGTCTCTCCGTGAAACATATTTTTGATTACTTTGCCGCGTGTTTCAATATTCTATTTGCGACCAGGTGGAAGCAACGCAAATACGGACCTGAAGTTCCCAAAATGCTGACGCCTACAAATCAAAACGGTACTTATTGGAACATAAAAAATCATTCGAGGTTTCCCATGCAGATTTTCGTAGAAATGTTCAACAATTCAGGAATGATTTAAAAAAAAAAATTCTCTAAAACAATAAAGGAATCTTATGAAATACGACAACTAATTGAAATGTTAATAACAAAAAAAATGCTAGAATTTTACACTTTTATTCAATATATATTTTGGTATAGCGAAATACACCAGGGCAGCGCTAGTACGATGTATATTCTACTAATTAAAGCGGCATTTAAATATTTTTAAATTGCCCTTGTAAACTACAAATAGTAACCAGGGAATCTCATCACCGATATTTGCTTTGCTAAAACTATTTCAAAAATGTATATATTTTCATACGTGAATAAATTGTAAAGAAGATTATATTTTGTATTGACAGATTGTTGTGATCCGGAAAAAGAAAACAAAAACAATTAAGCTAAGTGCCGATTAACCCACCTGGCGGCCAGCCGGCTGCCTATGCCTAATATATAAATACATGATTAAACATATTAATTTAAATGCAACTAGTACAAAAAAAAGAATACCTTTAACATATGTGTTAGCAAAGTGATAGCAATAAACCATTGCCAAAATTAATTTAGAATGACTTAGGAATTTTATTTGTTATTATTGAGTATTACGTATACATATGTACGTGTATTCGTTTTTCATACGAATCAGCATCCCTAACGTGTGCGCTTAAAATATTCCAACGCGCCACGCTTATCACATTTGAATGTTTAATTCCATTATCATTACCAGCATGACTAAGTTGTATTGTAAAATTCGAAAAAATATTATTTTTTCGTCTGCTTAAATTTGGTTCGAATGCAACACTCACTCTTTCTAACAGACCAAATTATAAATTGTACAAATGTATATACATAGATATTCTCCTAGTTCGACTTGTATGTCTTCCTACGCTTATCGCCGCTGGTAGTCATATATGAAGTCTTGTTAGTCTCCTAATACAGCTCAACTCATCTGATCTAAGCGGACTAGTATTATCATTGGATGATTCGACGAGAATCGTATTTTATATTTATATCAGCTGAGAATATTCAATATACCTATATATATATATATATATATATATATATATATATATGTTACATATATACAAATTAATAATTTGCAATCTTAATATGACAACTGTGCAGGCTTCAGGCTATAAAAGCGCGACTTGATTTGAGAAAAGTCATTAGTTGCAAAGTGTCTCAGCAGGAAAACACATTATCACCGTAAAGTACATAAATAAACACTGATTAACAAAATGGGTTTGAGTGGTAAAAATGTAGTTTTTGTTGGCGGCTTGGGCTTCATTGGCTATGAAGCCTGCAAGCAGTTGATGACCAAGAATATGGCAGTAAGTGCGAGCGAGAAATGTGTACAATTAAAAGTAGTTGATTGAAAAAAAAAAATAAAAATAAAAATAAAAAAAAGTTTTTTTATAAATAATTGTAATTAATAGTTGAAAACATTGGTGAATAAAATAATATTATTTTGTAATTATTAATTTATTTCTGCCTTCTTAGTCATTCTTCGTTTTTGATATTCTGGACAAACCAGAAAACATCAAGGCTTTGCAAGCCATCAACCCAAAAACTAAAGTGCACTACACCAAGTTCGACATAACCAATAAGGAATCAATTAAAAGCGCCCTTGCCGATGTTGTCGCCAAGGTCAAGTACATTGATGCCTTGATCAATGGCGCTGGCATACTAACCGATCCAAATGTGGAATTGACAATAAACATAAATTTGATTGGTCTCATCAATACAACACTACAAGCATTGCCACTCATGGACAAGAATAAGCAAGGACGTGGTGGTGTGATTGTTAACATTGCCTCTGTGTTGGGCCTGGAGCCATGTCCACCAGCTGCTGTGTATTGTGCCTCGAAATTCGGCGTTATGGGTTTCTCACGTTCCATTAGTGTAAGTGAAAGTGCAAATTGTAACAAAATTAATTTGAATTTATATTCTTTATCATTTCTACACACACAGGATCCTCACTACTACAACATCACTGGTGTTGCTGTGGTCACCTTCTGTCCTGGTTTGACTGAGACGCCATTGAAGAACAACATTGGCAGTAAATACACTTTTGACTATTCCAAGGAGATTGGTGAGAAGCTGAACAATACCAAAACTCAGAAACCCGAAGTGTGTGGCGCTCATTTGGCTGAAGTGGTTGAGTCGCATGAGAATGGTGGCATTTACATTAGCAACCAAGGCACTTTGTCTAAGGTTACACCAACCGTGTACTGGCAACCGACCTACCATTAGAATTATGCCAAGTGTTATTCCAAGTGTTGTGTATATATATTGCATTCTTACGTACACATACACACCGTTGTATGTTTCCGTACGTATTTCAATTAGTTTGTAAGTTTTAAGTCTGAGTTAAATAAATATTGATTAGTTTTGAACGTAGACGTGACTGGTATTTTTTGTTTTACTTTCTCATTCTCAGTTTTTATTATAATTTAATTTTTTTTGTACTCGTATTTCAATAACTTATTAAATAAATGCATTTTAATTGCTTTAGTTGGGTTGACTGAAAGCTAAATTAGGTGTTTGTGTCACCACAGGGATTGATTGGCGCCTAAGTTATCTACGCGATATTCTGAACGGTTGGTACAGTTATACTCGCTGAAATAGATATAGATTTATTTAAATACATTTATTTAAATATATATAATTTTACTGGGAAAAAAATTTGATTACATTGATATTTAGGAAGAAATTAAGCAAGGTACTGAGTCAGCAGTTCAATGCTCTCTGGATAAAAATTCCTTAAGGAACTGCTCGAATATTTTACTAAAAATTTCGAACTTTTACTTTATTGTATGCTATATGCTCAATTTAAAAACTTTTCTCTTAATTATTCGTCTTTATTGGGGTAGATTACGTGCATATGGCCGTGTCAATAATAGAGCACGGCATCTTTTCTTCTCTTCACCGTTGTACTCCGATTAGAGACATCAAGTGAAATCATATACTTTTTTACCTGATCTTATAATGGGAGTGGGGTTACTTCTTTTCACTTGCTTCTACCAGTGTGTATTGCGTCGAACACTTTCAAAGCTGTAGTCTTGTCGCTCATAAAAACGACGTAATCTAGCCAACGTAGGAGTTGTCCCTTTACTTGTTGATCTATGTCGATATTGCTTTATGTTACTTGTCGTATTCGTTGCCCAAGTTAGGTCCGAAAGCGCGTGGTTTGGTTTTCAATAACCCTCCTCGAAATCGGTTGATCATATAACCTTATGTATATGTTTCCTTAAGAACCCTTCTTTAAAATCATTGTGCGGTAGCTCTTGGCTAAAGTATTCTAGTCGAATACTGACTGCTATATGAATCGAGCAATTATTTTATATTATATAGGGATTGAGAAGCCACACGCCTAACAAAGAAAGGAGATTTTTATTATTCAAAATTAATTTCATCACATATCGGCGCACCATTTTCTTAACCAAACCTTCTCAGAAACATCAGAACGTACTTGTCAATAGTAAATAAACGTGGCACCCACTTTGAACAGAGTTTCCTCATAGTCAAATGCCTGTGCAATATAAAGCCAGCACTTTTTTTTCATATCTTTCCAATGTCGAGTTTTTTATCATAAATTTTTATGGATTTTTTGTTGATATTTCTGGTATTTTTTAATACCTTTCTTTAAGCTGTTAGGCTACTTTAGAGGCCATAAAATAGGCCTTTTTTGAATTTTTTTTTTGGGAAATGTATTAAATAAATCTGATTTTTGACAAAAGGCATTTGTTAAACATATATATAATTAACTGCTTATAAATATTTTTGAAGAAGAATTCATTTAAAAATGGTGGCTATACAGTGTTCACCCTACGATGTCTCCATTTTTTCGGGAATCACGGCCGGACGCATAGCTCCTGTAATTTTATTTATTTTAATAAGCTGTTGAACGCTTTCCGCTTGTAAATAACAATAGTTATAAAAGTACGTAGAATTTTTTCAATATATTCATTTTTGACAAAATGGCAGTTAGTTCTCTGAAGGAAAAAGTAACATTTTGGCCTAAAAAATTGGTTGTTAATATAAAAACTATGCAAGATAAAAAAATCCTACGCACTTCTGTAGATAATATATTTCTGAAGATGTTGTCAAAATTTCAAGTTGATAGGTTGTAAATTGTTTGAGTTATGTTTCCGGCCAACTTGAAAAAAAAAAACAGTTTTGAGATAAACGCGTTTAAAGTTTTGAGTATGCCAACTGACTAAAGCAGACGCTTCAGCAAGAGAACGAAAATGGGCCATTTAGAAATTTTTATCTGTCATATTCTTTTGGGATAACATTTTTGAGACCCTAATTTGAAAGAAAAAAATCCATTTTCCAAAAATTCTAGAGTGGCATAACCCTTTAAGGGTTATAAATAACTAAATAAGCGGTAAATGCAATAAAACTAGCAACATCTAAGTGTTAGGCCTTTTCATCTTTTGTGTTATATATCCAAAGGAAGCTCAAAAATAGCTGAAATTCGAGCAGAGCGCAAATAT
Organism: Neoceratitis asiatica; assembly: GCA_030068015.2. Classification (NCBI taxonomy): domain Eukaryota; kingdom Metazoa; phylum Arthropoda; class Insecta; order Diptera; family Tephritidae; genus Neoceratitis; species Neoceratitis asiatica. The sequence continues at coordinate 8,905,849 of CM061528.1, forward strand.
GCTTAATGCTAGCAATAATGTTTAGAACTAAATGTATACAAATCAATAAAAATTCACATTGATACAATGAAGTGTAAGCCAGGTGGAGTTGACAGTAAAATTCACCAGTGTGAGATAATCCGTTTTTCAGCATTGATTTGGGCTGAAGTTGCATTGTATCATTAAGTCATGATAAATAAATGGTCGCTGTCAGTAACTCTACCTTAATTCTATGAATATAGATTTTTTAGTTTAATCAAAAGTTTACGTATATTCAATATAGCTTCAGATTTTGCTCAAACATTTTCGAGGAGAGCGAGCATTTGAGCAATGCGAGCACTTGCACACCTGCTCATAGCTCATTACTCGAAAATTTTTCGAGCCGAGCACAAGTATTTCGAGTATTTTGATTATTTTCTCAAAACTTTCTTTTTACTAATTTTAAATTTATTTATGCAAAGTGTAAAAATCATTGAAACGCCAAAGAAACTTTGACAAACAAAATTAAATTTTTTTTGTTCTACTGAACAATTGAGCAATGAGCGAGTATCGAGCGAGCATCGAGCTGCTCGCAGTGCTTGATACCCGGGTATCTAAAGCTCTGATATTTAATAAAAAATATCAGAGTATTTATTTTAACTGAAGAGTTTGATGAAAAATATTCTTCGGCTGTTTAGTATAATTTTTCAACATACGATTTTATGAGCACACACAAGTGAACAAAATTTATTAAGCAGAATTCCACTAAATATTGATCAGCGCCGATAGATATCTGCTTTGGTCTCGGCTCGTCTTTCTGCAGACACCTCAAGCAATACCATTCCGTATAGAAAATTAAAATTTGGTTTTAGATTTTTGAAAAATTTATCTACAAGATGAATTATTACATTTATTTTTCCAATTTTGAACATAGATAGTAATGAATATTTGACTGTTTTTAACCAATTAAAAAAAATCAAACTGTGAGAATTGTTGAAAAATATATGTATTTATATATATTAAATTTTTAGGGTGCAAAAATTAATTCTCAATTTTTTTTTAAAGTGCAATGACTCTCACTGTTATGAATTCGCCTTGGCTGTATGACATATTTTTTAATATATATATATTTTTTTTTTTATAATTTCGAAAAGTTTTTGGTGACAGTGAGATATACAATACGAGTGCAATGGAGAAAAATATATATATATTGCAGAATCATCAAAAAAAAAAAATATATATATATATATGTATACATATATACATAATTAAAATAAAAAAATTATAATAACAATAATAACATTAAAAAAATAAGAAATATATCATTAAAAAAACGAAATCAAAAATGTGACAATCATTGCTGAACTTGCATTTCATTAATCATAATTAATCACTATTATCATTTTTTAATTAAGTGTAAATGTACGTATGCAACTTATCTATTAACTGATTTGTTACTACCTAAAAATATGCCTTTTTGTTTTATTAAATTAATTTTTATTTTTCATTTTTATTTTTATTTTTATTATTATTAATTTTTTTTTAAATAATAGTGCTGTTTAGTGATATTGTGCGTTGCATTTCAATCTTATCTCGTCTAATCACTTTATCACCGCCAGAGGCGCCGCGGTGTCATATTATATGTTTCTGCAGTCAGCACGTGTTAAAATCGATTGTATTTAATTTAATTGGCTTACAGCTATGCACTTTAAGTTTATTTTTTTATTGCTATTATTATTTAAGGTAAATAAATCCGCTGGGTGTCGCCAGTGTCGATTTATGAATAAAATTTGTACTTATTTACTGATTTATCAAGTATATTTTTCGAAATTGAGGAAATGCATACGTAAGTGTCGAGACAAATATGAGAAAATATTTGATTATTCGAGAAAAATATTTTTTAATAAAGCCCTCCAGCAATAATGTTGATATTTCCTAGAATTCCAAAGCACGAGCGGCAAGTCGAAAATTGACTTTATTCACATCATTTGCCTCATACTCGTATGTATTTGAATATGAATCTCAAACACTTTAGTATTATTAAATTTTATTCCATGGAGTACATGCTTCATTGCATTTATAGGATTATCCATTTAGTAGTTTCGAAAATTGTTAAAACCTACTACAAAAAAAGTGATTCAAACGTGGCGAGGTTTCGGGCTTTAAGAGGAGAGTGTGGTACACATAATCGTCCAACTACTCCATCAATTGGTAAAGAAATTTGAAGAGATATTGTAAGGCCTGTGCTTCATCGTTTTGCTCGTTCCAACCCAAATATCTCTGCCATAAGTGAAAGTATAGCCGAAGACCCGAATGTGTATATTTGTTAACATTGTCAAGAGCTGGGACTTTCTTGGCACATCATGGCGTATTTTGCACTTGGACTTACACCTACATCCGAATGAAGTTCAGCCCACACAACCACTGAAGCTGATTGGGTGCTTGAACAACAAAGAGTGTTCGTCCGTTCTTTGGTCCGGAGGTGTGTGGGGATTTTACTTCTTTGAAAACGATAACGGCGAGACTATCACTGTCAGTTTGGAGCATTATGGTCGTATGATAAACAAAATTTTTTGGTCTGCAGGACTTGGACAATATGTGGTTACAAAAAGGTGGTGCCACATGCCTCACAACACGAGCGAATATGGCTTTCTTGCAAGAGAAATTCCCCGGCCGCGTAATCTCTCGTCTTGACGATGTCAATTGACTACCGAGATCTTGTGATTTGACACCGTTGGACTTTTTTTGTAGGGCTACCCGAAATACCGTGTTTATGCGGATAAACCTTTAACTCTTGAGCACTTAAAAGCCAACATTCGTCATGTCATGCCTGAGATACCGCCCAATATGTGCCAAAAAGTGGTAGAAAATTACCTCAAATGGATTGAAGTTTACGAAAATCCACGGGATTGTCATTTTAATGATGTAGTATTTCACATATAATGCCAAGAGTTATAATAAAAAAGGAATTTCATGAAAAAAAAAAAATTTAAATGCATTTTATTTACTTTTACTTTGGAAACCGCAAAAAGGATATCCCCGTATTATTAAAGTACATTCTATGGAGCACATACTGGCTGTATGTACTTATGTATGTAATACATACAAACACGTTCGCACATGATTGCGACATGCACGTGCAACATGACAACGTCACATTAATTTAACACTTTTCGCTATCAACTGCAGTTATGAAATGGCACTGCGTGTTGCCGCCACTTATCATTTGCCACTTGCAACGACCTCATCAGCGCGCCAACAATCAAGCAGCAGCATCATCATAGCCAAGAGCAAAAACAACAATAGGGATAACTATTATTGCTCTAGCAAATATAAAAAAATTAAATATTATGGAATTTTCAGTCATATTTTTGTACGCCATTTTTCTCTCATCCCTCTTTTTCCACTGCTCCAAGTTTTTCAATTTCTTCGCAACATCTCTGAACCTAACATGCCACTTGCATACTTAACCTGCTGACGTGTGAGTGCGTTGATTTGCTGTAAGAGATTGTTTTTTGGAATTCCAAACGACGCATGGTTCGCAGGCAATACTCTCATGATTATTGCTGCAATAGCAGCCGCAGTGTCTTGCTGATAGTGTAATCGCTCAACTTAGTGTCATGCAACGTGCGGCACTTTTCTAATGTGCACGTATGTACTATTGTATGTTGCATGTCCGTATTTTTTTGCCGCACTATCATCATAATATATGCTGTGATTGATGTTGCAACGACCATAGTGCTAAGTTGTTAAACAGATTTCTGCAATGTTCAAACGGTAATAATACTTTTTGCATTACAACTGTCTGCCACAATCGATGAAAAGTCGTATTTTTCATTAGTTTTCCGCCTTTATTATTTATCTGTTGATAAATTTTCTTGTTATTGGAAACAGGACAGTTTTAGTAAGGCGTTTATTTAAGACTTTATCTAAATGGCGGTTATCAACAGGGGCTATAACAAAAGCAACGGTGGATTCTGTGGCAACCTTCATCATATTCTGAACTAAAAAAAATTTACTCTTTGTAATGTAAGCATTTTATTACAATAAGAAAACTTAAATCTGAAGAGTCATATACCGTTGGGCGAAATTGGCGAGTTTCTCCGATGTGGAATTGATCGCCTCAGCTGATTTCTCTATAGCTCAATAAGCAAGGAAAGTGGACGTGGAGTTTATTTCGCTGAGACTTTCGTTGCATGAAAAGCCACTGAAATGACAAGTACGGCAGGAAATTACATTAAAAACATCAATATACAAATTGATTGCAATAATATCACAACGAAATGCATCTACTACATCGAAATCAGAAGCGAAGGAGGACAAGGCCAATTCATGCTGGCGCGCTCAATGAAGAGATTTGAAGGCCTATTTACATATCAGTTGTGTATAAAGTTGCCATTGTTAATGGCGGGAGTAGAGGTAACGGTATAAAATGCAGCATGCCCTGCTTTAGTGTCCCTTTGGCAATTTATTTTCAGGTGCAAACGGCCACAGTAGCTGAATTTTAAGCAAATAACATTCCTCAGAGAACTGAGGTAGGGGAATTGCCTCCAAGGGTATACCTGTTCCGGTTTATTTCGGCAAAATAAATGGAAAACATTACGGGAAACAACATATTATTACTACTACTACTACTTATACATTGGCGTAGACGCTGATTGAGCGATTACAGCCGAATCAATAATTGCGCACTTTCCGTCTCTTCTTCTCGCAGTTTGACACCAATTGGAAATACCAAGCGAAACCAGATTCTTATGAACTTGATTTTTCCAACGGAGTGGAGATCTTCCTCTTCCTCTGCTTCCATGTGCGAGTACAGCATCGACAACTTTCAAAGCTGGGGCACTTTCATCAATTCGAATGACATGGCCTAGCCAGCGTAACCATCTCTCTTAATTCGCTGAAGCAAATTCAGATATGTGCCATCAAAAGGAGCTTTAAAATCAATGAAAGGGTAGTGTGTATCAATTCTTTTCTCAGATTTCTTCTCCAAGATTTGGAGCATGGTGAATATCTGGTCAATGGTGGATTTACTTAGTTTAAAGCCACATTGATAAGGTCCGATCAGTTCATAGATGATGGACTTTAATCTCTCATACAATGCGCTCCATAGGTCTTTGTGTGACGTCTAGAGCACAGAGACATGTCTTCCGTCAAATACTAACTGATTTGTATCACAAAATGATTGATTTGGTAGCAAGTTGTTCGACCTCTAAACCATAATGTAGCTTGATGTATTTTCTTGTGCTACAGTCAACTATATTTCGGACAACGGCGAAGTCGATGAGACTCAGCAGGAAGAGGCGATGTTTCTTCATAGATGTTGAATTTTCCTACTGTTATGCCAAATATACTTCTTCACGCACCTTGGCGTTGGTATCTTCAAGCACAATTTTTACTTACATCGTGGCGGAAAGCGGCGCTCACAAGTACGTTCTAGGCGCTCATAGAAAGCATCTATGGTCACATCGTTTTAAGTCGGGAGCAAAATATAAACTGACTACTGAAACTGTTAGGAAAATACATTACATATGGAGTAAAAAATTAAGTAAAATTAATTATTAAAACTCATTAGACTGAGTTTACACACGAATATGTTTGTCGCGTTTTATCGTCAATTTCTAATATTGCTGTTGCCAGCCATGTTCACACTTTCTTAAAAAAAAATTTCAATTTCCATACTTACCACATTCATTCGTTTAAAATTTGAAATAGCTACAATGCCAGTGAAATAAAAATGAAAGGGAATGTGAAAATCTATACAAACGAATAAGACAACAAAGCGTGTCAACCGAGCGCAACAGTGTCGGTACGCTGCTCTCTTCGCCGTCCCCTCTCCCCTACAAACTAAGTGTCGCTTCGACAGAAGTATTCGTGTGTAAACTCAGTCTTATTATACATATGAAAGCGTTAAAGAGTATGCCGAAAATTGTAAATAATTTGTTATGAAAGCAATTTTATTTGTAAATTTTTTTTTTTTTTTAACTAAAATAAGAAAGAGAAAAATTTTCAGCAATTCAAAATAAATTTGCACCATATCTACACTTTTTCGAGCCATTAGTAATTTTTTTTTAAATATACAGGATTATCTATTTTGCGATTTCCAAAATAAACGTAAATAAAATGCATCTAAATTCTTTTTTCTTGAAATTTCTTTTTTATTATAAAGTTGCAACCTTGTCATTATATGTGAAATCATTCAAATGACCGTCTCCTGAATTTTTGCAAACTTCGATTCATTTAAGGTAATTTTCGACCACATATTGGGCTGTATTTCAGCAATAACTTGACAAATGTATTGTTACGATTTTGCTGAATCAACCTCGATGATTTCCCAAATCCTTCGGGTACGATCACTTGATTGTTAAATAAAAGTCACCACTATGTTTCTTTATTTATAAGAATTTATTAAATGTCCTTTTATTAATCAGTAATTCACAATGTACTATTTCTTATTACTTCACTGTAATGTAATCACCAATGCGTTTACTTTACGACTGCTGTTGTATGTCGGCCTTATATACTAGTAGGTTGTTCGCAACCAACCGCCTGGAATGATCGAATCGTTCTCGATAACGATTGTTCTCGTTTTACGCTCTAGAACATACCAGTTATTGGTTTATCTCTTTCATCTGACATTCGCTTCGCATTTTCGCCACAGTATGTTTCCAAGTGCTCAAGAGGTAAAGGTTTATGCGCATTAACACAGTCTTTCGTGTAGCCCCACATACAAAAAAATGTCCAAGGGTGTCAAATCGCACGATCTCGGTGGTCAAGACGAGAGATTATGCGGCCGGGAAATTTCTCTCGCAATAAAGCCATATTCAGTGACAGTCTCGCCGATATCGTTTTCAAAGAAGTAAGATCCAATAACAGCTCCGGACCATGAAGCGCACCACACAGTATATTGTTTTGTGTGTAATTACGTCTTTTCACTTTTTTGAGTATTCTCGGAGCACCAAATGCGACAATTTGACTTATTTATGCATTCACCGAGCGAGAAATGTGCCTGGTCGCTAAAAAAAAGTTTTATTGGAAAAAATCGCGGTCCACACAGCTTGTGGTTAAAGCACCCAATAAACATAACTATGGCGTTGTGAGTGGTCAGATGGCTTCAGTTGTTATGTGAGTTGGACTTTAGATGGATTGTGTCCTTGTATCGTCGAGAAATAGATACAATCGGTTGTTCTACTAGACTTTCATTTACGGCAGTTGTGAATCATCATTTTTGGAGTGAGTTTCAACAATTTTCACGCGATGGGCGGTTGCTGGGTATCCATTTTCATAAATACTTAAGTTTTAACTAAACAAAACATATTTGGTTTGACAGTTAAGTTTGACAGATATCAAAATACAGCCCTGCACTTTCGAAGCCACTAAATGGATAACCCTTTATAATTTACATTACAACAAATGTATACCTGCCAAACGAATATTACAATTTTTGTTACATTAATTGGAATATATGTATGTGGCAATGAACGTGAACGTGAAAAATTACACCACAATGTGGCGTTGAGTATGTCAAGTGTAAAATCAACAAATTTTGCTAGCATAGTGCCACATGTAGGTGGTACATATGTACATTTGTGTGTATTTATTTGCACCAGCTCGTTAGCTGGTAATGTAGTGCGGAAAATGGACTCAGTGTAAATTAACAGAAAGTCTTGTTGTATATTATGGCAAATTGCCATTGGAATTTGTATTACACATACATATATTCATACATACATAGATATGTACGTAACTGCAGGCGCATTAGTATCTATGTATATGAATTGTGTATGTCGCGCGAATGCAAATAGGACTGTGTAAATTATTGAATTAATTACAAGAACATACATATATGTGTATATAGCACCTTTGACTATTAAGATGCATAGATAATAGCGGAATATATTTTTAAAAATAATATATACATATTTACATTAATTAAAATAAATTAATAAATATCGAAATTATTTACATTCAATATAAATTAGTGACGGCCGCACATAACGTATTACAACTCGAAAGGCCACTTAACGATGAATTCCTTTTTAACCTTAAATATTTTTGTATATTCTATTTGGTATAAATCTCAAAATAAAATCTTACTTATTAATGATTGAAGGAAATATTTATTAAAAGCGATAAATATTAGCTTGTCCTTGTTAGGGTTAATTAAGTTCCTATTTTGCATGATATTTTTCCGTAGAAACTTGCTTTAACTTCCGCTGGTTGTAAATGTGAAGAACGCAGTTTAAAATAATATATCTCTTCATATAGACCGAACAGCATTCAGTGGCAATAGTCATGATCACAAGGTTGTGTTTTAATAATCGTGCAACATGTGCTGTTGCGACCAAGCGGGCAAAGCGCACGACTCAATAAATTTATAATAAATGCCTATATAAGTGCATAAATACATATTAATATACATCTGTATGTATATATACATATATATGTGCATATATACACTCATATTCACTTCTATATGCTTAAGAAATCAACGCTCCATAGTTAGTATAGCATGTGCCAAGTAAACTTCTCCTATTGGTTTTCTCTTCACTCTTAACGGTCACTTTGCTTTATTTGTCTGTTGGATGTGTGAGGAATATTACAAAAGAATCTCTAACGAGCAGCGCGAAAAAGGGAAACCTGTAACACGCCAACAGGTGTTGCAGTAGCAGTGCAACAGTTAACGGTAGTGGAATGAAAATGTGCAGATGGAATGTATAATTGACGTTAGGCTATGTACGTGTAGGAGTTCGGTATGTTTTTTCAATATGAGGAAGGAAAATAAAAACAAAAAATAGAGTTTGAATTGAATATTCAACAATAGTGAATGTGAAAATAAAAGTGAATAACTTTTTTATTCAGTTTTATTGACATTTTCTATTATTTGATTTTGAATTATTTCAGATTTTCCCTTGAGCAGCAATACATATATGGCAACAAGGCACTAAATAAAATGAAAAAAAAATGTGTTCAATAGTTTTATTTTCTTGATTTTTTGTTTATAAAAAAGTCTCGCTTGCTGTGGGACATACATTTTATGTATAAATATTCACCAGAAATGAATTGGAGACCGAATTTATTAACAATATAATGCAAAATCGAACGGGTTTCACTATGGTTTTCAACAAATGCTGTTTGTTCTGAGCCCTTTTTATGAGGATCTTTTGAATTCATGTCAGAAATACATTCGAAAAGGTTGACATGTCCTGCCGAGGGATGAACGCAATTAGAACAAAAACGAAGGTCTGTTTTCGGCCGTGCCAAAGTCTGAACTTTCATGGGCATATTAAATTCATTACAAATTAAAAAACTCGATTTCGATAATTTTCACTGAAAATATTAACTTGAATTGAAGTCTATAGAGCACAAAATTTCACAAACTTAGATGTTTTTCTTTGACGGAGGGTTGACCAAATCCTCATATCTGGAAAAATCCATTATATGGGGCTATATGGAGTAGTCTTCCAATTCCGATTCTCAGTACCATTTGTGAGTATAATACCAAAATTCAAGCTATAGATGTTTTTGATAGATAGATTTATGGCACAAAATTCAAAATCTGAAAAAAAAAACAGACGAACATTATACGATCGGTATAAATTTTAGTGGGTCTAGTCCATATCTTCTCCTTTTGGTACCTACACACTTCGGACTAAAGTTAATATAATTTTTCATGTACATGAAAGATATAAATTTTTTTTTTTAATGAATTTTCTATAATTTTAGAATCTGGTATGCTCGGGGCTCGAAACTACGGCTCTCCACGAAGCAGCACGCAGTGATAACCACTTGGCTGCTGTCAAATATGTATTTAAATATTACAGGTACTAGATACTAGTTATTTACAGTTTAGATTGAAATTAGTTATGATTTTGCACTATCTAGTTCATATTCCATTTTTTTTTCATGTGCTACGAAATTTCAACTGTCCGAATTCGCATCAGATTCATACTAGTTAAATACTAGTTCATTTAGACGTGTTGAATTTCTACAGCAGAAAAAAATTAAAATAAATTTGTCTACATCGCGATGCGAAGATCATGCGCAGAGAGCGACAAACTATTACTACTCGGCTATCATGACTATACGAACAGTAACACAAGCTGCGCTCGTTAGCTTAGCGTATCAGCAAATGAAACTCACCCGAATTAACACAACATACCGATGACGCTGTGGTAGAGTTTTTTGTTTGTCTTTCTAGTTACTGTTTATTTGCGAACAAATAGTGAACTAGTATAATCTCATCTTCAAAATACTAGTTGTCAAGTAGATGTTCAAAATCGCGAATATTTCAAACAAACGTTCGAGCAGCTTAATCATGAACTCTGAACACTTTCTTCAATGAAATACTGGTGAGTGATATAAATTGTTTATTTGTACTTCTTTCGAATTAAGTCTGCTTTTATTAAAATACATATGTACTCCCATTGGAACTCTAAACTATACAAATTTTGTTTATATTAACTTTTGTATTTAAGTGTATCTAAAACGACACTCCTTTTCGCTTCGATTTGAAACAACATTTGCTCACAGACCTCTACAAAAGAAAATGAAAGTTTAGCCGAACCTGGCTGTTATTTGGTCTTTCTCAACTCAGATCAAAGACACATAAATATATTTTTCAAAGACAGTGGCAATCTATACGAAATCTAAATTGGTTATATACCACATAATTCTTAATTAAGTCGGTCTTTCGCAGCAGAAGGTAATGCTGAAGACGATCGCTTAATTAAAAAAAAATTTATATTTACTTATTTTATACTTTTTTGGTATATTCAATTCCCGACTCTACTTATATTTATAATTAATATGAGAAAGTCAAACGGGGAAAATGCGATTATCATTTTCAAACAAATATTCCTCATTAGGCAATTGAGAAGTGTGTTAGCGATTAATCAGTAGAGTCACTGATTAATTATTATTACGTAAATCTCCTATTGCATTTTGTATTAAAAAAAAAACACAAAATCGGAAGGTACAATCACATACACATTTAAATATATGTACGTATGTACAAAATCAACACATCAGAGGCATGTTTGCTTAATCATATGCCCTGCAGGAAATAATAAATAATGTACGGTTGGATTCTGGTTCATATCAAATCAACTGATTTCTTTCCTTCTCATTTATGTATTTTTAGAACAGTTCTTTTTTTTAAACTTCAACTACTTAATTATTTATTAAGCCTAGAGTTAAACTCGTCAATCAACCGTAAAATTGGGAGAAGAAAATGATTTTTTTCTACTTATTTCGAGTTACTCATTAGTACAATCAAATTCACCCTTTATAGTACAACATTCAAGAAAGTAATAGAAATAATACTAATATATTAATAATAAAACAAATTTAAAATTCTAAAAATATATATAAACGAATAAGTACATTAAATTAAACACAGATTCCACAGAAACGCGCTGAGTTAAGACAAATGACGTTTTGAGTAGCCCTTCGTGAAACAGAAGGCAGGTCCTGATTTAAATTAGCGGTGATTCTATCTACATTATGAAATTGACCAGATAAGTATATTTGGAGATCATCTGCGTATGCATGCATATTTACATATCGGCAAGTCTCGAAGACATCATTGGTAAAAGCGCAAAAAACTGGCGGACCCAAATGAATACTTAGGGAACACTACAGTTCAGGAACTTTGTCTGTGAGGCTAATGATCCGATCTTCGCACGCTGGATTCTGCCAGATAAATAACTTTTTCTGAGGAACAGAGCATTTTTACCACAGCCGGAGCAGTATGAGAGCTTTGAACAGAGCAATGAATGATCAACGGAGTGAACTGCTTTTAAAAAGTTAGAACACAGTAAGGATAGTTCACCTTTTTCAAAGGAAATTCTTAAGTCGTCTAAAATTCTAACCCTTACGATAGCATATTTATGACCAGCTCTAAAACTAGATTGGAAAGAAAAATCGAAATATTTTCCCATATAGGATACGCAGGTAAAACACTAATCGAACGAAAATTACAGAGGCAACCTTCGAAAGGTTTTGGGAAACATGATGTAGTGACACAGTGATTAATATTGTTAATCAGTGGTCTTAATATATACGGTATAGGTATCTTCATGAATCGAAGCTCACCGACTGTATTAGATTTAATTTTGAGTATGCATCTAGCCGCATCACATACAAATGGAACAAGTTGAAGCAAGTCACTATTTAGCATAATATGATGGTTGCTAAAGACTTAACGATGCAGAGGCCAGGACTTGAGACGTCATCCCAAAGCGAGGAAAAAATTTATCACAAACAAGACTATTAATGTTTAATTCTCCATAGAGTATTACATTAGGAGGACCTCTCAGACAATAATTATTCGGATTATACACAAAAGAGACAAAGATGATTAGGTGATCGGATAATTATTCGTTGAGTTATTCGATCACCTAAAGAAAATTCTCTGTCTAACCTAATATTCTCACATACAAGCTTCATATTTGTGTAGTTCTTGAAGCAAATGGCACACCATCACCTCTTTTTCCGATACGATCATTACGCATAAGCTTGTAATTAAGTATGCTAAAGTGAATATCATTAACATCCTTAGAGAACCATGCTCCTGACACACATATACGTAAGATCAACTGTAGATGACCCAAACACATGCATGACATAATTCTTTTAGCAGCAAGCAAAACCAACTTAGTCAGCCGCTTTCAGAATGACCATTAATACGAGTGTGTTTGAAATTTCCTGCAGCCACACTGAAAGGGATATGAGCACATTTATCTTCATTGTATGCTACATGTAATTTTAATACGCATTAATCGACTTCTTCATGTAGGTGGGATGTGAAGTGCCTTAGATAGCAAACGATTGCAGCAAAGTTAGCCCAGGATGTCCCTATATAAGAAGTGATTCTGTCTTATAATTTTATGGATATTAAAAGTGCGGACTTCAATTTGATTCGCACGCTTGAACAGAGAGCAGAGATATGCGTTACATAGAGAGGCATAATAGGCGTCTTCTTTTGCACCCAATCTGCAAAAGAACATTAGGTAGGTTATTATTATTTGTGTAGACAAATGAAGCAAATCGAGTTAATATATCTGGCTTGAGTTGACATCGTTTATACAATACCCAACCAGACTAGTAAGTTTGCAAATTAAAAAAGTGCGAACTGTTGGGAAATTTCAGTCAAACTTTATAATTCAGTGACACAATACTGGAAAAGTACGTAAAGTAAAGTAAACGAAAAAAGTACAAAAAGCACACACACGTTTATAGTTATTACTATTTTCAACTAATTATATTTATTTACCAAATAATCTTCGGAATAACTCATTTTGTTTCGCTTTTCGGTAAATATTTTACAAATAAACTTTTTTATATGTTGACAATTAATACCAAAGTAGTAAGGTAAATACAAATTATAAGCCAGTTGAAACTAAGACAGCTAAGCGTTCTTTTGCAGGGCGGGTGCAAAAAAAACGCCTCATGTAGTGTGTGTAGGTCTGTAGGCAAGCTGACAATGTCGTAGTAACATCGATTGCGTGCTTGAACAAAAAGCAGTGGATCGCGATTTTTCCACCAAAATTTTCTTCAACAACCATATTTCACACTCGGTAGATGCATGTTTAAGCAAAATTGTCGCTTTTGGTGCTCCGAGAATCCTCGGAAAATTGAAGAGAGACTTATTGTCTGGTGCGCTCTTTGTATGGAGGTGTGATTGGACATTACTTTATGAAAATGATAACGGCGAAACTGTCACTGTCAATTCGGAGCATTATTAAGTGCACGACCCGGACAACAAGGTGGACCAACATGCCATACAAAACGAGTGAATACGGCTTTATTGCGAGAGTAATTTCCCAGATGCGTAATTTTTCGTCTTGCCGATGTTAGTACACGAAAGATGGTGTTTATGCGGATAAATTTTTAACTCTTGAGCATTTGATACCCCACATTCGTTGTGTTATGCTAAGATGCCGCCTAATATGTGGTCGAAAATTAAACGAAACATATCGAAGTTAACAAAAATTCAGGAGGCAGTAATTTGAGTGATTGAGTATTTCACATACTTGTATAATGCCAAGTTTTAAACTTTATTATAAAAAAAGTAATTTCATGAAAAAAAATTATTAAAATGCATTTTATTTACGTTTATTTTGGAAACCGTAAAATGGATAACTATATGTCATAAAATGAATAGACCCCGCCCAGCACGCAGTGAAGAAAATATAGCGGGCGTAGCTGAGAGTGTACACGAAGACAGTGGAGAGTCGATTTGGCGCCGTTCGCAGCAAATCGGACTGACGTATGGAACGACTTGGCGCATTTTACGTTGAGGTCTTAAATTGAAAGCGTACGAAATTCAGCTTGTGCAAAATCTGAAACCGCGTGACCTTCCGAAACGACATCGCTTCGCCCTGCGGGCTCTTGAAATATTGCAAGAAGATCCGACATTTTCGAGCCAAATTTTGTTCAGCGATAAGGCCCATTTCTGGATCAATGGGTATGTATACAAGCAAAATTTCTGCATTTGGGATGAAGAGCAACCTGAAGAGATTCAAGATCTGTCATTTCATCTAAAGCGTGTTTTTTTATAGAGGTATAGAACTTTAAGTTGGCATTACTTTTCAAGATGGCGACCGATTTAACAGCTGTCAAGTGATTTATTCTCAGTTTGGTTTGGCAATTCATCATGAATAGACTAACGCCTGAACCACGCTTGCAAATAGTGCAATTTTATTTCGAAAATAAACGACAACGAGATTCCCGTTGTTCCCGATTTTCATAAGCGAATTTTGTTTAGCGATAAAGCGCACTTCTGGTTGAATGGCTACGTCAACAAACAAAACTGCCACATTTGGAGTGAAGATAATCCTCAAGTGTATGTTGAAACACCGTTACATCCAGAAAAACTGACCGTTTGGTGCGCTTTATAGGCTGGTGGAATCATTGGTCCGTACTTTTTCAAAAACGATGGTGGCCAGAACGTTACAGTCAATGGCGATCGGTATAGAGCCATGATTACTGACTTTTTCATTCCTGAATTGAATAACCATGATGTCCAGGAGATGTGGTTTCAACAAGACGGCGCAACATGTCACACAGTGGTGACCGCCTAATTTCACGTTTTGGACCTGTGAATTGGCCTCCAAGATCTTGTGATTTAACACCGCTAGACTACTTTCTGTGGGACTATGTAAAGTCATTGGTCTATGCGGATAAGCCACAAAATTCGCCGTGTTATTGCCGATATGCGGCCACAAATGTTGGAAAAAGTAATCGAAAATTGGACTTCCAGATTGGACTACATCCGCGCCAGCCGTGGCGGTCATATGCCAGAAATCATATTTAAAATGAAATGCCACAAGATTATCTTTCGGATAAATAAAATTCATGTCAATCGAATAATCCATCGTTGTTTTATTGCAACTTAAAGTTCTATACCTCTATAAAAAATACCCTTTAGAAAAAATAACGGTTTGGTGTGGTTTGTGGGCCGGTCCATATTTTTTAAAGATGATGACAGTAAGAACGTATCCGTCAATGGCGACCATTATCACGCAAAATAACGGACCATTTGATGCCTGAAATTGAAGCTCATGAACTCCGGGACATTTGGTTTCAACAAGACGGCACCACTGAAATCAATGAATTTATTGAGAGAACACTTCGGTGAGCAGATAATTTCAAGTTTTGGGCCGGTCCATTTTCCACCAACATCGTTAGACTTTTTCCTGTGGAGATATGTAAAGTCTAAATTCTATGCGGACAATCCCGCTTCAATACAGGCCTTGGAGCAACATTACACGTGACACTCGCCAGTTACCAGTCGAAATGCTCGAACGAGTCGAAAATTGGACTCAACGGATAAACCATCTAAGAGGTAGCCGCGGCCAACATTTGAAAGAGATAATATTCAAAAAATAAATGCCAAAGAATGTTCTTTCAAATGATAATAAACATTCCTTATTAAATTTGAATTTTCTGTTTTTTTTTTCTTTAAAAAATTAGAGAAGCTTGAAATTATCACCCTTTAAATTGTTCACCAGATTCTTGTTAGTAAAGACCAAAATACAAAATTTGTATATTAAGTTTAAATAAAAATATTTATGCTTAAAATAATACAATGAAATTATCTGGACCAAGAAAAGTATTCCACGACTTTTCAAGGTGTGAGGTGGTTTAGATGGAGTTAAGCTCCTAAAATTACTCTTCTTCTTTAATTTTATTTATTTGTTTTGGTAAAATAAAATTCTTAAAACATTTGTTAGTTTCCGCAAATGCCAACGATCTCCAGCCTACTTTCATTTTTCAACTTCGATCGCGCAAGTAAAACAAATAACAACTACTATAAATAGAAACCGTTGCTTTTTATTACCTGTCAATAAGAGCTTCCTGCGATTGGCCAAAGCATCCTGTTTAACTGTTTGTTATTTTCTCATAAATTATGCAATCACCTGATATTGGCGTTACACCTTCTCATAGACACAACGAACACACCCATTGGTAATTCTATAAGCAAAGAAAGAAAGCAATTGGAAGTAAAGCCAGACAGACACAATGCAACGGATTGGAATTGAAAAAGTCGCTCGAGTGGCTGTGGTCAATCTAACCGTAGCGAGTTAACCAAGCAAATCATTCATGCTTGTTTTTAAATCGGCTTAAACAGTTATTATGATGCTGGAGAAGGAGGAAGATGTTGGCGCAAAGTACTCATGCTCAACGCGTCCGCCGGATTTACCAATAAATTCTGACACCAACTCAGTGGTCGCAGCAGTAAATCGAATGATTGCGTTGCACAGTGAGTTGCCCTTTTGTGCATGCAACTTGGAAGATAAAAAAAAAATATGAGCAGAGCAGGGGTGCATACGGCCCCAATAGCGCGCCAACAGCAGACCACAAAACATACAGCAACTGCGCGTATTATGCACGAAGAGAAATTACGCTCATTAATCAAGAACGCCGGACAACAAGGAAAAGGCGTTGCATCAGCGTCGTTGCAACAAACCAACCTACCATTCGCACTTGCACTGCGCGATGCGACGAAAGTGGACGCAAGTGGACGCACACTCTATGTGTGCAGCTGCCGTAAGCATTGCTCCACTAATAGCCAACGTTGTACAATATGTAGTAACTAGCCACCGCCACAAACGGCACTACAACAGCAGCCGGCAATCGCTAACGGCAAGGCATTGTGGAGGAAGTCGTAACTGCTGGCTCGCAGCAAATTGCATTTTAAAAAGGGCATTAGAAAACGATGCGGAATTTGTCATTTTTCATTTACCAACCAAATGCATTGGTGGAGCGGTGGAGCAGCAAAAGCACGGTCCAGAAGTCTAAGCAACTTATCGAATATCTGTGTGCTCAGCTGCTTTGGTAGTATGGGTGTTGCAATCGTTGGAGTGTGTAAACTTGTTCAATGTGTAGTGCACAAGCGATCAATATGTTTGCCACCAAGCCGAACCGCTGTTTGTGTTTTTTTTTTTTTTTGCTGATTGCTGCTGCTTCTGCTTGTGTCCACAGGCACTCCAATTAGGCACAACTAATTCTAATCAATTTGTATGCGAACGTGCTGATCATAGCTCATCGATGCATGATTTGAATTTAAAACGATGGCAGCGTTAGTAGCGTTAGTTTTAAATGAAAAACCATTGAAGATAAATTATTTCTAATTACAAAACCACATAGATTGGGATGTTTTTGTAAAAAATATTTCATTAGTTCAAGTAATTTTCAGTCAAATATATGAATAATACTTATGGGGTTTTTATTACACAATTTTTTGAAGTGTACTCGTCCACATTTAGGATAAAAAGTTAAATCTTTAGTTGTCTAGGCTCATTTTTAATAAAATGTGGAAAATTCTTATGCACCAGAGTAAGTAAGAACATTCGGAAAAGGGAGAACATTATGAGGGAGGAGAAAGATATATCTTTCGGACGTAATAGATATGCGCACAATTGTGCTTTAAGTACTTTGGTCGCAATAGCCGATTAGCATTGCATACTACAATTTGGGGTCCTAGTCCTAGTCCAAAATCCAGAATTATAGAAAATTAGTTTTTCTCATTGTGTTCGCCCCTCAGCAGAAAATGCCAAGCTTTCTGAAATGAAAATAAAAGCTCCTCATCAAAATTCATCGGCTGTATGTCCTCCCATTTGTTGGTAAAAACATCTAGATGCAAAAGCACAAATTGTTCAAGGCCAAAAATCACTTCAGCAGTTAGAAAGCGCCAGTTATATATATATAGTGGCCCACAGTTTATTTCATGCAATTTCAAATATAAAATTTGAAGTGTTGTTATATATTGACAAAAGAACACATATAGAGATAATTGCAACTCCCAGTTGTTGATATGAATGTGTAGTTTTTAAAATATACTCTCTTTATTATTTTTTAATTATTAATTAACAACCTGTAAACAAATAACTAACAAATTTTATATCACAACTTATTTCATGCAGTGTAATTTTTACTAAAAATACATAAAACTATTTAATTAAAACATGTTTAATATTTAGTGTGATGTCCGTTAGCTTTTAAACAGCACCTTTTAGTAGTTATTTTCAGTTACGCATGTTATTTTCTAATAAAGGTCATAAATTCTCGATCGGGTTAATGTCGATGGTTTTATCGCATGAGGACAATTCCATTTGTGTTTAGAATCTTTGTTCTGATAATAGCGAAAATTTTGACTTATTCCAAGTTTCTCGGCACTTCGGTGTACATTTTCTTGTAATATGTTAAAGTACCTATCCATAATACCCTCAATATGGATCAGATTTCCAATGCCAGCTGTAGACATACATGCTTATACCAAAACACTGTCGCCACCATGCTTAACAGTTGGCCTGATGTTACATCTCTGAAGCTCCGTATTAGGTTTCCGATACACGTAAGTCATTCCATCTGAGCAGAAAAGGTTCGATCCGTCAGCAAAAATTACTGTGTTTAAGAAGACAAAATCTTTGGTTTCCAGCTCCCTAATCAATAGCTTCTTTCGGTATACATGGCCATTGGAGTCGTGCGCACGTAGTACCCGTTGAACAGTTTCAGCACAAAATGATGCACCCACTTCCTTCTGAACCTCTGTGGTTAATTTTGGAGCTAGTAGTCAGAGATTTTTTTTTTAATTTTTTCGTACAATTAAACGTTCGTAAAGTTCATTGTAAATTTAATTTGGTGCATTCCAGCCTTTTATTTTTGTATACGATTTTCATGTGCGAAACGCTCAAATATATTTTGCACTGTCGCATTACTTAAATTAACTTTCACAGCAATTTTTTGCTTCTATTTTGTATTTTTGAATTGGTCATGACCAATTCTCGCTGTTCGATCGTTGTACGGCATGCCATTTAACTGAAATTAGTACGGTGATGACTTGAAAGTCAGAAACACACTAAACCGACTTCAAGCCATTACTGTATGTCAGTTATGAAAATTAGAAAACCCAAATACTGTTACAAAAGCAACTGGCTTTCGCTACAGAACAGGCAACTGCGTGCATGAAATAAACTGTGAGCAAAACTCCTGGGAGCAGCGAACTACATTACTTGCTTTATTAGTAAAACATTGCGGAATATATATGTTTGCTTCGAATGATGTATGGTCCTCGATATATATATATATATTGGTTCAAGTTTTCTGGACTAACACAAAAAGCTTTTCTTCGGCGCAGATGTTTTGCCCTTTATGACGTTGGCCGAAACGTTGTTTCCACTTTGCACTTTCAGTTCAAATGTTAACTTTAGCTTGGTGACGTTTTCCTGAAGCAGTAGAACAGCAGCAATTATTTGATTAGTCTTAGAGATTGCGAAATTGAAAATCAAAAACAAGTTCGTTTTGGCTGAAACTAGTTGGGGCATTTTTAGGGGAATTTACTAATATTTGAAGATCTCTTAACACGTTATCCTAGCCTTTTGAATATTCTGTAGTGTTTTGAAATTTTTTTAGAATAATTTGGTTGGCGCGCTCGACATGCCCATTTCCATGATGAGTGCGGTAGTCCTAAATCCGATGACGTTTCATTTAACGCTTTAAGAAGGTGTATTATTTTAGTATTTCATACAGGTTTGATGACAACGAATTTACTAAATTCATCGAAAATGGTTAGTACATAACAATTTCCACTTTTGCTGCGGGACTTTAGTGATCCAAATGGAGGCGGTAGAAAGAAATTGGTCTGAATCTCCTTATTTTATGAAACCAATAAGTTTGCTGATCGTATAAAGTATTGGAGAACATTTTTAAGTGCAGTATGCCCAGCCTGATCGTGGAAAAACTGCAAGACGCGTCAGTGTACACCCTTGGGTATTACAAATTTTATATATTCAGATTGCTTACAGTATAACTGATGATTATACATTTTATACTCTACTTATACTGTTACGGCATTTTCCTTGCGTGATCTTATGGCACCTTTTAGAATATTAATAATATCACGAAACTTTTCATTATTTAGCTGCGCAGTAAAAAAACAATCTTTACCCGTTAGCCGTGTTTCCGTCAAAACAAAATCAAGAGGCTGAACCTCTAGTGCAGGTTCATGTCATGGCATGCGACTTAAAGCATCTACGTGTTGTTGTAATAGGCGATTACCTGGTTGATGTGTGTCTTTCAGCAGCTTAAGCCTTCAACGTGCGACTTTGGTCTTGAGTTCTTTATGTTCCTTTACATATGCAATAGCGGAGAAATCAGTAACACGGCGATATTGTTTTAATACGCGAAATCGTTCCAGGATTCCCAAAGCAGCCAAATATTCATGCACGTAGTTGTGGTGTACAATGGCGACTATAGTAGCAGACAGAATGAAGTTCACCACCATTATTGAGTTATAGTAGAACATCTGCTAAGCTAACGCTGCTGGCGTCGGTGTGGATCTCATATGTAGCGTTGTAATCATACAATACGAATATTGGTTCATTCGATAGGGCTTGTAAGGGTAAGGGTCTCTCCACAAAAAAGAAAACCTTCTACAAGTTATCCATACACTAAACCGTTATGAGAAGAGGATGACAAGGAAAATATGTTGCTTTAGATTAGTTTATCTTTTAGAATTTAGGATAAATACTGAAGACTGCAAAATCCCCTTTGGTCTTAATAGAGATAAAAATCAAAATTTTCTTTTGTTCAATCTGTTGAATTGAGTTCGATTTGTGGAACACACGTTAAAGTATCCACCGGTGAAAATGAAAAATTAATTTGTGAATTGAAAATGGTCAACACCAAACCAATTTACATTTATCCTTTCAATGTAATATAATTCAACACCACAACAGTTTTTTAATAGCTCAAATATGCTGCATTAAAGCCTACGTATTTATGTAGCTTAATTTTCTTAGAAAAATTTATCCGTTTGCCATTTACATTACAACCACTCCTACTAAAGTTCCATCATTAAATTTAAATGGTCAGTGCATGGTTGTAAAAGCTTTTAAGTCAGTAAAAAAAAAAAAAAACACAAAAAACACTATGCACTCATCGCTACAATTACCGTTATCTGCTACCACAATTTACTGTTATGTCCATAGTAGGTAAAAGAGAATTTGCATAATACGCGCCGACACTTCAGTCACTGAAGGTTTCCTCCACCATAATAAACACCCACAATAACAATAATAAAACCAATAAAAATAATAACTATTGAAAAGAAATGAAAGAAGTTTAGGTGCACACCACAGCAGCTGACAGTACAAAGGTATGATAATTTCAAGTGAGCACTTCCTATTTGATTGGCATACTCTTCATGTCACGAGTGATGTACTGACGTAGTGCGCAAGGGTTTGATTGTTTGCCTGTCTCTGTGACGGTTTTCCTTCCTTGGCAGAGTAAATAAATTGATGGTTGAATTGGTGATTGCTTGGAATTTGACTGCGTCGCTTTTGAACGAGTTGCCAATTTCAAATGACAATTTTCATTTTATATCTCACTGACACTTCCGCGTTGGGTGGATATGTGGCTGAATGTTACCGACTTTACATTGCATTTAATAAGAAATTTTAGCAAATATACAGGAAGAGCACACTTGTTTGATTTGTAGTTAAAATGCAAACTTTCTGGCGAGCATAGTTATTTGTTATAGAAACCAACGCCACACTAGGGTGGCGAAGTTCAATTGGTTTTAGTAATAATGTAAGATTTTCATAATATTTGAGTTTGAAAGCAGATGGAGGAAATTCTTGAATGGTATATTAAGGATTTATTTTCTTGTACAGAGAGAAATACCGAAAGTTTTACCTTGTACAAATTATCTAAAAATTCCCGATTTTTCTTTTTTTCCTTCGCCTTCTCATGAAATTCGAAAATACAGTGTTGAGCTAAGGTAATACCAAAGTCAGATTCTACTCTAGTACTTATTTCAACTAGTTCATGGTGGAAACGTCACTAGCTGTGATTACGAAATTCACCTCGATTTTTCGGCAGTCTTATTCCGGTAGAGATTTTTAAAGTAAGCTAATACAGAACTGAATTTTTAAATAGTCACGATCATTAAACTAAACAAAATGGTGAATTTACCGATTTCAAGTTTTGGATTAATTTCAGAATCAGCATTGCATTTGCATTTTGTCCACACAAAATTTTTCAAAAAATTTGTGTTTTTATGTGCTTTTTAGTTCAGAGAAATCATGTTCAACTATTTCTATTAATTTTTTGTGCTTACTACAGTTGATAAAAAAAAGACAGGAACAGAACAGATGCGCGAACTTTTTTTTGGATTCGGCTCAACTTGATACGTCCATACAGTTAACTGATGTTTACTTTCGGACACATAGTCGAAAATCCACGATTCATCATCTGTGACGATGTCCTAGACATGTTTCAAAGAACCCTTATTTTTTTTTTTTTTACATTCCTCTCGAACAATTAGAGCCTTTTTTGAGCGATTAACAAATTTTGAGGGATTCAACGTGAATTGATTTGTACAATTAAATGTTCATACAATATTGTTGATCCCACTAATGTCTATAATTGGCTCTAGCTCCCGATAGGTCACATTACTATTTTACAGCATCAGTTTGCATCAATAGCTTCTGGAACAATATAATATCTGTTTTGGACGACCTTCACGAAATTCGCCTTGGCGCGATCTATGACCTCGATTGGAATCACCATACCAGAGATAAACACTGGTCCTTGATATTGAATAAAGTTAATTGAAGCATTGTTGCTGAGTTAATACACGTCGAAAGATGTAAATAATATCGTGCGAAAATGTTCGAGATCTCATTCTATTGCGTTGTTGTTATTTCATGATGATTAACCTATATTATAACTTTTGTCTGTTGTATGAAAATGACAGAATGAGACTGTCTGACTATTTGTTTGAAGGCAAAGTGCACTACCGGTTTAATAAATATTTTTTACGATATTTCGTAAGCATTGTAACATTGTAAATTGTAAAAATAAAAATTTCATAATTTGGATATAAGTTGTTCTAGTAACCATTTAACTTTTATTAACCGAACTTAAAACCAAAACGAAGGGCTGTCTTTGCTCATGCCAAAGTCTATATACATTTCACTTACATATAAAATTGATTGCAAAATGGAAAATTCGATTTCGATGATTTTCAGTGCCTTGAATTTACGTTTAAATAATACCAAATTTCAAGCTTATAGATGATTTTTTGGCAGATTGTTGACGCAAAACCTAATATCTGTACAAATAGGTTGTAAGAAGGCTGCATGATATAGTATTCCGATGACGATAATTTTCAGTACCAATATATAGTGAATTATGTGTGTGTGTTGAATATCAAATTTTGGTTTGCGTTCAAACAGACAGACGGACAGACAAGCAGACCGACATGACTTAATCAACTCACTTCGTCATTCTGATACGATCAGTATGAATTTCGGTATTTCTATCTCTTCTCCTTCAGGTACCTACATCGAACCTAAGTTAATATACCATTCCGTGGGCACGAAAAGTATAAGGAGAAGCAAAAGATTTTCTATTATTTTTAATTCCTTCATAGTAGACGCACTTTTAATATAATTGTTTTCTAAGATTACTTTTGCCGTCTAAAAAATGTTGCGCAAAGCCATTTGACCCAGACATACTCATAAAGAAATCTAACTAACATATATATACATATATATATAATTCTCCTGCCACATTTTTTGTCCTCGAACTCTTCCAAAACGGTTGTAGGGAATAGGTTATTATCTAATTTTTATACCGAAAAGATCGATTGTTGTGATTCGGTTGTTGTGCGTGCTGTGTGAGACGTAGCCCCGTCTTGTTGGAACAAAATGTTGTTAAGATCAACTTCTTCCAATTGTGGCCATAAAAAGTTGGTTATCATCGTTCTATACCTCACTCCATTGACAGTAATGGTGCTATCAGCGGCTTCATTTCGAAAGAATTACGGACCGATGATTCCACTAGACGAAAAACTACACCAAACTGTCAACTTAGGTGAATGTAATGGTTGTTCATGAATAGTTTGTGGATTTTCTTCGCACCAGAATCGACAGTTTTGTTTATTTACCGCACCATTCAGATTAAAGTGAGCCTCCTCGGAGAAGATGATTTTCTTAAAACAAGTCGCAATTGCAGAACGATTATTTTGATAATAATATTGAATAATTTGTAAACGCTGTTCTTGCGTATATCTTTCCATGATGAAATTGTAAACATTACTGAATACAATGAAAAAAAAAAAACAGATCATGACATATTAGAATTGGCCAAAACGACACTTAAATATCATATCATCCCTATTAAAAAACCCTCTATATACATATATTTTTTGTTTTTGTTCTCCTGAGCTCATGTTTATAAATTCGCCTTGGTGTGAATATACTTTAATGTTGTTTCCTCAGTTGTCGTATCAAAAACACTCCACTCAATTCACATACACTTCACAATTTTTTTTCCATCTACTTTTGTCAACGTTAAAAATCAAAATAATTTTCATTATAATTTTTTTCCCATTCAACGACTCCATATATATTTAAACGTTATACGTTTTTTTTCTTTATCTTCTTTGTGAAAAATAAACATATATATATTTTTTAAATCTAATATATTCTCTTACCAAAAAGGCAGAAGCTTAATAAGTACTTGAAAAATTTTTCTGAGAAAAATAGACAACTCATTCCTACGTAGAACTAGAAATGATTTCACCTAGAGATTGGGCGCGTTTTGAGTTTATCGACCGAACTGACCGCAAGAGTCTTCACACGCAAATTAAGCAGCTAGTGAAAACCGCGCAAGTTGTTGCCGCCAAGGAGTTAGGGCAACGGCGCGAGAAACTACGTTGCATGCTCGAACAGGAAGATTTAATCTATGAGAACGAGTTTGCCAAAAAAGTTAAGTCGCGCATCGATGAGGACATACAAAAGCGTAAAGATGCGCTGATAAAGATCAGAGAAGAGCGCAGACAGAAGGAACAGAAATTTTTGGCAGCAAAAACTGTACAACAACATTTTGAGAGCTGCTGTGAAATACGTGATGCACTGCGCCACAAAGAAACGCTACTAACTAAGGAGACACAACTGGAACAAATGGTGGATAATCAGCGCGCTTTCATGCGCCAACGTCAGCTAGACGACTATTGGTGTAAAGTGCGCGATGCCAACACGCAGCGTTACGATCAACGGCAAACGGAAGAGAATAATGCGAAATGTGACTTAAATCGCAATATGCGTTGCGTGCTGGATGAGCAAGTTGAAATGCATAAGAGAGAGGAAGAACGCTTACGTGAAGTGAAGCGTGCAGAGGCAAAAGAATTGGAAAAACTACTCGAAGATATACGTTTGGAAGAGTTTGATCGCGTGCGACAGGGTGTGCCGGAAAAGACAATTACCTACCGTAAACAGCTGCTTGAAATGATTGCTGAAAATAAAGCGAGACATGATGCCGAAGAGTGTGCTCGTATAGAAGATCATCGCCAATTGATGCGCGATGTGGCGCGCGAGCAGCGCGAGTTTAGCGCCGCAATGTTGCAACGTAAACGCGCGGTATACAATGCGACAATTGAATATTTGGATTATGCACGACGCATGCGGAAATTGGAGGAGGAGGTACAGCTAGCGCGTGACGTGCGCATAGATGACTTACGGCACGTAGACATATGCACAAAAAGCAATATACAGCGTGATTTGCAGCGCAAAGCAGAAATAGCAGCGCTCTGTTACGCTGAGCTGAGGCTGCAAATTTGTGAGGAGTATGAACGTCGGTTGCGCGACGCAGCGGAACAACGCGAGCAGAAGATCATCGAAAATCGTTTTGCGCGTGCCGAAAAGACACGCGCAGAAACAAAAGCTGAACAGTTCGAGTTGCGTAAAGCACTTGACGCACAGTTGGCTGAAAATGCGCGCATACATGCCGAACAGGAAGCCAAATATAATGCGGATTTAAAGCTGGCCGTAAATGATACGGAGTTCTGCAAAGAATTAGCGGCAAAATATTTGAGCGAGGGCATCGACTACTTGCCACCTCATAACAATTGGTTAATCTACGCATGTCCGCAGAAGAATTATATCGGCAAACAAGTTGCTTCGAAAGCGCAAAATGATGATAAAATTGAATCTGTGGATACTTGCATGAAACCATGCGGTTGTGCTGCACGAGGTGGCTTAGGATGCACACACTTCTATTGGTCGACAGTAAGAGGTGGAGGGGATGCTGTAAGAAAGCGTCGAGAACTCGAAACATGCTGAGGCTCCATTGTTTGATAAAAATAAACTGCTCGAAAATCCTCTGTAAGAATTTTAAATATTTTTAATAAAAAAGATTTTTTTTTTAATTTTTATAAAAATAAATGGAATGCTGATAGTGATTAGTTTTAAATACAAATATAAGATTTTCCTTTAAGAAATTGGACTTTTTTTTTAATTTCTAAGGAAAGTGGATTGTGGTATAAGTAAATCTCCTCGAGTCTGAATTTTCCACAGTCTGGTGAGGTGGTCAGTAAGAAATAGTGAAATAAAGTCCATTTTGGTTGAGAAAAATTATGTGAAAATTTGAATTAAAGGAGAAAAATCGATTCCTGTTTTGTATTGAATTTATCATTGAAGTTCTTGCTAAGCCCGATTATCTCTAAAATTTCCGAATAATGTAAAAAACAGCTTTCTTATCAAAATACTCGAATTTTTATTCCTTTTTTTGTTACAAAATTTTTCAAATCTAATTTTTGTTTTTAAAAATTTGTATAAATTTGTTAGACATATTCTTTTTAGTTTTTCATAGTTTTATAGAAAAAAATTATAAAAAAAAACTTTACGCAAATCGCTTGAAATCAGCAGGTTTCAACCTCGCTTCGCTTTTTTACCGCTTCAGGTCCATGCTTGTGCGCCAACCAATTGTAGTGTGTGCATTCGATACCAGTGCGTGCATCACAGCCGCAAGGCTGCTCACAAGTGTCCGCACTATCTCTGTTATAATCACCTCCCGCATCCACGGCGTTCTGTTTAGGGATAAAATCCTTTTGTGGGCACGCATATAGCAGCCAATTGGCATGCGTCGGCAAGTAGTCAACGCCCTCATTTAAATACTTCTCCGCCAGCTGCTTACAGAACTCTGGATCATTTGTGGCCAGTTTCAATTCTGAATTATATTTCGCTTCCTGCGCTTCATGTATGCGCGCATTTTCAGCCAATTGTTCATCTAGTTGCATACGCATCCTAAAACGTTCGGCCATTATGTCTGCACGCGTCTTTTCCGGATGCGCAAAACGATTTTCGATAATTTTATCTTCACGTTGCTCCTCTATATCGCGTAAGCGCCTCTCATGCTCATCACATATTTGGCGCCGTAGCTCAGCGTAGCAGAGCGCTGCTATTTCTGCTTTGCGCTGAAGCTCACGCTGAATATTGCTTTTGGTGCAAATGTCCACGTGGCGCAAATCATCAATTCGGGCGTCGCGCATCTCTTCTGCCTCCTGTGCCAGCTTACGCATTCGTCGCGCATAATCTAAATATTCTATTGTTGCATTGTATACAGCGCGTTTACGCTGTTTGATTGCTGCGCTTTCATTTTGTTGCTCTTGCGCTACTTCACGCATCAATTGACGATGCTCTTTTATGCGTTCACTCTCTTCAGCGTCACGCTTTGCTTTGTTTTTGGCAATCATGTCAAGCAATTCCTTGCGATATGCCTGCGTGGTTGCCGGCTTACCGAGATGGGTGAGATCAAACTTTTCTAAACGCATCTCTTCCCGAACTTTGGCCAACTCCTTGGCCTCTGCACGCTTTTGCTCGAGTTTGCGCTCTTCCTCTTGTTTGTGCATTTCAATTTGCTCCTCCAACATGCAACGCATTTTGCGCTTTAGATCACATTTCATTTGATTCTCCTCTGCCTGTTGTTGGTCGTAGCGCGCCGCATTTATGTCGCGCACTTTACACCAATAGTCGTCCAATTCGCGCTCACGCATAAAAGCACGTTCTTTCTCCACCATTTGCTCTAGGTGTATCTCTTTTGTTTGCTGCGTCTCTTTGAGCCTCAAAGCCTCACGTATTTCATGACAGTTCTCGAAATGTAACTGTACATTTTTCTTATCTAAGAACACTTTCTCATGCAGATGGCGTTCCTCTTTGATCTTTAACAAAACTGCTTTGCGCGCTTTTATATCCTCGTCTATTCGTGACTGGACTCTATTGGCGAATTCTTGTTCGTAAATTTTATCTTCACTCTCGAGCATTCGACGTAGCTTCTCTCTTCGTTGACTCAGTTCTTTGGCGGCTACATCCAACGCGGTTTGCACGAGTTGCTTAAGCTGTGCGTGCAGACTTCGACGATCTGTGCGATTGAAGAAAGAATTAGTTGCTTTATTCTTTTCCGACATCATTTTGTTGGTTTAGCGTTTGCACGAAATTCTTTTGTAAGTTAAAAAAGAAAAAAAGTGTCTATAAAATTATTTTCCTCGAAAAAAAATTTACAAAAAATAAAAAAATTGTGTTAACGTGAGAAAAATTGGAATGGAAGTGAAAATTTTTGACTTTTCAGTTTTGACGAAAGCAGAAAATGTCTACTTTGAATGTAGAATATAAAAGAAGTAAAGTAAGAAATAAATTGTGGATCAGTAACAACGAGTGTGTACGTATATTTTGGAGGTGGAAAGTAACTTAGGGGTGTGGAACACTAAAAAAAGAAAAACAGTATTGAATATCAGCGAAACTCAAAACTTATTTGTGATTACAGCTCTTCAATTCTTGACTAAATTCCAGAACTTTATTTTCTACCTGCAATTTTTCACACAAAATTAACGTGAGACTTGTAAAACGGTTTTCTGCCGGCAGTCATACTTCTAGTTTACAATGGTATTTTACGGAGAGTTGTTGCTACCATAGCTAAAGAAGCTGTCCGATTGTCTTATATTCTTCCTTTGTTGTTGGGTCATTCCGTATTTAGGATTAACTAGCTCAAATATAGCATCCTTACAAATCTGGAATATGAGGCGACTGATATCAACTGTAAGGATGAGTGGACTTTCCGTTCCATCTGTGAAAAGAGAGGTAGGGCATTTAGACCTCTTTCAGAGATAACATTCTCGCTTTTAGTGAGCGACTTAATCAATCATTGACTGCTTTCTAATAAATGTTTTGAAACTTGGAGTCTCTCCTGATACTAAACTAGAAATTATTTCGTAAATATTTTCTTCACAAATCATGAATCATATAAAAATATCTCTCTCATCTTTCCTTGTTCTAGAGGCTTAGCTTAGAAGAATATCATGGAAGGGTGTCTGAGATGGTATTAATACTCAGCCTCAGCCGAACTGTGGGACTCGAAGATAGATATGTCCGAGTATGACAACGCGACTTGGTCTACCAAACCATCTCTCAACACTATCTCAAATAGGTTCTGTTGTTCGGTCGATACGTCTGCTTCAGGCCTACCCAATGTCAGTAAGGGTGTAGTTAAAAGGACAACTTTCTCTCTTTCTAATTTCTCAAAAGTTTTCATTCCCTAGCTGTTGTTCGGCAATCAAAAACTAAAAAAAAACGAAGAAGCAGAAACTAAATATAAATTCTCAATGCCTCTAATGAACACTTGTTAAGGTTAAACATTCGATCCTTAGGTGTAAGCAATTATAAGCTTTGCTTAAAAGCTCTAGAATTTAGCGCCCACACACTTGGATTTCGTAAATCAAGCGATCGCCGACAAAAGCGGCTTTAATGGAGTTCATAAATACAAACACACCATAAAAATTAACCGTTAGAATTTCTCTTAGTGAATGCGTTAAATATAAATTTTCACAGGTCAGTAGTCAAGCGCGGTGCAAATAAGTTTAAAGCATTTTTTTTTTCACAACTCTATACGTCCTTTAGCCATGGCCAAATTCAATGGCATGGAATATTTGGGAATAAAAAGTTAAAACATGAATGCAAATACGTATTGTGCTGTGAAATTGTTACCTTATGTATTACAAGCACAAACTTGCTTACCTGAGTATTGGTATGCTTTAAAAATATTTATATTTGAAAAGCCCACGCATGCTTCAACATATGTTGCATACAACAAGTTCATGTGCTTCCAACCTGCTTTATCCACCATAGCCTCCCACTCTCCCATTTGTAACTGAAAATGTGGCTTTTATAACCGTAACAAATTTAGCTCCAGTCAATGGCTAATTTAAATAAATTAATGTAATGTAATGGCTATGCGGAGCGCGAGAAATGTCAACGAAACTTTACATAGGAAATATGAGCCGTTTAGATATGTATGTGAGTTTGTTGGTTTTGTTGAAAGAAAAAACCAAATTAGCATAAATACTATAGTTTGAATATGTGAATGCTCAAATTTCAGGTGCGAATTCATTGAGAGCACTTAAAGTCGCGGAAATATCATTCTCTCAAATCCTAAATCAGCGAAAAGTTCTGAAAACTTCCATTTATTTTGCTCCCTGTTTTGGTGCTGAAAAATAAATTTAAAACATTTGTTAAATTTTTTTATTCCAATTAAAATAAAATATTGGAAAATTCTTACATTTTGAAAAAATATATATAAGAAAAAAAAAGCATTCATATGGACCTTCTTAATTGAATCTGATGAGAATTTAGGGTGAAAGTTTCAAGAATTTTTTTTATACAATTTTAAAAGAAAGCTCATGTCGTCATAATAGTTTAATTTATTTCGGTGAAATTTCCAATTTTTAGAATTTTCCAGCATTTTAGAAACTGCAGAAATACTCTCCCTTTAAAAACTAGTTTTAAATACGTAAGCTTATGTGAAAGCTCAATGCTAAAGTGCACTTGAAGTTTCCTCATAAATTTTCATAATATTTCCAGCACTTTTTCTGGCTAGCGAACAAATTTGTATATCTACCAACTCAGATTTCAGAAATTGTGAAAGCCACCATGAAAGCTTCATTAGATTTTCTACATTTTTTTTATAGATGTGGCAAAGCACAGTGGGATTGAAAGAGGGAAATAAGAAAAATTCACACTATTCCTTGTAAAAAAAGTTTTCGTCACATACAATTAATTATCAAAAATAATGTAAAATTTCTGTTTTAAATATTTAGTTTGATCTCCTTTTGACCTTATGACATACTGTAAAGCGTCTTACATTAAATGTGAAAAATTTTCTGGTACATCAGATCTGATTTTGCTACATTTTTTCGATAGCGCCTACTTAAGTGTACTTTTTAATGTTATATGGTGTTCGTTAGTGTTTCTACCAAAATTATCAGTCAGATTTAGATCCAGTAATTATAGTTGCGTTTGAAAGGCTTGAAGCGTATTATATAAGTCTCAAAAGTGAATTGTTTCGGTTTTTGCTTGGGATCGTTCTCCTGTTGAAAATGGGAATCGGACACCACACCAAGCTTTGGTGCATTCTTTTTCCAAATTTTCCTTTTAAAATGTTTAGCTACACTTGATTATCAATTATATTTTCTATTAATACAAATCCACCGGCCAGAGTTGATGACATAAATCCCCATACTATCAATTTAGCACCAAAGTATTTAACAAAAACCTGAATGTTTTTCTTTTTTATAGCTGTAACTTCTCTTCTCTACACCAAGGCGTGTCTATTAGGCCAGTAAATGTTGAATTAATTTTGTCCAAGAATATTGTTTTTCACAAAAGTCGATTATCCTTTTAATATGATCTTAAGCAAAGCAAAGTTGATGCATTTAAATCATGTTGCTTATTAATCGAGCATTGTAACCGGCACTTTAGGAATAACACAAGCATGTTAAGCAGTACCCAATGTCTCCTTTATTATTGCTGAGATCTCAGTTGAAAGAGTTTGAAAAATTTGAAAATTAATGAAAATATCGGTGATTTTAAGTCTGAACCTCACATATTATCTAATTTAGTTAAGATTCTTTAAATACCATGAACAGCTACAGCGACACTCGACATGACGAATTACGATTTCTTTTTGTATAAACAAACAAATTTTAATTTTTTTTAATGTTATACCAGATTATTGTTTATTTAAATTTTAATTATAAAGAGTGATCCATTTCGAGGTTTCTTACTTAAAAAAAAACCCGAAAATTCAAATTTAATGGGGAATGTTTATTACCATTCGAAATAACATTATTTGGCATTTATTTCTTGAAGATAATCTCTTTCAAATGTTGGCTGCAGCTACGTCTCATGAGGTTCATCCGTTGAGTCAAATTTTCGATGACTCGTTCGAGCATTTCAACTGATAACTGACAAATGGCACGCGTGATATTTGCTCCAAGGCCTGAATTGAAAAGGGATTGTCCGCATAGACTTTAAACTTTACATATCCAACAGGGAAAAGTCTAACGGTGTGATATCACACGATTTTGGTGGCCAATCGACCGGCCCAAAACGTGAAATTTTCTGCTCACCAAAATGTTCTATCAATAAATCCATTGATTGATGCGATGTATGGGAAGTGGCGCCGTCTCGTTAAAATGACGAATTTCAATTTCCAAGAAGGGTTATAGTGTTGGGAATAGTGCGCTCAGTAGGTCGATTATATTGACCATAAGTTGAGCGAAGCGCGCGAAACACATTCCTTAAAGAACGTGAATTTTCGTAATAATTCCATGATGAAAAGTCAAAGCAATACTGAACAAAAATTACATGACAGCTTGACACGACTCACGCGTGATCTGTCAAAAAAAAAGCTATTGAAAAAATTACCTCTACTTGGTTCACTCTTTATTAAAGAAATTTGCCTAGTTTTTCTCATCAAGTCAAATTTAAGTCTTCTCGACTTTAACCTTTGGAAGCAATTTACAGAATCTTTCCATATTGTAACATCGGGAGATGGGGAGTCCGAATGCCCATTCGATCATGATGAAAATGATCCGACTATGACGAAGTTCGAAAAGAGTTTGACCATTTGAAGGATAACAAAGCGTCCGGAGCAGATGGTTTACCTGCTGAGCTATTCAAGCATGGTAGCGAAGAACTGACAAGGCGCATGAATCTTTGCAGAATATGAGCAGACCAAAGCATGCCTGACAATTGAAACCTAAGTGTACTCTGCCTAATCCATAAAAAGTAGGACCTCATAGTTCTCAACAATCAACCCCACTTTTAAATTTATGGGTCTATTGAGCGTATTGCGAAAACTTCTAAAGCCCACCGTTAGCGAATCGATATTGGAAAAGTACCGTAAAATGAGGATCGATACGGATAGTCTCTTCTTCAATTTTAAAACAGACTTCGACATGACGGATATGAACTGCTCTGAGCCGCCTTGTTTGAATTTGGTACCCCTGAAAAATTTAGACCACTGTGTAAACTCATGTAAAGCACTACCAAATGCTGCGTCAGGATCGGAAAGGACCTCTCCGAACTTTTCGATACCAAAGGAGGTTTCTGGCAAGTTGAATCTTTATCGTGTGATTTCTTTAATCAATTACAGGAAAAGGAAGGGAAAATCTTCTATAAAAGGTGTACGAGAATGATATTGATATCATTGGCCTCAGCAACCCCACCATAAGTTTCACTTTTTTCAAGCTGAATGAAGAAGGAAAGCATATGGGTCTGGTAATGAAAAAGGACAAGATGAAATATATCCTGTGCTAAAGCAAATAGTCGTCGCGTTAGTTACTTGGCCCACCCGTCACTTTTCATAGTCATAACTTTGGAGTTTTACTCAATTTTAAGCTGACTACGAGAGCACGAAAAGGAACTCCTTTATGGCGTTATAACCGAATTTGAATTAACTGTTGTGGAAGATGTCGCTGGCTAATTTTTCTAATAGCGGCGAGGGTCGTCCGCAGAAAATGTTAAGCCTCCTCATAAAAATCCATCAGCCGTTTGGAGGCAGCTTAGTGTAAACTGTAGCTCCATCCATTTGTTGATAAAAGATCAAGGCGGACATCACAAATTGGAAGAGGAGCTCGGCGAAAATCGCTTCACACTCTCCGCTGGATAACCCCAGAAGAGCAGTTAGAATTGGAAAGAACCTTTTTAAAACGTTCGGTACCAAACGACGTTTTAGACAGGATGTCTCTCTTTAGTTTGATTTACGAGTATAACCTTTTGCGAGAGAACAGTTTTACGGAAGATTTATAGTTTATAAAAGAAGTCGAATTTATTTTCAAAATTGAGCTGTATATCTGTTTTTTTAAATATTAATTTAACTCTAGCGGACATTACCGGAAATATTTTTCTTATTAATTAATAAATCCTTCCTATGATATCAATCGTTCCCAGAATCATATTCAGTATAGAACCTTCGTAGAGCTTATCATGTAATTATTTCAACATTTGGTTTATGCTATATTTATTAAAATTGAAAATTCTGGAAAGTTTTTATATATTAATTATAATTTTTATTTTTTTCTAATTAAATTTTAAATTATTAATATTAAATAATATTAAATTATTTTCCCATAAAAATAAACAAATTAAATAAAATTTTTAATTATTTTCACATCACGTACAGTTGTCAAACTGCCAAAATTGAACTTCTCAACTAATGTCACTATGTAAAATAGCCTGCAAAAATAACCTATTAAAATTGTTTTTTATTTAAAAATCCTCTCATTTGTTTTAGAAGAACCGAATCCGAGTTTTGAAATAAATAAAAATTATATTGAGTTAAAAAAAAGTATGGTTAAAGCGTGCCGAAATTCCTCTTTTTTCATTTGATATATACAAGTATTTACGAGTATGAAGTTAGCATAAATATTTAACTTCCTATCGAAAACTAATCCCTGAGAAAATGTATTGTAACGGTAGGCTGAAAGAAAGCTATTATCAAGTATATAAATAACTAAGTAACCACAACAGCCATTACATTAAATTGCCTCAGCTACTCTACAAAGATATTAGAATCTGCTCAAATAAATTTAACTTCTTTTACTGAATCCATTAACTCCTCTAAACATACACCATGCGATAAATTGTATATTTATCAATTTGCTTGCAATACCAATTTCGACTGGGTTATTGAAGTGACATTGAAGTTAATGAATATTCGACGACCAAACATACTTGAGGGCGTTTGTGGCAACATTAGATATGCAAATGGACACATAAGTACAGTTAAGTGTCATTGCCCATGAAAATTAGGTCATTTCAGAGCAAGCGAGCGAGCGAACGAGCATTGTACTATGAGTGCAGGCATAAATACATATCTTTATACGTACAAATATACAAATAGGCAATTTGTTGCAAGTACAAGCTTAAAGTGTTGTAAGTTACAAATTAGTGCAGTAATATATTTCTTTGAGTACAACAATAATAACAACAACAATTTTAACATATTTCGCATGTTTTTGTTGTTGTTAACACTTTGTGTTCATTCCTTGGTTATTTAGGACCAATTGCGGCATAGGATTTATGTGAGGTGCACATTTTATTTCATATTATTGTCTTGAGTGGGTGCAAGTAAAGAAAATGTGCTGACTTTAGTGAGTGGGAAAATTATTACTATTTTTATTTATTTTTCTATGCCTTTTTTGCAGTAAGAGTTGAGAGTTTCACTCATATTCTATGCT
This sequence comes from Neoceratitis asiatica, assembly GCA_030068015.2. Classification (NCBI taxonomy): domain Eukaryota; kingdom Metazoa; phylum Arthropoda; class Insecta; order Diptera; family Tephritidae; genus Neoceratitis; species Neoceratitis asiatica. Next base: position 8,941,673 of record CM061528.1, read on the forward strand.
AAGCAATTTTATTTCTTATTTAGAGCTCAAATTAACGATAATAACCAGAAAAACTTATAGTAAACGACTTTTAAAATACACCGGTACTAAACTACTTAAATACTAAAATTTAAAGCATTTTTATATCGCTAATTATACCACTGAGTTTAGCATATTATTTTTCGTTTTAGTATATGGTGAATTGATGCATTTTTTTCCAGATTAACTCTTTTTTACTGTACTCAATTTTTTATTAATTTTTTAATATTTTTTTAATTAATTCTTACCCAATATCGCTTGTTGTATACTCGCAATTATTGTAAAAGTGAGCCTCAAAGTATACTCTATTTTTCAATTATACGCTCTGTTACTGTTACTGTTAAATTAACATTACATGTTAGGTTGAATGCTAATATCAACTTACCTCCTAACGCAAATATCTTCTTGGAAACACGAACCTCAATTGAGATGGAGAGTGTGATATCTTGTCACAACATATTGATTTCAACACATCCAAATTGTCACAACAAGAAATATTAATAAAATAGTAAAAATCAGATGACATCCTAAACTTTGTACACCCGTCGATGTATGAATGAATTATAATGATATCCAATGTGGTATCTTATAATGTGATGAAAAAGTCGTGACGTGATGTGAAGTGATGCACTTTAGTCATTCCATTATTTTGATGTAAAATCTAATGTATTCACAAACTGCTTACTATGTATACAAAAATCTGTTCATATGTGTGAATCAAATATTCGTGATGACGTTGTCATTTGCACAATTGCGATATTGTGTTATATGATGAATTGCTTGCTATAAGGTGTGATGTGATGTTACATCACATGATTTGATATGATGTGATATAACGATTTAATGCATACTATTGTGATGGAATGGTTCAGTTTTCTTTTCTGATATAAATATTTTTCGTGCATATAGAGTTCAATCATGGCTTTGTGATTGCAAGTTGTGAAAAGATATCACATGATGTGATGTCACTCTTTGCATACAGTATAATAATATCACATAGCACCAAGAGAGACGGTTGATGTAGCCAAGTAGCTAGTAGTGCGTAATAATATGCAGAGAGTCATGAGTCAGATCGACATCCAAATTTTCTAATGTTCTAAAGCCAAATAAAATAAATTTAAAAAAATATAAAATAATAAAATAAATAAAATTAAATTAAAATAATTTAAATAAAATAAAATAAATTTAAATTAAATTAAGCAAATTACAATAAATTAATATAAAAAAAATATATATATATATATATATAAATTAAAATAAAATTATATAATTTAAAATAAAATTAAATAAATAAAATTATTTAAATTAAATTTAAATTAAATTAAACAAAATAAAATGAAATAAAATAAAATATAATAAAATAATATAAAACAAAATAAAATAAAATCAAATTTTAAAGTAATATAAAATAAAATATAAAATAAAAATAAAAATAAATTAAAATCAAAATTAAAAATGAAATAAAATAAAATCAAAATTGAAAACAAAAATAAAATAAAATAAAATCAAAATTAAAAATAAAAATAAAATAAAATAAAATCAAAATTAAAAATAAAAATAATTTAAAATAAAATAAAATAAGGAAAATAAAATGAAATAAAAATTAAAAATTAAATAAAACTAAATAAAAAAAACTAACATAAATAAAATATAATAAAAAGAAAAAAATAAAACAATAAAAATAAAATAAAATAAAATAAAATAAAATAAAATAAAATAAAATAAATAAATTAAAATAAAATAAAATAAAATTAAATTGAATAAAATACAATAAAATAAAATAAAATATATTAGGTAATAATAAAATATAATTAAATATAATTTAATGAATAAAATAACATTAAATGAAAAAAAAATAAAATAAATTGAAACAAAACATAAATTAAATTTAAAAAAAATAAAATAAAATAAATTAATTAAATATTAAAATAAAAAAATAAAAATAAATTAAAATAAAATAAAATTATAAAATAAAAATTAAATAAATAAAAAAATTAAATAAATAAAAGTAAATTGAGTTATATTAAATCAAATGAAATTATCTTACTCGAAATTAAATTGAAATAAAATAAATTAAATAAATAAGATGAAATAAAATAAAATAAATTAAAATAATAAATAAAATAAAATAAAATAATAAATAAAAAAAATAAAAAAAATAAAATAAAAAAATAAATAAATAAAATAAAGTGAAAAAAAATATTAAAACAAAATTAAAAAAAGGAAAATAAAATAAAATAAAAAATTAGTAATTAAAATAAAAAATAAAATACTTGCTTTCTCAATGTTACTACCCACCTACTGCCAAATACTCATGATGATGCTGCTACCGTTGAGAACCATTGTTCTCAACTCCATGATATTATACTTTACTCCACAAACTCCAACTGTAGAGTTCAGAGTAAATATGGTAACACGAGAGTCTCTTCTGCTCAGCAGAATGCAACTTCTCACCATTCATGTACTTGTATGTACTGACATTGGCGTTGATTTCATGCAGCAAAAGTATTCAAAAAAGTTGTGGATAGCTCTTTCTCAGTTACCTACAGCACACATATTTACACACTGCTGTATTTCTTTGGGCTGCTGGTCTGGTGAAAGAAGTTTTCTAATTTTTATAACAACACATTTTCTCAAGGTAAAGCCTTTAGTTCTACGTCGACCTTACAACGCGTTAGTTCGTTGCAGTGAATTTCTGTGAACTTCGGCGTAAGTGTGAAAGAAATCTAAGTGCGTGCGGAATTTTTTTAGTGTGTTGGCAGAATTAGTAGCTTTTGCTGTGTTGAAAATACTGTGAAACATGTGCACAACTTCTTAATGTAGTTCCATTGAAAATTTTTGTGTATAATTTACTAATGCTTATAAAGAAAGCTCTTTGAAGATCACACAAAAAGTTTGAAATTTTATATTGTAGTTTTTTAAGCTAAAAGTTCATCTCACTGATTTTTGTGTTATAAATAAAACTAAGGAAAATTATTCGAGATTGTTTTCGATCCGCACTGGTGGTATTTTCCTTAAGTGTATTAATATCTCATATATCAGCTTGAAATTATTTAGACAAAACGGCAAAAAGCGGTGAGTAATTTTTCGGCAATATTTACACTTTTAAATGATGAATATAAAGTATTTAAAGATTTATCGACGTAATTAATCACTTATTTTATTATCGAAAAAATTTAAAGTGCTGTAATGCAATGAAAATGAAATGAAATATTAATATAAATTTCATTTGGCTAAATAGTAAGCGAAATTGCGGCTACTTTAAATTATGCTCATTAATTTTAATTACAAAAATTATAATAAATTTAAAAATAGTTTATAAAAAAATCGATTAATTGGAGGGTTTTAGCAGATAAATACCATCATTTAAGGAAGTAAGGAATATAATATATTTAATAAGAATTCTGTTGGTATTAAATATTACTTTTTTAATTCAAAATATCATTCAAATACATAATTTTAAGAGCCTTTATGCAAAGTTATGACATCTGGATATAATAATAATAATAATAAAGCTTTCATTATTATCAATTTAATATATTTGGCAACTTTTTTTTGTGATGTTGTATTACATTATTTTACTCCTGACCGTCTAAAAATTCCTTAAAAGAGAATGTAGAAACAATTTATATTAAAACAAATAAAATGACAAAGCAATATCTTTTATGTATCTTTTCATAAATAAATTTAAATATTTTTTAAACAAAATTTAGCCTGAAAATAAAATTTAAAAGAGAAACTCATTAAAACTGTGAAAAAATTATGTGCTAAGACAAGTAAATAATAAAGAAAGTATTCACAGCGCCATTGAAACAAAAAGCCCATAGAAGTAAAAACATGAATTGCGTAGTTGCTCACTTTACGCATAAAAAGGGCCCGCTGGGTGATGTATTCAGCTTTTTTTTATATTATTTTCACTGCTCAACTATTTGCATTGTTTACAACAACTCAGCATTTAATGCCATTTTAAACTTTAACTGCAACGAATTAAGGGCAAATGAAGAAAACATAAGCGATCGTAAAATATTTAAAACACGACCAAGGGGTTGGAGTAATAAAAGTCAAGGACTGTCGGCTGTATTTGAAATATACGCGAATATGGGGCCAGATGCATTTATAAAAACACATTCATATAAAACTGCGCACACAGCGAACGTGTAGACCACTTTAAACACCTTCAATGCAAAGCTACCAATACAATACACATTAAGGTCACTGTTACTGTTGTTGTTTGAAAAAAAAAAAAATACAAAAAAAAAGCAACGCGCCACAGCAAGTCTAAGAGATGCTGAGATGTACAACAGCACTGGTCAGTCTCTTTTTTTTTTTTTTTTTTTTTACAAGTTTAATTCGTAAAATGAATTCTTGTGTTGCATTGAAGCTCAGCAAAAAAATATTTCTGCATTGTTTTCTTCTTTATTACTTACACAAATACAACACTCTAACTCCAGCCGCCACAAACGGCAGCAATTCAAATGATTTCACAACGCTTGGCTGGTTTGTTGTAACTTTATGAAGCTGCAAGCAGACTGACACTGATGCCTCAGCAGGTTTCAATTAACTTTGCAGAAAACAAAAACAATAAATCTGTGTACACATGCAAGCTTTGAAAAATATAGACACAGGCAACAGGTTCAACGGAAGATGTAGAACAGAAGTACTTTAATAGCAAGCTGATAAAGGCATCTCCATCAGTGGATGTCCAGCTATTTGTTGCACACCACCTGTACTAGTGGTGCCTGCCACAGCAGGAGTAGCTTGAAGGGAATTAGTACAAAGGGAATTAAATTAACGTAATTTGTTGCAGGGCATTAGAGCTACTAAGTGACTACAAGAAAAAACAAGATAAAAGAAAGGAGAAAAAATATTAAATGTAATATATCTCTAAAGTACACTACAGAAGTATGGCTTTTATATCGCAAAAAGTGTAGTTAAAAAATATGCAAGATACCTTCTGCCAGTTTCTGCATTGTAGTTGTGGCCTCTTGTTGAGTGCGATCAGTCTTGTGCTAATCACTTGTTGTTGCGCCTGCTGTTAACTTAATGCAAACTACAGAAGCGCCCACTGTTGCATGAAGAGACATGAGCGACGCATTGATGTTGCCGACTTTGCTGATCGGTGCCTATTACGAGTAATATGCACTTGTGGAATTTCCTATAACAATTTCTGTTTTGTGGAAATTATGTGGAATTTCCGAAAATTTTTAAATTTAATTATTTTGTATACTATTTGATTTCATTTAATTGAATTTTATTTTATTTTGTTTATTTTGTTATATTTAATTAAATCTCAGTTTATTTTATTTTATTTTTACTTTGATGAAATTCTGTTTACATTAATTTAATTTAATATATATTTTTTATTTAGTTTTTTACTGAAATTTTAGTTTCTTCAATTTTATTTTATTTCATATTATTCAACTTTTTATTTATTTTATTTTAATTAAAATTATATAATTTTATTAATTTTTTTTTAAATTTGTTAACTTAATTTAATTTAATTTAATTAAATTAGTTTAATTGCATTTCATATTTTTAATTTAATTTAATTTAATTTTTTTAACCTTAATTTAATTTCATTTTATTTCCTTTAATTTATTTTATTTTAATCTATTTTTTTTCTTATTTTATATTATTTTATTTTTATTAAATTTTTTATTTATTTAATATATTTAATATTTTGAATTTTATTTTATTTATTTTACTTTTATTTTATTTTATTTTTTTATTTCACTTTATTTTATTTTAATTTATTCTATTTTATTTTATTTTATTCTTCATCTTATTTTATTTAATTTAATTATTTTTATTTTATTTTATTTTATTTTACTTTAATTTATTTTTTGTTTTATTTTATTTTATTTTATATCATTTTATTTTAGGTTATATTATTTTATTTTATTTTATTTTATTTTTTTTATCTTTTTTTTCATTCATATAGTTTAAAGTAATTTAATTAATTTTATTTTTTTTTATATAAATTTCGTTTGAATTACAAAATGTTACTCTATTTTATACACTTTTTTGTCCTCTTAGGTACTTTGAAGCGTTCCCACTCAGCTGTAGTGAATAAATTTTTTATATAGCAATATATTTTGGCTTTAAAAGCTTAAGATATTTCAGTGGACAATTACAATAAACAGTTATACCCATCGAACGGTGCATCTTCATTTGTTAAAAAAAAACTTAAAAAAGAAATCACCAAATTATTACCATCCAACGCTAAGTGTCGAAGAAAAGCTTCGAAATTTTTAAAATTCATTCACAAATGCCCACACGTATCTTTCATGTATTGAACAATGCCTAATACATTTGTTGAAACCAATTTATGACAACAATTATTTAGAAATTGAACGATATATTAATTGGAAAATCATCTCTTTGTTAGCGTGGGCATGGCATGGAACAACAAAGGTCGATACAAAGAAACAGCAACACATAATTTATCAGCTCTCCTTTTTATGTTAAGAAATAAGCATTAAAAAAAGAAAAAAAAAAAAAGAAAAAAGTTCGTTGCTGAAGTCTTTTATGTATGAACTCTATAGAGTCTTGTCGGCAGGCTAAAAGGTATTAATATTGATGAATCGGGATTTTCGATGTTATTATCTTCTTCCACATACCAAAACATATTTAAATATACATAAATTTATGTATATGAAGTAGATTAGGGAAATATTTTATGAACAAATTCAACAAAGCAAAAAGGAAAAAAATATAAAAAATATATAAAATTAACAACAACCAAAACTTTAACGAAACTTTTAAATTAAAATTTCTTTTTCCAAAACTGTATTTTCCCTTTAATTTTTCATTTGTGATGAGTTTCTAAGACTCTCTAGGTTATTGGAAATTTCGGAAAATAAACAAAAACATTTTCAAGCAATTATTTATGAATTAGTTTCCAACCCATTATTTGCTTGCTCAATGCAAAGGTGTTTGAACTCCTTTCAAAAAGGAAAAGTAAATTGCAAAAAAAAAATTAACAACAGATGTCTTAAAATGTCTTACAATTTTCCATTTCTAACAAATGACAACCTTTTGAGGAATTTAATAGGAAAAAAATAAAAAAAAATTTCGGCAAAATTGTGAAAATATTAATATAATAAATTTTTGTGTGTTCATATTTGTATGGTTAGAAATATTTTTCAGCAAAAGTATACTTCATGGTTATTTTCATTGAATTCTGGTCTTATGGTATTTGCTTTTTAATTTATTTCTTATTTATTATTTATTTGAAGTAAGGCGAATTTTTATTAAAATAATATACCTTGGCAAATTAACAACAAATAAATTTAGCTAAGGTTATTAGCACACACATACATGATAGCAAATATGTAGCAGTAAAAAATAAATAAGTAGTGTAGTAGATATTGATAGAAAATTTAATAATAAAAAAAATTATCCAACGCTTTCAGACTATTTAACTGCGCTCAACCTGTAAGAAATAAAAACAATTTTTTTGGGGTTTTGGTATTTTTTTAACAAATCATTTTTTAATGTCCATAAAAAGACTTATTTAAAATATAATTATATTTGAGCTCATTACCAATACACAATTTAACACATTTTCCTTCTATAAAATAATATAAAATAAAATAATGAGTTAAAAATAATCGCAAAACCCAAATACTATTAAGGAAAAAATAAAAAATGGAAACTTTAACTAAAAAATATTATATTTTAACTCCTTGAATATGAATTTTTGGAAATATAATATATTCATTATTCTTTGCGAAATATGAAATTAAAATAAGAGAAAAGTGAAGGCCCAAAAACTAATGTTTTTCACAAAAAAAAAAAATTATAATAATAATAATAATTTAAAAAATAAACAAAAATTTGTAAATATATTTCAATCCTTAATTCTTCCTCTTAATTTCTTTTATGTCCACGAAAAAAACTAAAAAAAAATACTCTTAACATTCATATCTCAGTTATTTTGCTGAGGCACCGGCTAATTCATTATTTTATACATTTACAAAAAAAAAAAAAAAAAAAAAAAAAAAAAAAAAAAATTTAATATTATGGTATATTGCCTATCTATATCTTATATGCAAACCTTTTTCAATGATTTATTTTCCTTTATATTTACTTTTATTCCTATGGGATTTATTCAAAGCAGACATAAATTAAACTGCAGTGCTCTTCTGTAAAGGCTGCCAGCGAAAACATCATAAAATAAAGAATGCGATAAAAATCAATGAAAATGAAAGTGAAAACAAAATACATAAAGAAGAGAATTCAATAAAATAAAGCTAGTCTTTGCAGATTAAAAACATCAAATGATATTAATTGACTTTCAATTAACAATAAAAGCTAACCATTTTTATTAATACTTATAACGTGTTTACATATAACATACCCATATACTTAAAGCACATATATTCACAAATCTGTATGTAATAAATCTACTACAACCATTAGAAAGAATCTGAGAACTCTGTGAATATTTTTTATTCACCTCTAAAGACCGTAATGATAATTACACAGAAATATGTTGCCATTTCATCTTCACGCTTACAATTGGTTGGTTGGTTGGTTGGTTGAAAAGGAAGGGTTGAGCACGTGACCACCGGCGATCGCTCTTAAGCCCTTGAGTTCGCTCATTTTACTTCCCGCTTTAACCAACTATGTGTTATCGAATAACTTGGTCGATTTGAGAAATTTTCTTATTTTTCCATCCATACTTGCTAATTTCCGATATGCTTGGGTTTGGAGCATCGTGGAAGTAATGATGTCTCAATCGGCTAAGGGCCAGGCGGTCGCAGTGATAGAGAGTTTTGTCGTGATATGCACTCAGTCGTTTCAACCTAACCTAGTCTTTGAAGGTGATATCTCAGGAATATATTCTTAGTCAACAAATCTAAAAACACATTAATTTCCCAATTGCTTAGTGCTAGTAACGATGTGCTGCAATCAATGCTGCCCCACAGTAGTTGAGTGGTATGATCTACATTGGAAAAGCTTCGGGTTTTCAAATGTTCCTCTAGGAAAAATTTGTAGGTACGGAAAGGTCTGAGGTAGTCAGTGCGAGCTGTTTCGTCTGCCTTTTTGTTATTTTCTATATCCGTGTGTCATGTTGGTTAACTGCCGTCTGTTAACAAGAAACTTAATAGATTTTCCTCTTAGTGCGGTTGAACATTTATCCCAATCAATAATGTCCTCAATCTCTGCTTAGAAGACAGATTTATAGTTACTAAGTTTGAAGCTCTACCTTCTTTGTGACAGAAGAACACTGCTTCTCTGCCTGCCACACAATTAAACCCATAAGAACTATCAGACCCATATAGGTATAAATATCATCGCAATTACTGATAGTATTGAATTCCGACCTATATTCAATGCTAGAGAGGAGTGCCATGAACAGGACAGAAGAGAAAAGTGAGAAACGAAGATAGTGCTGATGGCCATACCAAAAAGCGCATTTCAGAAGTGCTTTGAGGATTGGAAAAAGCGTTGGGGCAAGTGTTTACACCCGAGGGGGATTACTTTGATTGGGACAAAATAGATATTGATGAGTAATTTTCAAAAAAATTCAAAATTCATCTTTTCCTTTGAACACACCTCGTGCGTGTTGCACCACTTTCTCACAATAGCCCATCATTATACCGAAAAACTTGACTGACTTGGACTGACTGAGCAGAGGGTATTATAATATAACCCATTAAAGATAACAAAGTTAAATTGGAGAACTTTGCGCTTCTCGTAAAGAGGCGAACCTCGGAATTTTCAGGCTAATAGACAGTTATTATCTCTCAGCTCAATAAACTGCGATATTAAGTGACCTCTCTATTGTGATATTTTCTTGAAGTTGGAGTGACAATATCAGCCGAATAGCACACTATCCTTAAGTCTTCCTTAAGTTTCTCACAGTAGCGAGGACAAGATGCCCATTGAGTAGAGCCACAAGTGATTTCACAATCATTACATAATATATAACTCAACCAGGCAAATATTTTATGGATGATGTCAAATGAGAAAATTGTTGATTCGGCTGAATGTAACACTTCATTACACAGGTACTTAGTAATCTGAATTTTTTCCAGTTGCTGGAAATGATTTCTTCCATAAATTATATATTTAAATACAAAAAACTTGATATGAATTTTTTTTTTTATTAAAATCGAAAAAAAAATTTTTTACAAGTTATTGGTACAAACAAAAATTTCTTCTGTTTCTGTGTTGTGATAAACTTAACTAAATAAAATTAAAATAAAAAATTATTTTTTTCTATAACATCAAAAAATTAAAATTGAGCAGTTTTAACAACAAATTTTTAACACACGAAAAATTGAAATAATTAAGCACTTTATATACGATTTGTAGTCAATAACTTTACTTTTAGTTGAAAATTAACTTTCATTTCCCGTTAGATACAAAATTTTCCCAGTTGTTTCGTATAAACTTTCTTGATATTTGTGCATCAAAAGCGAAAAAAAAAATCAAAGCTTGAGGCACATGCAGTCAACTTAGTGCTCATCCAAAGTGAAAAGTGTGCAGTTAAATAACACTTATAGATATAAAAAAATTTTATTGAATAGTAAAAGTCGATAGCCAAACTCGGTCAATGCATTTATACAGTTAGTTTTTGTAGAAATACCAATGTGGGATAACTGCGGGCAGATAAAAATGATGGAAACTTAATCGGTAAATCTGATAATTGGGAAAGCCCATTTGTTGCAAAGGTGTTGGGAAGATCAAACAACAATAGGTACAAGCAAATATTTAGTAATAAAAGAAACATACGAAATGTGGCGTTTATGGCTTAAAGCAACTTTTACATTCTAACGAAATAGCGATTTTGGCCTAAAATGAAAAGAAAAATATAACGGAAATAGAAATTTAATTAGCACAATTGGGAAAGAAATGTTGAGATTAATGATATTAATCTTCAAATTTTGGGAAAAATTATTATAATTATTAAAATATCATTTATATTAATTTATTTTATTTTTTCACTTTTTAATGTTATGAAAAGTTCATGCATATAATTGGCGTCTGCTAACGGCTAAAATGATTTGCCGCCGAGGTCCTCTTTAAATTTGGAGTGGGCGTCTTGATGGCTTTCCAACAAGTGGCTGATGGATGATGAGGAGATTTTATTTTCATCTTAGAATTATGCTCGTAGGGTTTGACATTCCCTATAAAAAGGCGACCGCTATTCGAATTTTTTTTTTTTTTAATTTTTAGTAGATGAAAACGAAATACGAAATATAAATTTAATTTAATAATAAACAAGCCTGTATGATTTAGAAAGTGAAATTTTTTTTCTCTTCATTAACAGTTCTTAGTAATTAATTTCAACAGATCTTAGTAGATTTTTGACAAACATCTGCTTATATTAAAAAGTAAAATATCGCTCACTCGAAACTTTCAAACATAAGTAAAAGCGGAAATGTAAAATAAGAGACACATAAAAGAAGAAAAAAACCTTTTGTGAATTTTGAGAGTGAACTTCCTCAAGATAAAAGTTAATTCTTATGAAAAAATTAATGTGGCCCAAACGCACGTAGACACGCAACGAACTGTAAATTTAACACATCCAAATTTGAAGAAAAAAATTGGAAAGCTATTCATGTTCAAAACATGTTAAATACTTGTCAATAGCTCTAAAACAGATTAAAAGTATGCAAACGAAGAAAATTGTGTAGTGAATACGAAAAAGGGTCAAGCTCATAGTGAATAATTTCTAACTTGCTGTGACATATTTTCAGAATAGCTATGTAGATGTTCATAATTGTTTAACATTCAGAAATCTAGTAAAATAAAAATAATATAAAATAAAATAGAACTAAGTAAAATTAAATATAATAAAATAAAAAATAGTAAAAAATTAGAAGATAAATGAAATAAATTAAATTAATTTAAGAAAAAATCAAAAATAACACAAATAAAAAATTAAATAACATAATATAAAACAAAATAAAATTAAAAGAAGCAAAAAACTTGATTTTTTTATAAATAAATAAAAATTCAAAATAACATAAAGAAATATGATATAAAAAAATAAATTAAAAAATTAAAATAAAATAAACTAATCTAAACTAAAATAAAATAATATAAAATAAAAAAATGACATAAAATAAAATAACATAATTTAATATAAAAAGATAAATTAAAATTAAAAAACATAAAATAATATAAAATAAAATAAATTAAAATAAAATAAAATAATATAAAATAAAATAAAATGAAATAAAATTAAATAAAATAAAATAAAATTAAAATTTAAAAAAAAAGAAATAAATAATAATAATGTAAAATAAAAATATAAAATAAAATAAAATAAAATAAAATAAAATAAAATGAAATAAAATAAATTAAAATAAAGAAGTAAAATTAAATTAAATAAATTTGTAAAATAAAAAAAAATTAAAAAATAAAATAAAAAAAGATTAAAGAGAATAAAACAAAATAAAGCAAAATGAAATAAACATAAAATAAAATTGGAATGAAATAAATTAAAATAAAATGAGATAAAATAAAATAAAATAAAGTAAAATGAAATAAAATGAAATAAATTGCAATAAAATGAAATAAAATAAAAAATAGCTTAAATAAAAAATGAGAAACATATTGAAAAAAAAAAAATTATAGTGATAAAATTAAACAAGAATACAAGTATTTTATTTTTGCCTAAAATATATTTTAATTCTAACAACACATTAAATAATAGCTGTTAAAGTGAAATTTATTATTACCTATTTGTGTGTTTGTTCGTAAGCATTTGGATGCTGTAAAAAAAAATTTTCTGGTTGACAACCTGACCTGCAGCCGCACTTTAAAATGCTGACTTTATTGCACGGTATATTTGTTGGTAGTTCTTTTGTAGTAATTTGTAGTTGTGGTTGTAGTTTGTAGTTTTTTTTTTTTTTTTTGGAGTTGCACTTTAAACCAAACGGTTTATTAACACATAGAGTCTGTTATTCTCTTGTCAGCATCATTTACTCATATATATTATGCAAGCAAAGCGCATGTCGAATGAAAAAATTAGTATTTCCTCTTTTGTTATAATAAAACAATGGTTTGTAGACCTTATTTGTTTGACTGTTCCCTCTGTATCTTTGTGTTGGAAGATTTTCTTGTATAAAGTATACATTTAGTTGATGTCATTAACAAAATTGTGTTCTTCTTTTCCTCTTACTGGGAGAAAAAAAAAAACTAAAATACTTTCTCAGTAACAGACAGTGGAGAAAAAGTAACTGTTTTTCGACATAAACTTTTGTGAACAATCACCCACCTGCCATCAAAAAATATTTTAAAATATTTATATACATATACAGATACATGAAAACTTCATGTTGTTGGTATAGGTTAATAATTATTCAAAAAACCTGCTAACCTATTTGGTTTTAAAAAATACATATATTACTGGTAGATTCCACAGCCTGAAATATAAAAATCTTTCATTTATTAAAATATTGATAACAAGTTCAAACAATTATTTAAGATAAAAATTCTTTATTTATCATATTTATTTATTTGGTAACATTAAATGTTGAGCCACATTTTATGATTTGAAAGATTTTATGTTTATAAATATTTAATACTCAGCAGCTTATTATGTTAAGCAACACTTTTAATTTTGCAACATTTTATGTTGAGCAACATCTTATGTTAAGCAAAATTTTGTGCTCACATTTTGTGATGAGCAATATTTTATGCGCAGGAACATTTTATGTTGAGAAAGATTTGATGCTGAATAACATTTTATGTTGAGGAACAACATATTGTTTTAGGGTGAGCAACATTTTATGTTTGCACATTTCTTAAGGGATAATCCTTTTCTAAAAGTTGATAAATTATTAGTTAGGAAATTTCGATGTACTGAAAAACATTATGAGCAAATGTTTAGAAACATTTAACCCATTTCATACAAAGCAACATTTTCGTTCAGACACATTTTAATAGAAACATTTACATTTATGTAGCCACATTTAGCGATTTATACTCTCCACTCATGTACCATACATGCTTTATATAAAGCTTCGCTTACGAATCTTTTTCAAATGAATTCCTTTTTGTTGTTTTTCTATTCTATGCAACTGCATTTTATTCTCCTTTAATTACATATATGCTTAAGGCATATTGAACTTCCAACATTTTTTATACCATTTTAGCTATCAACAATAAAAGCAACAAGAGTATCATCAATAATGCGACAACTTAATCGAACACGACACACCTACAATGTCACATCTTGTATGTTGTTCTTATCTCTACTCATTGCTACACCTGCCGTAGCGACTGCAGCAAGACACTCACGTTTGGATTTAGCCGGTAACGAGAAGCCAGTAGGAGCAGCAACAATTGCTAATACAACAGAAAATGTCAATGCACAGCCTTTATTAGACACAGTCAACAAACAAACAAACTCTAAAGACAATCCAAATGGTTCCGAAGAAAAACAACTCATTGGCAATTCAGCTGCGTCTATTGCAGAACCAGCTAAAGTCATAGAGGGTGTTCAAAATGCTACAAAAGAAAACTCATTGTTAACTGAAAAGATCTCTTCCCCGCAAATCAGCGATAAACTGATGCAGGAGGAACAATTACAACAAGAAAACAAGGAATTACAAAGAGATATTGGTGATGAGGAGATTGAATTTGTTGACAATCGCGGCGGAGATAATTCTATTAACGGTGACGAAGGTAGCAATTTTCAGGAATGCGATAATGAGTTTATTGGTTTCGAAATTACCACAGGGTGAGTGAAAATAATGTTTTTTTCTTAGACAATATAGATTGTTTAAAAATAATTAATTGATAAATTTAAAAAAAAATAATTTATTATATTTTTTTTGAATTTATGTCGAGCAATGAAGCAATCAAAAGTATTTAATAAAAGAAAAATAAGTGAATTATAAAATTATACAGAAAGAATCGACAAAGAAGAGAAAATAAAATCAAAATCAAACTTAACGCACAAAGCTTTAACGACAGTAATTTTGAAAAAATTTTAACTTTTTGTTTTGACACCACTTTTCTATCTGACCGATCAAATATACATACATTATCAGGGATAATGAGAGATAGCGCATGATCACATTGTCGCATTTATATATATTTAAAAATATTGATTTTATTTCCGTGTTGAATAATTGGCAGCACTTAACTAAAGTCTCTTTTTTTTTTGGGAATAAAGCTATGTTTTCTCAGCTCCCGACAAACTACTAACTTCACTACCAGGTACTCTAATGCTAACTGATTGCTTGGACGCCTGTCGTAAGGATCCGGCTTGTCATTCGGCGAATTACGAAACTGGTTTATGTGTACTCTTTTCGGCGAATGCGGATAAATTACCAGGTTTGTTGAAAAGCTCGCTCATAAGAGGGATAATAAAAACTCCCAAATCAAGTTTTAATCACTTTTAATTAAAAAAAAAAATTTAAGAGAATAACATAATTAATTTATTTAGTTTTGATAAATTGAGTATCCCTAATTTAAACTAATGATCATTTAAATAATACCAGTAACTTAAATTATTTAATTTTTTATATTTTATTACCTACTTTAACTGTCTCTCAGGTGCCCTCGCCAAGTCTCAATTTCCCGTGTTCACTCTCTATGCTCAAAAGGCATGCCTCAATGTGCGACCCTGCTCCCGCGCGTGGAGCATAGATCGCGTACAAGGGTACAAATTGAATGGTTATGTGGTACGAAAATTTCCAGCAGCATCTCGTCGTGATTGCATACAGTTGTGCTTGGGTCAAGCAGAGTTCACGTGCAGGTAAAGTAACTTGAATGTGTGCGGAATGTGGATTTTTATAATTTTGCAACTGAAAACATTCATAGGTAGGCGGAAATATGCGACTTAATGTTTTGAACTTAAATTTTTTTTCAACTAGCATCAATTGATTATATTTAAAAATTTGTACGGACTTTTGACATTTTTGCATCCATACAAGATTATACTTAAATTAGCTAATATCTAAAACTCATATATAAAGTAACACTAAACCGTTGCATACAATTAGGCGAATTTGCCCACACTTAGCGAAGTCACAAACTTTTTGGAAGTAATTTAATAAATACATTTTAAATTTATTTTATAATTTAATTTAAACTTGCTTTTTATGATTTTAATTAAAATATTATGCCATTTATTATAAAACTGTATACCAATGGAAAAAAAATTTTATTCTCATAAATTATTAGCGTAGTATTTCGTTGTAGGATTAAATTTTAATACGCAAAAATAAGCAAAAATCCAATTCAATTAATCATCGACGCTTTTTCACTCATCACCTTAATAAAAACCAATTAATCCCTGTAATTATTTATTAAACATAGTGCATTTATTGGGGCGTATTTATATTTACACCTGACAAGCACACATCCAACCCAATCGAAAATAAATTGCTTTTTAATACACAAAGTGGGTTATAATAGGCGCTTAGATTTTCGCGCGAACACTCGATACACTTATCTACTCACTCAGTCGTGGGTATTCAATTCGCTGCTCAAAACACTTCACAAACCATTCAACGACTGAACGATCGTGTTAATGCTTTATAATAGCTAAATCAGTCAGCGAATAATGGCGTACTAAATGTAAAGCCAGACAAAAGAGCTAGTCAACACAGATTTATGAGTGATCAATTTTTGTGAAAATCTTTGGATGACGAGGCATTAGTTGAAGTGCACTTGATGGCTGAGTGCGGCCATAGTCGTAATCTAAGGCATGTTGCTGCACTTAACAATATTTCATAGATTTTTTCTTATTACTTTTTGTACACATAAAAAAGAAACACAAGAAAAATGTATTTTTCATATCTTTTTCATTATATATATATATATATATATATATATATATATATATATATTCATATTTAATTTTTACTCTTTCTCCCTTCTTCTGCTTTTTTCTCTCCACACACAGATCGGCAAACTTTGATCGCAGCATAAAATCTTGTGAACTCTCCGAAATGGATCGTATTACTTTGAGCGGCACAAGCGCATTCCAGCAGCAAGATACCGTTGATTACCTAGAGAATAACTGCGCTGATGAGCCAAATAAATTGTGTGAATTCAAGCGTTTACCCGGACGCATATTGAAGACAGTGGATTCGGTGTACCAGGATATTGGCAGCATTGATGAGTGTCGTGATTTATGTTTGAACTCCCCATATAGGTATGTACATACACACATAACGACATGCATAAATGCAGCAGGTGCTGTCAGCAGTGAGAAACAATCAAAATCAGTACAAGGCATGAGGCGAGTAAAATTAACGCAGCGCAAAAAAAAATTTGGAAAAAATAGTAAACCAGCAAAACCTGCAGCCGCTTGAATGACTGACGTTCAATCGCTCTTCCTCATACTGCATTTGCAGTAAATTCAGCCAAACTTAAGCCTAGTTTGCCTAACAGCGTATGGGAAGAGCTCATAAATCGTTAGGCACATCTGGGACCCTCGGCATAAAAGCAGCTTGAATTGACGTTGCATAATAGCGCATACCCGTTTATTAAAATGTCAATATTTCATGTGTAGTGGCAGTAACATGACGTTTGAGACGCCGCCAACGCTTGTTATTTTTTATGGCCTTTGTGAGTTTTTGCCATAATATTATTCTCTTGTGTCGTTAGATATGTTAAGAGCTCATATATTCTGCATTGCATTAGGGTCGCACTAAAAATGTGGGCCCTTGTATTATAGAGAGGTAACTTTGGAGACTGTTAAAAATATAGTTACGAATTCTCGTAAGGGTGCCAAAATAAATGAACACTGTACGTCGTAGAACCTTTATATCATGGACATTTATTCGAGCCCGGACCAGAGAAATATACAAAGACCTATAATCATGATTGGTAATTTCGCTACGAGAAGTTAGAGCTTAGCCCCGCCATGAGCTGTTAAAAATTTGCTGAGTTAGAGGCTTCAAATTCTTTTAACCAGGACTGACTTTAGGCGCAGTTCTGTCTCGACGGACTATCTCAGCATCCGCATGAGCCAAAATTTTAGCGTTGTCATGACCAGTCAACATCCAAAATGATTCAAAATTAATTTTAAAATAAATTACTTTAGTTGCATCCAAGTCATTGTTTATTTCTGTAGTGAAAAAAAGCTTTTTAAGCCTTAAATATTCCTTTCATCTGTAGGATAACCTTTAAGACGCACACTACAAATAGAAAAAGGAGTTCAGTTAAAGATCAAACATCAAATTGGCTCATTTTACTCTTCTTCAGTAGTTTGCCTTAAATGCCATGGTTGGATTCATTTTATGGTAAATTCTAAGATGAACCACGAACTATTTGGATTCAGCTTCCGCTGCTGTATAGGCAGATTAAATACATACTCTCTGGTGACATCCCTGACTTTCTTCACTTCATCAATACCCTCACCTCTTTCCGTATGGTACTCAACTAGAGAGAAAACATAATAATCAACTGAATATTTCTCCCTCAACTTTGCAATGTGCCACCGAGATAGACGAGTAATTTAAAGCAATGGACCTCAGAGAAGGATCTTAAAGCTAATAACTTTTACAGTCGAAAACATTGGTTCATAGTTGTAGTTAAAGTATAAGAAACCAAACTAGAAGATCGCTAAGATCTTAAGCAGCGGGCTTATAATAAATATCACAGTAAAGTATCATATTAAAAAGCTTTAAAGGTGACGGTGAAATTATCATCCCTACGTTTAGCCTCAGTGAAGCTTCATTTCATTTATACTCGAGCAATTTGTCATCCACTCGTATGTGTGCCCGTTATTTAGGCTCAATTTTCACTCGACTACTATTCAATCGATGAAGAAATAAATAGCTACGAAAAAGTGTTATAGTTCACAAGGCATCCGCATCAGTAACACCGATCTGGTCAAAAACAAAATCAAATTATTTATGCTAACTTTGGCTTTGTAGCACATTCCCCATAATTACTTGATCACAAATTCGAACAACATCGTTCGGTATTTCATTATTTGAAAGCATAAAAGCCTATTAGGCCCGAGCACAGTATTTTTCTGACCCGGTCCTAATGTGCCTTGACCTCCTCACTCAATACTCAATCTATTGTACTAATATTACCCAACATGTGCCGCTGTACCAACTTTTGTTTTATGAAACCAAAATGATCAGTAAATCCAAGAATCAGATTGAAATATCCTTTTAAGACTTATTTTCTTACCCTTTGCACTACTTTCTTACTACCCATCAGATGCCACTCCTACGACTACGGTGACACTGGGGATATGGTTTGTCGTCTTTCGCATCACAGTCGCATCACCCTCACTGACGTGCAAGATCCCTACTTGCAAGTACCAGAAGCAACGACCTTCGAGCTCTCATCTTGTTATAATGTAACCATCGAATGTGGTGCTGTCGATATGATCACACGCATACGCACGTCCAAACTCTTCGATGGAAAAGTGTACGCTAAAAGTTCACCGAAATCTTGTGCAGTGGACGTGAAGAACTCACTTGAATTTGAGCTACGTATGGGCTATCAAAATCTCGAATGTAATATGCGTCAGAGCAACTCGGGACGCTATATGAATGATGTGGTGCTACAACATCACGACACAATTGTTACTTCGTCAGATTTAGGACTGGCGGTTACTTGTCAATATGATTTAGCTAACAAATCGGTATCGAATAAAGTGTTGTTGGACATAAAGGATGACTTCGAACCAGCGTTAAGTGAGGAAGTGATTGTGGACTCACCGAATGTTCTAATGAAGATCACATCACGCGATGGCAGCGATGTGTTGCGTACAGCTGAAGTTGGTGATCCGTTGGCATTGAAATTCGAAATTTTGGATGCGCAGAGTCCATATGAAATTTTTGTACGTGAACTTGTCGCCATGGATGGCAGTGATAATGCGGAGATAACGCTTATCGATTCGAATGGCTGTCCCACGGATCAGTTTATTATGGGTCCGATTTACAAGAGTAAGATATCTAGTAAAATTTTACTTGCACACTTTGATGCCTTCAAGTTTCCAACATCTGAGTTGGTGCAATTCCGTGCGCTGGTCACACCCTGTATGCCCACATGTGAGCCGGTGCAGTGCAGTCAAGTTGATATTGGCGGTGAATTGAAATCGCTGAATTCGTATGGCAGAAGGCGGCGTGCGCTAAATGTGATGGGTGAGTTGAAGTTATTATAGTGAATCAAAAACCATTTGTGCATCTTATACGTATATTAATTTCCTCGCTCCTTTCAATATTTTTTCCTTATTTTTCGGTCTGCCTTAATTTATATGTCCACTTTTGCTCTTCTTACATCTTCAATGCAGCTCCTTTTGTAGGCTCAGTGCAGACAAGCAACGAGCTGTATGAACAACAACTTAAAGCAGAGAAACAACAACAACTTCTGAATCGACCACAGCATTTGCGCTTGCGCAGTAAACGTGCCACTGCTAAAGCCATCGCGTCGAGCAGTCAACCTAGTCAAGAGGATATGTTGTTGGTGCAATCAATTCAGATCACCGACAAATTTGGCTTCGATAAGCAACGCCAACAGAAGCACACAAAAACACCAACAGTTGATGACAACGATAAAATGATGATTGGCGGCGTAACTGAGCTGGGATACTGTGTTAATGCGATTGGTAAGTACGATTATATCTCACATGAGATTTTGGTATTATGACATATCGATAGAGTGAAGATGTTATCGCAGAGCTGATAAGAAAAAGTGTAAAAAGTGATGAGAAAAAAAAAACAGAAATGAAAAGATTCTGAAAGGGCATAAAACTAGTTTCGAGCATTAAATAGCAAATAAGTGATGAGCAAAAAAAAGGTAAAATTGAAGTAAGTCACTTAGAAAATTTTTGATTTCTACTTATCAGGTCTGATATTGGCTGTCACCATCTTTTTGCTTTCTCAATTGGCTATTATCGCCATTTGGACCTACCTGCGTCAGCATCGACAAAAGCCTTATGCCAGTAGCTGCGAGAGCCGTTCCACCGTTCCAACTTACATCACACGTAATGACAATAAAACCGTAAAAGATTCATCGGTGTTGACTAAGAGTGTAATCAATTCCAGAACGGAATCTCTATGTAAGGTTTATGACAGAGCCTTTGATGGTCGTCAAGGCAGGCAATTTTAAATAAAAAAATTAAAAAATTACTTGAAAAAGAATTTTCAAATTAATTACAGGTGAATGACATAAAAAAACTATTTTAGAAATGGTTTAAATAACGCAATAATTAGTTTTATTTCATTTGCTAACAGCATAATAATTTTAAATAATTTTTTAATATTAAATTAATTATTATTGCATATAAAGAAAAATAAAAATCGCGCTAACTGATTTAACAAATATGGTATGCATATAAAGTCTCATTTTTTCACTCTGAATGCCATGAAAACTGTAACTGAGAAAGTTATAGAGAGTGAAAGCGTCAGACATTTATTTCTACAGAAAAAAATTAGCACTGCATTAATTATTTAAAATAAATAAATTTAAAGAGATTTCATTTATTAAAGAAATAAATGAGCAGCATGTCCTTAGATTTAAATATATTTGCCTAGAAGAAATTATACAATAAGTACGTTTATACTATTTTAACGCAATTAACAATTAAGTTCAAAATGTGAAAGATTTTGAGAAATTAAAATAAAAATCAATTTACTTAAATAATCTCAGCATTTCTTAAAAATAAATTTTCATAAATTTTCAAGTCAGTATTTCAGAGAAGTTAATGAAAACCTTGTAAGTACTTAGTTTAAAAATTTATTGTTCCTTCGGATAAAACATGTCTCAACGATGAAACACAAAACAGAAATAATTATTTTTTGCTATATTTATAATTTCAAATAAGGTTATGAATGCTACCGTTTTCTCGATCAGCTGAGTCAACAAACATGAATCAAAATTTTTGTTATACTTTCATAAAAAAAAAACTGGCAACTTCAGCTGTTTTCTATTGCGTCTGAACTGCAAAAGAATGCGCAGCTATCATATTTTCTACAGGCTTATAATTTGCGTTTACTTAACAACAGTGGTGTTTACTATAAAAAAAAATATAAAAGTTTACTTGTGACATATTTAAGAAAATTAAAACCGAATATGTTTTTCCGAAGAAGTTTTGGTAAATAAATATATTTAGTTAAAAATCATAATAAACCTGAATTGAGTGTGAACTTTTTGTAATTTTTTCATAGTTTTTCTCTTGCATTCTGCAATATAATTCATACATTATTTGATTTTTTTTTTTTTTTTTTGAATAAACTACTTACTGTTGCATTGGGATGTAATGTGTGAATTTTGAAGTGTATCTCTAATTTTCCAGCAGTTCTATGTTTAGCGTGAATTTCCCTTGCCCATTCGCAATAGTATAATTTTATTTTTTTACTTTGCAATACTATTAGCCAGGTCGGGTAATGTTTAAGCGATTTCAACACAAAACGTGTTGTTTATTTTGTGCTGTTGTTTTCCATGTTATTCGATAATCTATCTAACGTTGTTTTGTAGGTCGGGTGCCAAAAAAGACTTTATTGAGACAAAAAAAAATCGATTTGCAAGTTGAGTTGATAGTTAATATCAGTACAAAAAGCTCCATTAACCCCAATATTTTTACCAGTTGGTAGAATTTCTTTGTTCGGCTACGTAAAAATAAATCTCGCTTTCTATGGAAGAAGTAGTTTGACTGTTGATTTGTACAACATACCTGATTCGTAAATCAGTATAAGCATCAAACCTTTGTAGAAAATCCTCGCTAAACAGCACTTACTAAAACCATATCGAAAAGTGGTCGTATAGGTGACCCGTTAATAAATATCCTAAAAACTTGAATAAAAGTTAAATATATATACGGTTAAACTTCCCTAAACGAATTTACATACCAAGAGGTTCTCTATATTATGAATTAATTTCAAGTACACATTTTTTTCGCTCTACTTTGAGTGCTTGTGTTTGTTCTCCTTATAAGAAATTTCTATGTAAAGAAAAAATTCTAAAACTCAAAAAAAAAAGTATTTTGAAAAGTTTTTGTCCCCTTAAATGGAACTAAAAATAATTGTTATCTTGCCTTTTTAATATAAGAGAAAAGGGAGTTACCCAGAAGTAAACAGTCAAAAGAGAAAGAGAAAGAGGAATTGCCCACTCTAATAAATTAAACAGTTACTCAAAGTCCATAGTGAAATCGAAAATATAGCAGCAAAGAAAAGTTGATTAAAAAAAGGAATTGTTAAATAGTTTGGAATTCCCCCTAACAGTTTATCAACAACATTGGAAAATAAGATAGAGATTTTTCAAGGTGTAAAATGCGAACATGTTTTTTCGAAGACATTGATGAAGCAATGTTCAGTTCAAATAGTTAACTGCCACGTGAGGATTCTTACTGTCCATGAATCAAGCAAAAAGCATAAGAATTTGCTGAAGCATTTGGTAACTAAGAATTTGAAGCGAGGACAGTATGGTTAGACAAAATCGAAAAGCGGCGATGTACTGTTCAAAAAACCTTATTTGGTGAAGGTGCTGATGCCAACATTCAAGATCACAATGATTTGGTAGATGACGAGTTGCCAATACTTATATAAGGAAGGCGATAATTTTAATGCAGGTTTACTTTTTAAACACTAACCAAATAAAACTTTGACGTTTAAAAAATGAAAAATGTTTCGGTGTGAAACACAGAGAACAAATAATTAGTGTCCTCGTGGGAAGCAATATGATTAAATCTGGCAAGTTAAAGTTGCTTGTTATTATAGGAAAAGTTAAAAATATACGGTATAGATTTAGAGGTATTAATTCCCTACGTATCGACTACAAACTCATTCAAAAAGCAGGGATGACAAGTGAGATCACTACGTAAAGCTTCTTACGGGTGGACATTGTCGACTTTGTTGGCGAAGAGAAATTCAAAAATGTAATTCAGACTAAATTAATGATTTTTTCAATCAATAAAAAAGTTTCTATATAACAAGCCCCTGCGAATTTGTTATTTATTATTCTAAGTTCATTGTTTTTCAGAATTCTCAACGTCCGAAATGGGAGTGACCAGACCTCCTCGATAAGTTCGTCAAAATACAACATTAAATCCGCCTAAAAATAAATGAAAAACTTCATGAGTATCTTGCTTTCATGATTTGAATTTTCTTATTCTGATAATTCAAGGAGAATCCGACGAATACATGTCGAGTTATTCAAATTAAACACAATGAATCTTGAGAAAATTCGAATGTAACGAACTTTAATTGTCTTTTTCTAAAAAAATATGTTTTTTGAACTGATAAGTTGTATAGTTTTTGGAAACTAAGAGAGATCGGCATCGGATTGAAGTTTTCTGATTTGTTTTTCAACGATTATTTTATTATTTTTAAGAAAAGCTTCTATCAGGCAATATATCCTTTGTAAAACCTACTCTTCTTGATGTGATTGACTTTAGATGAACCTCCAAGGTTTTCAACGGATCTATTTTTCTGAAAATGGATCAGTACCGACATCCACAACGTTTAATATTATATTGTGACGAAAATTCCATACCAAGGACAAACAAAACTATTGACAATGTAAATACAATTTCCCGGAAGGACAGAAAAATAAAGAAGCGGCCGTATAATGCAAATTACCCATACCAAGGACAAACAAAAGGGTAGACAGACTAAAGGAAATTCCACGTCGTTAAGGATGAACGGAGTAGCGGCAGCTACCGCAGGCAAACGAACAATCAGCCTATCCTTAAGCGCGTGAACAGAATGGTTAGGTCATCTACGGGTATAAAAAGAGAGGCAGCCGCTATCACAAAAAAAGACGAATAGACAACTTAGTGGAGTTAACACTGCTGTGAGCTGTGTGTTTGAGAAACGGATAAGCTGAGTGAAGCAGATAATAAGTGTGTAAAAATAATTGTAAAATAAGCCGTTGGCTAAAGACAAAATTGTAGAAATAAATTCCTGACGGTGAAGAAACCGAACAAATAAATCTTGGGAGTTTATTTAGTAATCCAGTGATCGGACTCGAACAAAAGGAGAATAATCGAGGTGAATTTAGCAAGTTCGTTAAAATATATATATTTTTTAATAGGTCTATTTTATTGAATCTAATAACGGAGTAGAACAGCTCAAGTTTGAGCAGAACAGATATTATATAATATATTATATAATTATAAAATGAAAATTTTTTCTTTTCAGTTTTATTTAAGTTGTTTTTAAAAAAATTGTATTGCTTACTGTTAATTACTCTACCAAAATAGCGAGAGCAGAAAATCGTGCACGAAGTTGTTCTATAGCTGCTTAGAGCAGACTCATGAAACAAAAAGTAGAGCGATTGAGATCGAAAATTTGTCATGAAACACAATTATTTGAAATAGAGTAACCTCGTTTAACCTAGATCAGTTAAATAAAAAAAACTGGTATTCGTGAATTCATGTCAAAACACGATGAAATGATGTAACATACTATTGTTACTTTTATAAAATAATATTTTTTTATGATAACAAATTTAAAATTTCCTCATAACTACTCTTAATCCCTCAAACTCATGGTCAACTCGCTTTGTATATATGCAATAATTCAATTTCTGCACTAAATAAAAAATGGCCTTACCTTGCTCAATCCTTGAAGTATTAAATTTAAGAAATATTTTTCAACAAGGTCTATTTCCGTTTACTATCTACAAGGCGCTCCTTTGAACCGACATATGAAACGATGAGTCACCACAACTGCTACAGACCTTCTATGAACAAAAAGTCAAACCGTATGAAATATTTTACACATATTACATATTAGCATAGAGTTCGAATCACTTGCAGATGCCTCTTCAATTGATTTAGCAGCTTTGAAGGTAGTTTTTCTTAGCACAAAAATGGATCAGAATATTTTTTCACATAAGGTTTTGGTAAACAGGCTCTCGCTTACTACTTCAAAATGAGGTCAAAATTTTCAATTAAAACTGAAGTTATTAAAATGTATAAAAATATATATTGTAACGTTTTTCCGTAGCTACCCTCGACGATTTCCCAAATCCTTCGAGTCCGATCATTAGATTGTTGAATAATAGTCCAAGATTTGTTCGTTGGAATTTACTCAACGTTTATTTTGTCCTCAATAATTGCAATTCTTTACTTACTGGCTTACTTACTGGCTTAGTTTACAATTCTTTATAACACACAATTATTTTCTGCTTAATACAGCTTATCCGTTTCCAAAACACACAGCCCACTACAATGTAAACGCCACTGTGTTTTCTACTCTTCTCTCCCTGTGATAGCTGCTGCTCCTCCTTTTATACCTGAGGATGACCCAAACATTCTGTTCCCCCGCTCAAGAATATGCTAATTATTCGTTTGCTTGTGATAGCTGCTGCTGCTCCGTTTATGCATAACGATGGTCAAAACATCCCGTAATACGAAATAAAAACAAAAATTATAAAAATCAGGTACTGAGCTATTCGAAAATATCTTTCATGTTTTGATTTACGTGAATTATAATTTCCAGGATAAAGACAGATGTAATTTAAAAAAAAAATATTTATGCTTCGATTAGATTAAAATTAAAAAAAAAAAAAATTTTAAATGGAAAACTTTTGTTTCTCGAAAATGTAGTTCAATTTGCTGCTCCTATCTTACAGGAAATTGATCACCGTCAGACTGCAATATTTTAGTATAATTTTGATATAAGCATAGAACGTACGTAGTTATGTTTGCTGCGTCATATTATTTTTCTGGGGCCGAATGGCGCATTCGGCTTACTTCGAGACATTTTCGTAAAAGACTTTGATTAGCGAATAAGTAACACGTAAAGGGTGTTTTTTTTATAGAGGTATAGAACTTTAAGTTGGCATTACTTTTTAAGGTGGCGATTTAACAGCTGTCAAGTGACTTATTCTCAGTTTGGTTTGGCAATTCATCATGAATAAACTCACGCCTGAACAACGCTTGCAAATAGTGCAATTACGAGATTACCGTTGTTCCCGATTTTCATAAGCGAATTTTGTTTAGCGATGAAGCGCACTTCTGGTTGAATGGCTACGTCAACAAACAAAACTGCCGCATTTGGAGTGAAGGTAATCCTCAAGTGTACGTTGAAACACCGTTACATCCAGAAAAACTGACTGTTTTGTGCGCTTTATGGGCTGGTGGAATCATTGGTCCGTGCTTTTTCAAAAACGATGGTGGCCAGAACGTTACAGTCAATGGTGATCGGTATAGAGCCATGATTACTAACTTTTTCATTCCTGAATTGAATAACCATGATGTCCAGGAGATGTGGTTTCAACAAGATGGCGCGACATGTCACACAGCTCGTGCCACAATAGATTTATTGAAAGACACGTTTGGTGACCGCCTAATTTCACGTTTTGGACCTGTGAATTGGCCTCCAAGATCTTGTGATTTAACACCGCCAGACTACTTTCTGTGGGGCTATGTAAATTTGGTTGGTCTATGCGGATAAGGCACAAACGCTTGACCATTTGGAAGACAACATTCGCCGTGTTATTGCCGATATACGGCCACAAATCTTGGAAAAGGTCATCGAAAATTGGACGTCCAGATTGGACTACATCCGCGCCAGCCGTGGCGGTCATATGCCAGAAATCATATTTAAAATGTAATGCCACAAGATTATCTTTCGGATAAAAAAAATTCATGTCAATCGAATAATCCATCGTTGTTTTATTGCAACTTAAAGTTGTATGCCTCTATAAAAACACCTTTACATGCAAATACGTGGCTAGATCAATAATACAACATAATACAAAATTTAATATCTATAGAGCTTGCTAAGGGTCATGCAATACCAATTAGAATAAAAATGGGAGAAAATGCAAAAAGCCACAACAATAAGTGGTCGGTATTGCAAGCGCATTATTAACTATTAATAAGTAAATCCTGCGAACGAAGCATACATATAAACATTCTTTACTGTGCATTCATACAATATGCATTTGAGCGTTGTAAAATAAAAATGATAAAAAATAATAAGCAAAATACCAAGAATGAGGCTAAAAGATAGATTAATTGGAAGATTTTTATGCCGATTAATAGCAATAAAAATCGCAAATAGCGGTATTTTTACATACCAAATATCTGCTCGTTAACGATAATATGTGCAGCAAAAGCAATGTGGCGGCTGGAGAAATTGGTGCAAATTGCTAAAAACTGGATAATGTTGCTGAGGTTAAGAGGATATAAGTAGGAATGTGTGTAACAAAAAGAAAATTCTACACAACAAATATGAACTGGATTACGAAGAATGAAAAAAAAATAGATAAAGAACCCAAAACCAAAGTAAAATCGATTTAAGGCGGATACGAGTAGAAACTTTAGTACCGAATTCGAATAAAAATGGCAACGTTGCATGCAACACCAACATCACAGCAATTAAATGTCATCACCAATACTTTAACTTGCTTGCCTTCAAACGGACGCTGAATGATTGTTCAGTTACATATATAAATACATATGCGTTAGTGAGTTTTTATGCATGCAGGTATTTATGTAAATTATAGCACAGTTATTGCACTTCTAAGTGTAGCGGTATGTGTGTGTGAATGTGCATGCCAGCACAATTCACCGTAAAAGAATTTAATTAAGTTGCAGTAGCAATTGCCGCTACAGTAGTTGTGGCAAGCGCAAGGTGCAAGTTGACGTAAGGGTAAAGCATGCAACACGTGTGGAATGGCATAGTTGCAAGTGATTTCCATGGCAACAAAAGCACTTGAGTTGCTGCTGATGAGCATGGTGATGACGACAACAACGCTGCCGAGGCTGATGGTGGCGATGACAATGCAAATATTCATGGCAACAGCAACCGCAGGAAACTGACCGCAAGCATGACACTGTCATTTGAGTGGTATAAACATATATATATATATATATGTATATATATGTATATATATACATATATACATATTGTACATGTCAATGTATACAAATGCATGAGTTTATACGCCTTTCGTGAAGCCTAGTGGAGTAAGTGAGTCTCACTTGACTATTGACAGAGATCTAATGAAGAGAAAACAACAACAACAAAAATTGCCACTGCTACAATCAGCATGATATTTCGACACCTTCACCATCATCGTCACGGTTCGACAATTGGCCTTGCTTTTCCCCCCCTCTCAAAAAGAAAAAGAAGAATAAATAAAAACAACTCACGATCGACAAGTGCAATGCTGCAGGTGTTGTTACTAACTCCTGCAACATACAATATAAATGCAAGCGATTTTTTCTTTTTCAAATATATATATACTTATGTATAAAAGATGAGGAATTTACTTGTACTATGGAAAAAGCGTAATCTGCTAAGCAAACAAGTCCAATCGCCTCAGCGAATACCGCTAACGGTTATGCCAGCAAGTGAACGTAGAAAAGTAGGAAGTTGATTTGTTGCAAGAGTAAGAAGAACAATTGTCTGTTGTTACTTGACTGCACCTACCTACTACTCTCCGCTCAGTTGCTGGTTGACAGTGAGAGTATGGAAATCTTATAATAAAAAAGTGTGCAGAGTGCAGATATTAAATTTCCATCAACTTGTCATTTACCAATGAATTGACAGATATGTACAGCCCACATGTGGCTCACACAAACAAACGAACACTTGCCCATACACAAAGTCATTAGTCAGTTATGACATAAAGCAACAATTTTGATTACTGAAATTAAAAGTAATCAATGTCTGCTGCACTGTTCCGCCTCAAAGCAGCTTTCAGTAGTGACAACTCTACTCATGAAAGCGAACACAAGGAAATGCAGCGAGAAATTTCTATGCAGTGCGTCTGAATTTGTAGAGATAAAAATAATTTGAAATTTTTTATAGATATAATAAACAAACGCGCGCTGCTTTCAAAATTTCTCACTCTTTTGGAGCGCGTTTAATATTAGATACCAGCTCATTGCCTCAATTGAATTTACAGAATACTTTCAGTGAACGATAACTCTATTACTTCAGAGCCTATTACGAAGTTCTGCAATACTTTATGCCGATATAAAAAATTCCGAAACACCATAGCCCAGACACGACTAAGAGATGCTGACATAACTTTCTTTGAGATTTCTTTTCAAAGAAGATTTTTTAAAATATTCGGCTCAGCAGTTGTGTTTGAAATAAAAACTTTCTTCCTAAAATCCATGCAGGAGTTCAAAGCCGGCTTACAATAAATATAGTTGACTTTTTTGAAAAACCATCAAGACGCACACCCAAAGAAGACCAAAAATCACTTCAGCGGTTATATGTACGAAATAAACACATATATACGAGGTGTGTCTGAAGGAAAAGGTGAATTTTGATTTTTCGCGGGCAGTGTAAATTCGATGATCGATATTTTGTTTTTGTTTTGATCGAACAAATATATTTATCATGTGCTTGCATCAGGAGCCAATTTCGATTAGTATTTTGTTTTTGCCAACAGAAGAAATTAGTCACATTTTTGTGTACTCTACGATTTTGTGATTTTTGAAAGAATGAATCAAAGAATATGTATTAAATTTTGCATTAAAAATGGAATAAAGTGCTCCAAGACAGTTGAGATGTTGACTGTGGCATTCGGTGAGTCCATTTTGTCTCAAAAAAGTGTTTATAAGTGGTACAAGCACTTTACAGAAGACCAAGAAGATATTGATGACGATGAGCGTCCTGGAGGTGCGACCACGTCAACAAGCGAAGAAAACATTGAAACAGTGAAACAATTGTTCTTGAAAATCGTCGAATCACTATTAGGGAAGTTGCGGAGGATGTTGGCATATCAATTACCTCATGCCATTCAATTTTATCGAATGTTTTGGGCATGAAATGTGTGCCAGCGAAGTTTATTTCAAAATTGCTAAATTTTGAGGAAAGGCAATGTCGCATTAGTATCGCTGAGGGCTTGTTGAATGACATCAACAACGATCTAGGGTTACTCCAACGGGTCATAACTGGTGACGAAACGTAGGTATATGGTTATGACGTCGAAACCAAGGCCCAATCATCCCAATGGAAACTGACAGATGAGCCAAGACCGAAAAAAGCATTCCAAGTTCGATCAAATGTGAAGATTTCGCTAACTGCTTTCTTTGATTACAATGGTGTGGTGCATCATGAGTTCCTGCCAAATGGAATACAACAAGGAAGTTATGCAACGTTTACGTGAAGCAATACGACTCAAACGATCGGAATTGTGTGAAAACAACTCGCGGATTCTGCATCACGAATGCACCAGCTCCCACATCAATGCTTATTCGTGATTTTTTGAAAAAAAAAAAACCGTAATTATGCCTCAACTACTGTATTCAGCAGATTTGACTCCCTGCGACCTTTTCCTATTCCTAAAACTAAAGAAACCAATGAAAGGAAATAATTTTGCCACAATTGATGAGTTCAAGTCAGAATCGAAAAGAGAGCTGATGGCCCTACCGAAAAGCGAATTTCAGAAATGCTTCGAGGATAAAGATGTGATAAAGAGTTGTCGGGATGTTGTCTTGTTTGAACATTATGTTATCCATATTTTGTCTGGTCGGGATTTCGTTATTTCTGTTTTATATAGTGTCGGAATCGCATCTTGTCTTAAACTTTTAAGATTGTCTGGATTATATGCTTTTTGGATTTTTTTTTCAAGTTAAAAATAGATGAGTTTTAAAGAACTCATTATAAAGCTTCAAAAAATTAAAAAAAAAATTACACGTTAGAAAATAAATAAAATAAATTTTAGAATTTTCGAATTAGATAATGAAAATGTTGTACAACTGAACACATATATGTTGGATTTTTAAATTGATTGTTAAAATCAATCAGTTAATACGATTTAAAAAAATACAAATTTTTTTCAAAAATATATTGAAAATTAAAATTATATTAAAAAAAAGCAACAAAAATATAATGAAATCTTGCGAATTTTCCATTAAAATTACGTAAGTTTCATGGAACTGTAATTAGAGCAGAGCTGCTCAAGCAGCATTCGTTGCACTCAGTTACCTCACCAAGAAAGTAGGAGTAGAAATTCAATCTTAAACTTTCTCTACTTCTGCTTATAAATAATAGACTCATGAGGAAACAGTAAATTAAATAAGAGCAAAAAATGTTTATGAATTTAATTCTTAGAATTGAATTTTAATCCTTAATCCGATTTAATTCTTAGTTTTACCGAGAAGCTACTATTATAACATATAATATTTCCGGCATATAATATTAATCTAAAACAGATGCCAGATAATACTTTTGTATCGCGTTGCGTGACAGACTGATTTTGACGTTTTTTAAAGATATTGAAGCAAGCTTATAAAGCAAGATATGTAATATTTTTATTCTTTGCAATTTTTATCAATTTCGCACATTTCATTTATTTTTAGCCATGGCGAGTTTTCCATTTTTTCATTTGTCATTTTGCTTATTTACGTTTGCATATCTTCTTCCTTTGTAAAGAGCTGTTCACAATAGGAAATCAATTTGTTAGGTTGCCGTGCCTACAACATTTCTCCATCCATGAAATCTATGAGCTGTTTTTTGTTAGAGCTGCGCACCGACCTTTAAAATGACTATATGTAACTTTTCGAAATTTTCCCCATAAGCAACGCTGATGCCAACGCAATGCCAAAAGTTTGCACATCTCTTATCTTTAGCGGGTTGTTTTTTATTTCCATTTATTGAATTAGTTTTAACGCAAATTGCAAAGAAACTTCAAAACCAGTTTAATAATTACTTAATATATTAGAACAATTTTTTAGATTTTGAATAGAAAAATAATTAAATAAAATATAAAATAAAATTGAAAAATATTCATTTTGTCATATCGTTGGCGTTTTTCGCTTTGCTAGAAAAGTTGGAAATATCGCGCAACGCAGTGAACTCCTATCTGCCATCGGCTTAAGTGTAAGTGTTGCAACATATACGAGTATAGTAGAAGTCCATTATGAATACTCCTGACATATTTACATATATGCAGCCAAAGAACTGACCGAAGATTAATGATTTTATTGATTATTAATAGCATTTTCTGAGCCAGCTGCGTTTATTTTTATCAGAATTGCTGCCGGAAAATGTTGGATGTTATTTGTGAAGTCAAATGCAAATGACAAGACGAAAAAGTCACATCTGCATATGTGTAGATATACAGTTATTCGATATCCAGTTGATTCTAAAATTATAATTTGTCATTAGAACAACAAGTTATTAATCATCATTTATTGTCATGGCTATCGTAAATATGTATCATTTGAGACGCAAGACTTGCTATTTTTAACTAATATTTTCTGTAAAATTTACAAACCTGATTGAAATTCTTAAAAAAAAAACAGTAAATATTACTATGGAAAATCTATAATTGTCAGTGTAAAGAGTAGGCAAAGTAATTTAAAATTTTTCAAGAATTGTAAAAATATTTACTACTAAATAAAAGAACTTAACAAGAATCCATACATTAAGTACATACAAACCACGCCCTCCATTACAAAACTCATACTAATTTTCCATATAATAATGGTAATTTAAATTTATTTTTCCACTCTAATGAAGAGCGTACTTACATTGTATAGCCAATCCTTTGAGGTACTTATTATCTCTTTTTTGCTCGTTCAGTGTATTATTATTCAATGCATTACTAGGGTGGTACACTTGTATTTAAAAAGTTACGGCAAGAAATTTACATCGAAGCATTTCCTCTCAAACATCAGAAAATACAACTCATTTTTCCAGATGCCGTTATTAGATGCCGAAATTAACACTGAATAATTCATGCCAACATTCAGAGTGAGTGGAGACATTTACCATAGAGTCAGCTCACTGCTCCACCTCCCGGCTCGTCAATATAAATTTCTTAAAATGTATTTCATCGGAGATGACACAGCTAAAGTGATTGTTCGCTGCAAAATCGCTACTGTCATTAAAGAATCAATTTTTTCCCAACTACAAGAACTCCTCTGCATGAGAGGAATAACCAAACACGTTTATTCGAAACAGTAATAGATATAATGCCATCTCATACATACAAAGTTGTCATCCACACATACAAAATGTCTACTGAGAAAATGTGTGGAAATATAATGCTTCAACTCTGAATAACGTGGCGTTTGTTATAGTTGGGCATCATTTCATACCTAGGGATATTTTTCATAAATTTTTTATCCATTTAACGCGTCCCACCTTCTCCAAACGACAGATGAATTTGTATGAGGAACTTTTAAAAATTTCATGTCAGAAATACGCTCGAAGTGCTTGATATTCCCTGCTCAAGAGCGACGGCAATTCGAACTATTAACTTAGTTTTTTATTTAATTTAATTTTCTATAAAATTTATATAATATATATAGTATATTTATATATATTTCTGAAATAAGTTTCATATGTAAATTTTTAAAAAAGATATGTATCTATATAAAACTGTTGTCAGCCATGAATCGTCTATATATATAGTTAAATTGACATCGTAATCTGCAAAAAAGGCCAATGAGGTTATGGACTTGCTTGATTTTGAGGACGAGACATACAATGAAGAAGAAAATGAAACGTTTTGGAAGCAGATGCATGTGAGTATTATAATTTTCTTTTGAAAGATGCTGACGTTAGGTTGCAGGTCTGTCGAAGATATGCTCAGTTCATTGACTTCGATAGATTCATGGACTACACCGGCATTGAAACGTAAACGTCCTCTGCTTACGGCCAATTTCTCTAAAATTAAAATTCCTCAAGGCGCATTTATTGCATACTGTGATACCTTAGAATGAACTCATGCTACATCGTGTTTGTACTTAGAAGGACTATTTTTTCGAGATAAATCCTATTGGAAGTATTGCTATGAGCCTACAAAAAACAATGTAAATGCCGCTTTACTAAGCGTGACATATTTCGAGGTTCCCTTCTTAAAAAACAAAAACCCCCCGACAATTCATATCTAATGGGGAATGTACATTATCATTCGAAAGAACATTCCTTGGCATTTAGTTGAAGATTACCTCTTTCCACTGTTGGCCGCGTCTACATATCAGATGATCGATCCGTTGAGTCCAATTTTCGATGACGCGTTCGAGCATTTCGAAAGGTAACTAGCGAATGACACGCGTGATGATTTGCTCCAAGGCATGAATCGAAGCGAGATTGTCCGCACAGATTTAAGACTTTACATATCCCCACAGGAAAAAGTGGGTGGTGGCCACTCGATCGACCCAAAACGTAAATTATCTGCTCACCAAAGTGTTCTCTCAATAAATCCATTGATTGATACAATGTGTGGGAAGTGGCGCCGTCTTGTTGAAACCAAATGTCACGGAGATCACAAGATTCAATTTCAGGCATCAAATTGGCGGTTATCATGGCGCGATAATGGTCGATATTAACGGTTATGTTCCCACCGACATCATTTTTGAAGAAATTTGTGCCGGTAGAATCATCGGGTATTTTTCTAGATAAAATGGCAGCTCTCGAATCTCTTCATTTTGCTCTTCGTGACAAATGTGGCAATTTCGCTTGTTTACATACCTATTCAGCAAGAAATGGGCCTCATCGCTGAAAAAAATTTGGCTCGAAAACGTCGGATCTTCTTGGAACTTTTCAAGAGCGCATAGACTGAAGTGATGTCGCTTGGGAAAGTCGAGCGACTTCAGTTCTTGCACAATCTGTATTTTGTGCGCTTTCAATTGAAGATCTCGACGTAAAATGAGTCAAGTCGTTCCATACGTCAGTCCGAGTTGCAACGGCACCGAATCGACTCTTCACGTTCGTATACACTCTCAGCTACGGCCGCTACATTTTCCTCACTGGGTGCTGGACGTGGTCTATTCGGTCGAGTATTATCCTGTAATGAATGCTGGGTCTGAAGATGGCTGATGGTGTCGCGAATTGTACGCTCAGTAGGCCGATTATGTTGACCCTAAGTTGAGCGAAGCGCGAAACACATTCTTTACAGATCGTGAATTTTCGTAATAAAGTTAATGATTTGTAAACGTTGTTCAGACGTAAGTCTTTCCATGATAAAATGCCAAACAATACTGAACAAAAATAACATGACAGCTTGACACAACTCACGCGTGATCAGTCAGAAAACGCCTATTGAAAGAAGTTGCTCTAATAAGTAAGGCGTTATCATAAGTATTTTTGAGCTTAAAATCTCTAAATCATTATGTTTTCTTCTTGAGTTGTCAGCAGAAGATTTCATGCGCGGAAGTAAGTTCATGGAAAATTGGAACAACCCTAATGTGTAAGCCTTTCAATTAACTTACTCCATGAGTGGAAACTGACAATGTCGTCGATGAACTCATAATGGCTAGTTTAAAGGTTAATAATTATAATTTATAGGAGGCAGCTATTGAAGGTATACATTTACCAATGCAGCAGGTTTCTATGTATGTGGGCACAGTTGTCGCCGTTGTGGGTGTACTAACATAGCAGTTTAAGAATCATAACAGTTAATCATAAAATAAATTGAAAGAAAAGTCTCAAGCTCGCCCATGGTATATCAATATAACAAAGTCCCCGAGGGTTGGGCAAAAACTGGTTACCATTGTCGTTTTATTTCTTATATTGCAGTGAAATAGGATAATCAATTAAATAATGAACCAGTAATAATTGCACAATTTACAAAAAAAAAAATGTGAATATATTCTATAAAATATTCTTGCGTAATTATAAAAAATGCAAGTTTTATTTGCATTAAATACCAAATCTCTTAAACTATTTAAATTTTTTAAATACTAACTTGAATGAATTTGCACAATAAATCAGCATTATCTATAAAGTAATATTTCAGAAATTCATCAATGTTAAATGATGTAGATTTCGACATCAAAACCACTTAGCATTATCTTAAAAATGCAACGGTAATATACTATATTTCCATTTATAATTAATTGAAAACGCTTGAAAGGAAGACTAACAACATTCTAACGGTTGCGCTCCTCAGGCTGATTATCGATATCTACAAATTAAATGCCATTTTTGTATATTTTTGTACGCTTGTACATGTCCTTTTATGCCATTAAACAAATATTTGCAAGCGATAAGAGTGACGAACATAAATAAATTCACGTGAATCACTGCGGCGTCGCGACGTAGCGTCATCAACATTCCAAAGTCACACTGAATAAATACAAATGCGATGGCAACAAGTGTTACGTATGTATGTATGTACGTTTGTATGTGAGTACATAAACATGCTTAAACATCAGCTCAACGTCGATTGGGCAATTGACAGGCTCTAGCATTGCGCTTTTTATTATTAGAGAAACAAAGAGAAAAAAAATATATAAAGGGTGTTTTTTATAGAGGTATAGAACTTTAAGTTGGCATTACTTCTCAAGATGGCGACCGATTTCAAGCGACTTATTCTCAGTTTGGTTTGGCAATTCATCATGAATAAACTCACGCCTGAACAACGCTTGCAAATAGTGCAATTACGAGATTACCGTTGTTCCCGATTTTCATAAGCGAATTTTGTTTAGCGATGAAGCGCACTTCTGGTTGAATGGCTACGTCAACAAACAAAACTGCCGCATTTGGAGTGAAGGTAATCCTCAAGTGTACGTTGAAACTCCGTTACATCCAGAAAAACTGACTGTTTTGTGCACTTTATGGGCTGGTGGAATCATTGGTCCGTACTTTTTCAAAAACGATGGTGGCCAGAACGTTATAGTCAATGGTGATCGGTATAGAGCCATGATTACTAACTTTTTCATTCCTGAATTGAATAACCATGATGTCCAGGAGATGTGGTTACAACAAGACTGCGCAACATGTCACACAGCTCGTGCCACAATAGATTTATTGAAAGACACGTTTGGTGACCGCCTAATTTCACGTTTTGGACCTGTGAATTGGCCTCCAATATCTTGTGATTTAACATCGCTACACTACTTTCTATGGGGTTATGTAAATTCATTGGTCTATGCGGATAAGCCACAAACGCTTGACCATTTGGAAGATAACATTCGCCGTGTTATTGCCGATATACGGCCACAAATGTTGGAAAAAGTCATCGAAAATTGGACTTCCAGATTGGACTACATCCGCGCCAGCCGTGGCGGTCATATGCCAGAAGTCATATTTAAAATGTAATGCCACAAGATTATCTTTCGGATAAATAAAATTCATGTCAATCGAATAATCCATCGTTGTTTTATTGCAACTTCAAGTTCTATACCTCTATGAAAAACACCCTTTATAAAAGCAAGAAAAGGAAGACACAGCAACAGTTGCCACTGATTGTAGTCTTTCAATTGGGATGCCAATGTAAAATGTCAATTCGAATTTTACATGTTGAATCTTCAGTTATGAACTTCCGGGATGAATGCAGCAATACATGGTTAGTTGGTTAGGACGCTAGTATCTACAGATAAAATAAGTAAAAGGAGTTATTGTTTGCTCATCAATTACTGTAGGAGGGATTTGATCGTATCTCAGATTTTGTATTCAATTTTTTTTTTGTTCATATCTTCATAATTTATTTAAGTTAATTTTCTTCTCACATTCATACTTAATTCCAGCAGTATTTTTTAATAATATTTTAATTTTATTTTAATATACAAAATTGGCACTTAAGCTTATTCCAGCCTAGAAGAAGCATATCTCTATAGCAGCGTGTGTGTCTTTGCGTCTGATGCTGGAAGCGCTGTTGTATCTGTGCATTTAATTGGGGAAGTTTTGTATTCTAAACACTTGTACTCACGCAAATGTCTGTAATAATGCACAAATGAATGCACATACAAACACACATCTCCTTGCTGAGCATCATATCTACATATGTATGTTTGATTTAATACTAATGGCATCAGTGGCATGTTCGGTTGCTTTACCACATAAGCGGCAAAGCTCATGCAGCTGCCACATTTCATCATGCATTTAGGAGTGCTTATTATTCAGTGTTGTTAGAGAAAAATCTCTGTGTGCACATAAAAATGAATGTTTGCATGTACGTATGTCATTTATTATAGAATCAGAAACTCCTTATCCAATTTTGATAAAATTTTCAGGATGGATTCATTGGAGTTCGGAGTGTCTTACTATGAATTGTTTTTTTTCCAGGAAATGGAGCTGGCACCACTTGAAATATGCCTTTAGCTCTTAGTCAAAATTAACACAGGCAACACTTTTTTTGCGGTAAGTTGACCTGAGTCTTTTTTATTGCCTGATTCCTTACAATGTCAATTGTAATATCTAAACTCAACATAGGAAAGGAAAGAGCCACAACAAAGTGAGGCCCGGTATTGTTAGTTCATCATATATTATATTTATATTTTATTATAATTATAAGAAAGGACTGAAAATAAGAGAAATTTCTGCAGTTGGATGACGTAAACTTTATAAAGAATGATCCATTTAAAGAAAAAACATAGAAAAAACCAATTTAAAGGGGAATGTTCATTATCATCCGAAAGAACGTCCATTGAGTAAAATTTTCGATGACTCATTCCAGCATTTCGACTGGTAACTGGCAAATGACACGCGTGATGTTTTGTTCCAAGACCTGAATCGAAACGGAATTGTCCGTATAGTATTTAGGCTTTACATATCCCCACAGGAAAAAGTCTAACGGTGTTATATCACACGATCTTGGCGGCCAATCGACAAGCCCAAAACGTTAAATTATCTGCTCACCGAAGTGTTCTCTCAATAAATCCATGGATTTATGCGATGTGTGGAAACCAAATGCCGGGAAGATCACGAACTTTAATTTTAGGCATAAAATAGTCGGTTATCATGGCGCGGTAACGGTCGCCATTGACGGTTACGTTTACACGGGCCCACAAACCACACCAAAACTTCGTTTTTTTTCTGTATGAAATGGCAGCTTTTCAATCTCTTTAGGTTGCTCCTTGTCCCAGATGCGACAATTTGGTTATTAACATACCCGTTGAGCCAGAAATGGGCCTCATCGCTGAACAAAATCTGGCTCGAAAACGTCGGATCTTCTTGGAACTTTTCAAGAGCCCATAGAGCGAAACGATGTCGCTTCGGAAGGTCGAGAGGCTTCCGTTCTGGTACAAACTGTATCTTGTACGCTTTCAATTTAAGATCTGTACATAAAATGCGCCAAGTCGTTTCATACTTCAGTCCGA
Source organism: Neoceratitis asiatica (assembly GCA_030068015.2). Classification (NCBI taxonomy): domain Eukaryota; kingdom Metazoa; phylum Arthropoda; class Insecta; order Diptera; family Tephritidae; genus Neoceratitis; species Neoceratitis asiatica. Next base: position 8,981,604 of record CM061528.1, read on the forward strand.
GTTGCTGCGAACGGCGCCGAATCGATTCTCCACGGTCTTCGTGTACACTCTCAGCTACGGCTGCTATATTTTCTTCATTGCGTGCTGGACGTTGTCTATTCGGTCGAGTATTATCCAATAATGAATGCTGGGTCTCAAGATGGGTGATGACGTTGCGAATAGTACGCTCAGTAGGCCGACTATATTGACAATAAGTTGATCGAAGCGCCCGAAACACATTTTTTACAGAACGTATATTTTCGTAATAAAGTTGAATGATTTGTAAAGGTTGTTCAGGCGTATGTCTTTCCATTATGGAATTCCAAACAATACTGATCAAAAATAACATGACAGCTTGACATGACTCACGCGTGATCTGTCAAAAAAAAAAGAAAAGGCTATTGAAAAATGTACCTCTATTTGGATCACCCTTTATTATTTCATTTTATTTTTTATACCGAAGTATGTAAGTATCAGAAGGAGAAGAGATAGACCCACATAAATATATACCAATCATATTAGAATCACGAGCTCAATTGATTAAGCCATGTCGGTATGTCCGTCTGTCTGTTTGTTTGTCTGTTCGTCTGACCATCTGTCTGTATGAACGCATACTAGTCCGTTAGTTATAAGAGATATTTCAACCAAACTTAGTGGAAAGATGCACCATTCGTTTAAACGATCATTTGCCTGAACCGAACAGATCGGACTTTTATAGCATATATACGACCGATTTTTCAAAATTTAAATTTTAAGTCATAACTCAGTCAAAAAAGCTTTTAAGAGCATGAAATTGGTATTATCCACAAATATCATGAATTGCATGTTGGTAGTGAAAATCGTTGAAATCGGAATATTACATCATATAGCCCCCATCCAACCGATTTGTTCAGACTTGGAGGTTTGGGTTAAAAATCTGTAAAAAAAAAAACCATTTAAGAGCATAGCGTTCTACAGACGTAAATTCATGTTGATATTGACACTGAAAATTATCAAAATCGAATTTCGAAATTTGCAATAACTTTGATATGTTCATGAAAGATAAAAAGACTTCGAAACGGCCTAAGACAGCCGTTATTTCTTGTTTAATTTAATCTTTTTTTAATTTTAAGTGATTTTTTTAATTTTTTTTAATTCTTCTTTTATTAATTTAATTTAATTTAATTTTATCAATACAAATTTTTACATTGTTTTGAGGCTTTAAGACTATTGCGTAAGAAAAAATATTAAAAATCCACAGTTTCGTGTTGAACATGATTACCGGACGTTAGAGTGACACCTTTTCTGCATTTTTTTCCAGACGCTGCACTGAACATGTAAATTAATGAGTGTCTCACCTGCCATGTCCTAAGGAAGACTATTAGTGTAAACCAATTTGATTGATTGATTGATTGGCTAAACAAGCGGACACTAAACAACATTAATTTGCATTATGTTGTGTTAATTGGTTGTGACAGGATATTTTTAATCGAACAGCAATGTAATATCCTGCTAGTGCTTCGTAGCATGTGTTTGTATTACATGTGTCTTTTAGTAATTGTCTGCCTTAATGTTGCCATTTACATACACTTTATTGCTTCAATATTAAACGATGTTGCTAATAGACTTTGCTATTTTTAACACTTGTACTTATTGTTGCTTTAAAGTAAAGTAAAATATTAACATACATGCTTACGTACATTTGTATGTATAATATTTTTTAATTTTATGAATCAATTTTCTTCATCCTATGTGAATACGACAGCAGACCAGCGTATGTAAGCATGTAGCCGGTGTCTTTGCTACCGCTTGGCTTAGTAGAGCTAAGAAAAAGTTGCTACCATATGGCCATTCCATGTTAAACGTAACAAAATGTGCTGATTTTCTACGCGATGGTCTTCTGTTTGACTGAAATTTATTTGAAATCTACCTGAAATATTAACCCTTAATAGCCTGACTTTTTTTTTTCAATGAAAAAATTTTATATGTTGTATTTTAGCACCCTTAACAACGTTTGTTCTACGACTTTTCACAATTTTGAGTTTTGGACATTTTAGGGGAGGTTTTGTGTGTTGGTTCTTTGAAGAACCACCAGGCACTCCTTTGACAAGTAAAATGCATATGGTTTATATATGAAATTTTTTTTATTTTCATTTAAATTATATATATTTCAGTTCATTTATTCAATGTTTTGTATGATATTCTAGAAAGCAGTTTTTTGTGGATTGGAAACATAATTCTACCTCACATTTAATGCAATACACTGTTGTTCTAGATGTGCAATTGGGCATTTTACAACGAGGTTTGCCTGTTGTTAGGTATTTCGGGAAGTACCCAACATTATCAAACCGCACGTCACTAGGCGGCATTACTACCCGAACTCGTTTTGGCACATTTTCAGGGTCTCATCCTCCAGTGCTTCTTGGACGTCCTTTCCTTATGGATTGTGTGCCAGATTTTACTAAAACTTTGCTGACGTCTACGATAAATTCGTGCAAAGTCAGCATTTTATCTGTACGAGGAGATGAAGAGAATTGGCGTTTATATAAAATCCATGCATTTATCATGGCCATGTCCATCATATGGTATATAAGACGATTTGTCCATTTGCGTGACTTTATTCTTATGCGGCTTCTACCAAAGCACGAATCCATAAGATCAACACCTCCCATGTACTTGTAGTACTCGTGGATTATCGCAGGGCACTGAATATTTACGGTACACTTATTTTTTTTGTCAAATCTAAAAAAATAAAAAAAATTATATTCAGTAAGTATTTGTTGAAAGTATAAAATACCTGGCAATCGTAGGCGCGTCATCAGTTTCGTTTGCATTTGTCGATTTCAATTGCTTGATGCCAAGCAAAGTCGATGCCATATTTACAACTTTGTTGTCCCTCCATGCTATAGTAGTTATATCTATACCATGAATACTGGTCATATATATTTGCAGCCAGGAATTCGGTTACGTCGAACTGTTCCAAGCCCATAGATTCCCTGGGTGCGTAAATAAGCCAATAAAGGAATAGTTGTGTAATAGTTATCGAAGAAAATTCTGTAGTTCTTGAAACGCGGAACTTTACGAGCAAGCCGCACCACAACATTTGCTGCTGCTCCCAAGTCTGGTTCATTGTCCAAAACATGGTCTTCATTGCCAGAATAAATTTCAAAATTATAGCAGAATCCCATATCGTCACACATCAAAAATAACTTATTGCCCCACGGGTGAGGCTTGTCTGGCAAGTATTGTTTCAAATAGTGCTTAATTTTTGTCGCACAAATTTGTTCATCCACACACAAACGACTGCTTTTTGGAACAGAGTCAAAGTTTCGGTTTAGGGCATCAATAAGCGGACGAATTTTATATAAACGATCAATGTTTGATGAATCAGTGTTTTGTGGACGCAATCCTCGTCGACGTGAAGGAGCTGGTTCTTGAGCTGACGGACGTGGCATCTTACTGTTGTCATTTAGATGCAAAAACTGGCGTACCTTGTCATATCGATTTCTCGTCATGGTATTCATAATAGCCGGTATGCCAAATTCACCCCAATACGTCCTGATACTTGGGTAATTGAAGACGGACATAAAATATGTAATGCCAAAAAAGCGTTTTATTTCGTCTGGCGTTGTATTTAGAGGTTTCGATGAATCCTTTTGAATTGCGTACAAATTGCTTTGGTCTACAATATTAGAAATTATATCGTCATTTACAAAGTAAGAAAAAAATTTGAAAGGTGTATCTAGTGCCATTATTTCTGTTGTCAATTCAGAATCGCTGCCAAACTGAACCCAACTTGCATGATTCTGCATATGTTTTTTCTTCCAGATACATTTTTTAAACTCGGAAGGGTCCTTGTCAATTGTGATATCTTTGTAAAATGTTGCATATTGATGCCAGCGTGTGCTATCTCCAGTAACAACAATATCTTCATTTTGAACACTCTCATCAGCAGTTGGTTCCACACTCACAACTTGTTCAGCATCTAATTCGTTCACATTTTCGAACACATCATCCTCCAACTGATCAGTGATATTCGCATCATCATTTGTCACTATATTGAAATCGGGATCGTCTAGACTGTCGTCGTCAAAATCTGATATATCGCCAATTTCACTTGCTGACCATTCAAAATCATTGACGAATGCTTCAAAATCTTCATCCGTGGTAAAATCTTTGTATTTACGTGGCATTTTTCTATGAAAAATTAAAAATTTACACTAAAATTAGAAAAAGACGCTAAAGCACTAACGAATTTCACTTCTCTAATGAGTGCCTACTGGTTCTTTGAAGGACCGTTTGAACTTTTACACGAAAAACACAAACAAACAAAATTTATATTGCTAAAAAGATACTTACATGGTTTGAATATAGTGCACAAATAATAAAAATGAATTTTATTTGGTTCTTTTGGAGCAAAAGTTTTGATTTCAATCAATTTGAAAAAGCACGATTTGTTCACTTTGAAGCTTTTGTGTGTTTTTCTGATAAACGTCAAAAATCAGGTGTTCAGCACCGAAAAGCATATGATTTTCTTTTCCGCTAGATGGCATACATTATAAAGAGAATATTTGCTGAATAAACATTGCGCAAAAAATGTAACAGTTTTGAAAAACAAGTCTCTAAAGTTGAGGTTCCTGAAGGGACCACCAGGCTATTAAGGGTTAAAAAAATAAAAAAAATCTGGAAGTTATAGACGAGCTAAAAACTAAACAAATCTTGAAAATAATGATTTAAATTATGCCAGAATTTCGCTAGTAATAAACGGATTTCAGAAGATTTGGTATCACTGGAAAGCTAATGAATTTGGCTATATATTTGTTGCATAAAATTTTAAGAATTTCATACAAAACATTGCTTTAAAATACTTTCTTTTCTTTACTGCAAAATTACGTTTCACATTCCCAAAATGTTTTTGACCAAATCATATTCAACGGAAAAAAAAATATTATAAATGCTTATTTTTCCGAGATGTAATCTCAAATGGTCTCAAGTTAGGCACATTTGAAGTGATGCAGTAAAAGGTTATAAAATATCATTTAGTTCAGTTTCTTCAGTTTTCCCAAAACCTTTTTCTCGCTCACATTGAGTTAAGCGAAATATACTGGAATTACCATAATTACATCAAACTATCGTCCGTTCTACACTTGAGGAATGGCAGTAAATCCAACATAAGCAATTTTTTAGGCAAAATGTAAAAGTTCGGTGTGATGTTGCGCTCTCAACCACAATAAGAGCGTAAAAGATATCAGTGTTAGCGTTTTTTTTTCGAAATTAAGTTTCATATTTGTTTCTAACTCGGAGAAACTTCAAGCAGAGCAATTTTTAAACCCCCAAGTATGTACTAAAATGCATATATAAAAGGTGATCCATTTCGAGGTTCGAGGAGGAAAAAACACAGAAAGTTTAAATTTAATGGGGAATGTTTATTATCATTCGAAAGAACATTTTTTGGCATTTATTTGTTGAAGATTATCTCTTTCAAACATTGGTCGCGACTACGTCTCAGACGGTCCATCCGTTGAGTCCAATTTTCGATGACTCGTTAGCGCGATCTTGGTGGCCAATCGACCGGCTCAAAACGTAAAGTTATCTGCTCACCGAAGTTTTCTCTCAATAAATCCATTGATTGATGCGATGTGTGGGAACTGGTGGCGTTTTGTTGAAACCAAATGTCGCGGAGAACACGAACTTCAATTTCAGGCATCAAATAGTCGGTTATTATGGCGCGATAACGGTCGCCATTGACGGTTACGTTCTCACCGGAATCATTTTTGAAGAGATATGGACCGATGATATCACCGGCCCACAAACCACACCAAACCGTTGTTTTTTCTGGATGAAATGGCAGCTCTTGAATCTCGAATTTTGCTCGTTTACATACCCATTGAGCCAGAAATAGGCCTCATTGCTGAACAAAATTTGGCTCGAAAACGTCGGATCTTCTTGGAACTTTTCAATGCGCCATGTCTTTCCCTACGTCAGTCCGAGTTACTGCGAACGGCGCCGAATCGACTCACTGTAGTCTTCGTGTACACTCTCAGCTACGGCCGCTATATTTTCTTCCCTGCGTGCTGGACGTGGTTTGTTCGGTCGAATATTATCCAACCTCTACTTGGATCACCCTTTATGTAGATAAATTAAAAATTAAAATAATTTCATATAATAATTTTGAAAATAATTTGAGAAATTTTATTTAAACATTAAATTTTTTCCCGCTTCATTCGACTTTTACTCTTCCCTAATCTTGCTGTTGTTTCTGTTGCAGTTAACTATTTTCTGTAATTTCATTGCTTTGTCGGTGGCCTTTGAACAACTGTGTAGTTAAGTGGCCGTTACGTTGTTGGCTGCGCATGCGCCAAAGTTTTTATTGCCAACATCGTTGTTGCTATTGCTATTGCAGCTATTCATGGCATTGCTTCTTTTTTTCTAGTATATCTTATACAGTAGTGGATGTTTGATTTCAATTACCTCATTTGCAGTTTGCTTCAATGCTTTGCATACCTATGATGCGCGCACATTTTATTCGCCGGTCGCGTGGATTTAATGATAAATGCCGCCGCGCATGCGCAAACGTATTCACAACGCATTTATGCTACATCCATTCAAATGTCACAACGTTGGCACGCTGAAGAGTGTGTATATATGTGTGGTATTGTCTGTGTCACTGCTGTCATTGCTGCTGTAGCTTTTTCATAAAATGCGGTCGTTCTTGTTGTTGCTGCTGTTTTTGCTGCTATTCTAAGTGCTGCTTAGGTTTTGTATGTAAATTTACTGTCGTTGCGAGCGCCATCTGTCATATTTCCACAAATGCTTCCTAATGTCATTTCTAAAGTTGATGCCCCCAACCCCTCTATGGCTACCAACACTTTTGTTAATGGCCAACAATGCTATTGTCAGCAACAGATGACAACATCAAATGCGTTTGCCACATAAGGCACGTCCCTTGTAGCGCATTCTCCATTATTCCCTGGCAGACAGACAGACCTCATCACATCATCTCTTTGTCACTGCATGCAACAGTTGACATAGAAATGCAGAAATTTGAAATGAAAAACTTCGCGGCGTCCTTATGCTGCTCTAGGTATTTGTTGTAAGTGTTTTTGTTGCTGTTTTGCGTAATATTTTTCTCTTGCATTAAATTGTCTTAAGTGGGCGTTTTTGTGGTTACCGCATATATTGCTTAATAGATTTTCATCAAACGGTACTTTTGATGGCGAAAAATAGTGCAAGTGTTGGCTCAATGGTCTCAATGGTGGTCTTTAATGGCCTTCATTGTTCTTGCCGGTGAGTATTGTCGTTGTTGCTTGAGTGCTAAATTGTATGACATTTGCATATAACATTTGATAGCTACTTAGAAATATACAGTTATTTAATTATATAAATGTATGAGATGTGTTGTAACGGTATTCAATAGTAACGTTACACGTTATTCATTCGTTAGTCACAAAAAAGACGTGGAAAATACTAAATTAATTGTCAGAAAAAATATAGTAATTTAGATTGAAGAAAAATTCAGATAAGAATTTCTGGGGAAACTAAAAGTTGAAATGGAAAAAATATTGATTTGGTTGAAGAGCTGGAGCGAAAATCAACTGTAGTATTTGAAGAGCAAACTTCTAAGCATAGAAAATTTCTTCGTGATACTTCGCGTACAGACTTCAGTGATTTCATAGTCTGCTTGAGTATTGGCGTCTGACCATAATATTGATGGCACATGCTTCTCCTTTCAGTTATCTTACTACAGTAATGGCCCATCCGCAATGAATTGCATTACATGGACGATATTTTACATTTCTATCCTTCAATATATTCATTATAACTTACTATATGTCATCCTTTATGATATACATTTCTTAAAAAAAAAATTATTTGGTGCGTTTGTTATCCCTATCAATATTTACAAAGATATCCTTTGTTAAAGCTTAAATTACAGATATTTGTAATTTATTGCCATTCGCTTATTTGGTTAATCGATACAATGGTAATGATTAACTGGCATTATATATACGAATTAGCTTAAACTTTTTGAAATTATAGTTAGTTTCTGAGAAGAAAGACTCAATAAAATATACACATAATGGAATACGCAGGAAAGTATGTCCTCAACGTACTCTTTCTACGAACCAACCTATCAACTGTCTTCTTAGTACATTCCGCTTAGATCAACTCATCTAATACCTCTCTGCCACTGGCCCGAATCGAAGTTTCCTAGGCCTTCTGTTAGACCACTAGCCTGAAAAGCTGTTGTAAAATGACAGTGAAGAATATCATTAAAGTTCGACGGCTGCATTATATATTTTCGGATTAGAGAACAAAAGGAATTATTAATCATCGAAAGTTGCATTATTTTGCATGCATTTGAACCAATTGTCGAAGCACTTTTGCCACTCTGATTAAAGTACTAGGTAGGGACATAAATACTGTTACAACATTAAACACACGCTTTTCAATAGAAGAATTGAGCATACCGCATAATTCCCATATGATTTATAAAATATAACCTGTAAAGCATTAGTCTGTATCGGGAATTCTTAGTTGTGTGGGTTTTCAACAGGGAATGGTCAGATAATGAAAACCGTATCGCTGTTATAGCGCTTTTTAAGTGTGAAATGAAAAAAGATGATATTTTCAAAACACTCCGTCCGTTCGGTATTAGTCGCATGTTCGTCTACCGGTGCATAAAACTGTTTGAGGAGACTGGGGATGTTAAAGACCGCCACCGGTCGGGCCGTCCACGAACAGTTCGAACGCCGCAAGTCATTAAAACTGTCAAATCAAGAATTCTGCGAAATCCGCTCCGAAAACAGAAAATCTTGGGACATTTGTTGACTGCAGATTTGAAAATAAAATAGGGTGGTAAAATGCAAACATCTTCTGGTGAAGCACGCTGATAACTTGCACAGAAAAATCTTGTTTACCGATAAAAAAAATTTTAACGTGCAGGAAAAATTTAATAAACAAAATGATAGGGTGTATGCACGGTCATCTAAGCAAGGAATCTGAACTAATTCCACGGGTCGAAAAAGGTCATCACCCAGCTTCAGTCATGGTTTGGTGGGGTGTCTCTTATGACGGGGTAACTGACTTGCATTTTTGCGAACAAAGGGACAAAAACATCGGCCAAAGTTTACCAAGAAACCGTTTTGGAAGCTGTTGTAAGACTACTTAACCATTTCATTTTCCAAAACCAATCATGGACTTTTCAGCAAGACTCTGCGCCGGCCCTTAAAGCTAAAACGACCCAAATCTGGCTCCAAAACAATTTACCAGCATTCATTTCCTCTTAAGAGTGGTCCTCTGACAGCCCTGATTTGAACCCGCTGGATTACAAATTGTGGACAGTTTTAAAGGACATGGTTTGCCACAAAAGATAGGCCAACATTGATTCTCTGAAGATAGCTTCGATTCGTGCTGTGGCCAATTTCCCAATGGAGGAGGAGCGTGCGGCTATTAATGATTGGTCAGTCCTACCTAAGGCGTGCGTGAATGCCAAAGGCGGGCATTTCGAATGAATACTGCTTTTTTGTATACAATATATATAAATAAATATGTAAAAAAATTGGTCCAAAAACGATCATTATTTTTTATTTTATAGCATAAAATGTGTGTAGCAGTATTTATGTCCCTACCAAGTATTTCCAAAACATGAGTTCTGAAGGCATATACCGTCTCTTCGGGTTTCGAAAAACGTTGACCTCTCAGTTTATTTTTTACATACAGGAATACAAAGAAGTTATTCGATGCCAAGTCTGGACTGGATGACTCATCAAATCGATATTTTGAAGACTCAAAAACGCAATTGTTTCAGTCGATGTGTGAGAGTTCATATTGTCTTGGTCAAGAGTCTTCGGCGGTTGGTTTTCCTGATTTGCTGAAAATAAAATGGTTGCATACCACTCAGAACTTACTGATTTGCATTGATTTGGTGGTACGGTTGCGACATGTTCAGTTTTTCGATAAAACATCCAACCATTTGCTTGGAAGTGCTTCGTGCGCGAACATTTTTTGTTCAGGTACATCTTGAAAGGCATATACAATCGACTGCTAACCACTTTCAGGTTCCTACGCATAAATTCATGATTTATCACCTCTCACGGTGTGATAAACGTTTTTCGAAGCACCGCCATCGTAATTTTTAACACTTCTCTCGACGAATCATCTCCATCCTTTTTTTGAGCGATTGACAATTTGTGTGTGATCCAAATTAAACAAATGTTTATACAAGCAAATGTTCATGCAATATTGAATGTATGTTGATCCCATTCATGCATGCAGTTGTCTCCATCTCAAGATAGGTCACATTACGAGCAACATCAGTATCAATAGTTTCCCGAACAACAACTGTTTTTGGACGACCTTCAGTAAATTTGTCTTGACATGATCTAGGACCTCGATTGAATTTACGATAACATCGATAAACAGTGGTCCTTGATGGAGCTTCATCGCCAAAAATTTAATTAATATCATCGATGCACTGTTGCTGAGTTAATCCACGTCGAATGTTGTAAGAAACAATCGTACGAAAATGTTTGAGATTTAATTCCCAAATATTTTAAGTTAATGTAAGAAGCACAAATAGCACTCGTAAGTCAAAACATTCTGAGCATGTATGATATCAAAAATGGCAAATCCCGATATACATAAGGTAACCCTCGTAAAATACTACATTACATGTTATAAGATAGATTGCTTGCCGCTTCCTTTGGGTATGCTTTGGGTTCGCAACGTAGGACTTGCTGTATTGTTACTCATTCTTAAAGCTTAAATTGCTTTAATAGTATAATGGTAATCCATTTCGCATTCATCCGTAATGTAATTATGCAAATATAAAATACATTAAATTTTTTTTTTTTTGTTTTTTTTTTTTTGTTTTTTTTTTTAACTAATAAATATAATTATTATTAGAGAAAGATCTGCCGCTCTAAGCCGTTAAAGTACATAAGTCATAATTAAGCTAAGATTTAGAAGGAAATTATCGTTGCGTGCTTTGCTGATATTTCGCACTAATCCACTCAACTAAATTAAAAGAATATTTCCTGTAATTTTGCTAGTGAAGGCCAAAGTAATTAGTATGCAACAGCAAAAGCAGCAGCAGAAAACGGTTCTAGACACGATCACGAGCACTTCGCTTATACAGTAGCGCAGGTATTGACGTATTAACAATATATAGCAAAAGCTGCTAACAGCTGCTACTATCAGCTTTAGCAGGCTTTGGATGTCAGCAAGTGATTAGAATGGGATTTAAAACTGCAATCTGTGCACGAAGAAAGTCTGTAAAACTTATTTTTATTTAATAAAAAAAAAAAAAACAAATTGCTGTAGACCCTCACTGTTGCAGCAATTTCGCCACTTTCTTCTTCAAAACTCAGTTTCCGACAGCTGTGCGCCATTATTATCGACACGAACGCACGTTTGCAGAGCAGACATTATACATAACATCTATGGAAACTCAGACTGAAAGTTAGGAGTAAGCTTAAAACGTTTAATTCAGCTGGCTAAGAAATCTGCAAATTTACAGCTGCCTATTGTGCTGCTATTGAGACTGTAGTTGTGCACCTACAGACACTTGTATTAGCTAGTGAATTAGTTCTTTCTTTGTCTCGCAATGGCCTTTAAAATTGAATGGGAATCTATAAAAACAGTCGGTTTTTGCAGCCGTTGCACGGTTGTTTTATCGACAAGCGAAGCTGGAATAACAAAAAATGACAACGTAATAAAAAGTGACAACAGATTTCAACTACATAACCGAAGCCGCGCGATTCCCATCCTTCCTCTTGCTTAAAGTTATAAGAGCGCCACCAACATTCTAAGCTCTTATAAAGGGTGATCGAAGTAAATGTACTTTTCAATAACCTTTCTTTGACAGGTCACGCGTGAGTCACGTCAAGCTGTCATGTTGTTTTTATTCAATATTATTTGGCATTTCATTATGGAAAGACTTACGCCTGAGCAACCTTTACAAATCTTCCAACTTTATTACGAAAAAATCACGTTATGTAAAGAATGTGTTTCGCGCGCTCCGCTCAACTTATGGTAAACATGATCGGCCTACTGAGCATACAATTCGCAACACTATCGCCCATCTTGAGACTCAGCATTCATTATCGTATAATATTCGACCGAATATAACACGTTCAGCACGCAATGAAGAAAATATAGCGGCCCTAGCTGGGAGTGTACACGAAGACCGTGGAAAGTCGATTCAGCGCCGTTCGCAGCAACTAGGACTGACGTATGGAACAACTTGGCACATTTTATGCCGAGATCTTAAATTGAAAGCATACAAAATACAGCTTGTGCAAGAACTGACGTCGCTCGACCTTCCCAAGCGACATCGCTTCGCTCTATGGGCTCTTGAAAAGTTCCAAGAAGATTCAACGTTTTCGAGCCAAAATTTGTTCAGCGATAAGGCCCATTTCTGGCTCAACAGGTATGTAAACAAGCAAAAATTACCGTATTTGGGACGAAGAGCAACCTGAAGAGATTCAAGAGCTGCCATTTCATTCAAAGAAAAAACAACGGTTTGGTGTGGTTTGTAGGCCGGTGGAATCATCATCATATTTCTTCAAAAATTATGCTGATGAGAATGTGACCGTCAATGGCGACTGTTATCACGCCATGATAACCGAATATTTGATGCCTGAAATTGAAGCTCGTGATCTCCGCGATCCACACATCGCATCATTCAATGGATTTATTAAGAGAAAACTTCGGTGAGCAGATAATTTCACGTTTTGGGACGGTTGATTGGCCACCAAGATCGTGTGATATCACACGGTTAGACTTTTTCCTGTGGTGATGTGTAAAGTCTAAAGTCTATGCGGACAATCCCGCTTCGATGCAGGTCTTCAAGCAAAGCAACACGCGTGTCCTTCGCCAGTTACCAGTCGAAATGCTCGAACGAGTTGTCGAATGTTAGACTCAACGGATGCACCATCTGAGACATAGCCGCGGCCAACATTTTAAAAAGATAATCTTAAAAAAAAAAAAAAAAAAAAATTCAAGGAATGTTTTTTCGAATAATATTAAACATTTCCCATTAAATTTGAATTTTCTATGTTTTTTTTCTTTAAAAAGTAGGGATCCGCGAATTGGTTCACCCTTTGTATGTGTGTATACATGTTTATTTTAATGCACACAACATTCACACGCACTGTGAACTTCAAGTGTTGAAGCTCCCATTTGCAAATCTTCTTCTTTTCTTCCATGTATATATATACAAATCTGCTGGGGTTTTTCTTTCAAAAAAACATTATTGAGTTGCCGCCACAAGTAGCAAAAGTGTCTGTCAGTTTGTAGAGGAAGTAGCTAAGTGGCGCAAGTGCAAGTGCGTATAAATAAACGACGCATGCGGTCGATATGCTGCATACATACTCACATGTACATACATTTCATATTGTGCTGTTTAGCCTATTCTGACCTCTCTGTAATAACCGAAATGGCTTGATTCATTGGACAAGGAGCTGGTTTGCTTATGTGAATACTAGGTTTTCTCTGATTTCAATGATATTTGGAGGATTTAAGTGCACTGTGGGCATCTGTATACCTTTGAGCAGTATAAAAACATTCCGGCTGGCGATGAGCCATGCCTCCTGTATCAATGTCAAAGTAAGAAATTGTTCGCACGGAGCTGAATTATAAAGTTCTTTGTATAGTTGTAAGACTTTTACCAATTGTAAGCTATTCGTAACTTATCTCTACCTCAAAACCTTGTTCTGGCTCTTTCGCTATACTTAATAGCCCAGTCCGCCTTGTGGACGCCCTTCTCTTAAGATTAAAATTAACAATATCTTACCTGCTTGTTGTTAGTGTTTTGAGTCTGCATAATTGCTGAACTTTGTTCACGTGCAACACCCATACCTTATCCTTTGTTTCTCAGGGATTGTAGATATCACACCGATATGCGACTATGGAGCTTCACTGCTACTCTGTTGAAACCTATATAAACTACCTTAAGCCGTTCGGAGGCGGCTTAGCATAAATAGTGGGTTTCTCTTCTTGTTGATGAAAACATCAAGATGCAAAACCACAAACTGGAGGAGGAATTCGACCGAAAATTTCTTCAAGAGAAACCTACTTTTTGTTCTAAGCCGCATCCGACCGGATTATGGTTTTTTTGAGGAGCATTTTATTTCGTGTCAGAATTACACCCGAAAAAAAACTTTTAGAAAAATTAATTTACTATAATTTTGAATGTTGCTCGAACTTGGACTCAATGGATGTTTCAAGATAAGACCAATTCCAACAAAATTGTTCGCGCACTCTTCCAAGCTCTTCCAAGCAAATGTTTGCCTATTTTTTTTTTTAGAAAAACTGGACATGTCATCACAGAACAATATATTCTGAGTGATAAACAACCATTTGTTTGCCTCTTGTCTTTTAAGAAATCAGGAAAACCAACCGCCGAAGACGCATCACTGTTCACCACGATAATGCGAGCTTTCACATATCGATTGAAACAACTGCATTTTTGAGCACTAAAAATATCGATTTGATGAGTCATCCACTTTAGAGTCCTGACTGGGCACTGAATGACTTATTTTTGTTCCCAAACGTAAAACGTGAACTGAGAGGTCAATGGTTTTTGACACCTGCAGAGGCGGTTTATGTGTTCAGAACGCATGTTTTTGAGATACATCAATCATAGTGGCAAAAGTGCTTCGATAATTGGTTCAAAAGTATGCAAATATATATAAATCTTATTGCAAAATATTTTGAAAACTAATGAAGTGATTTTCGATTATTAATATTTATTTTTGTTTTCTAATCCCAAAATATATAACTTGAGGAAAACACTGGTGTTAACGGGTTAAATGAGCTTCCATCAATATGACAGTTAATTGGTGAATCTTATGAGGCCTCGTAGTTCTTTCTCTCTTTAGTGATTTAAACACGTATAATAATATACAAATCCACTGTGCATTGCAAACATACATATATATGACTGCCCCAAACAGGTGAATCCGCACTGCGTGCACAGTTATTCTTATCTTCGCACAGCATCAACAAGCAATCATTGACCGCAACGAATATAGAAATAACTGGAATTGATGAAAAAATACCAAAACCAAAAACAATTTTTTTTTTCACAAGGTGTTGCCATATACAGCAGCGAACGCCATCAGCGGCCAACCAGTGAAATGGAAATGTTAGGGAAGTGCGCCCAATGCTCAATGCGCGCGCAGTTAAAAGCGAATCCGTGCAATGGAGTTACATATCAAGCAAGCAGCTATAATAATAACAACAAACAAACCACCAACCACAGTGGTGTATTGCATAATGATTGCGCAACGTATGCGACTGGCGTTGCATGCTGCTTTAAGTGGGTGCTCAGATAGAGTATGGTACTCGTATAAATGAGTGGAAGCAGCTGTTGCATAACAGCAATAAGAACAACAACAATATTCGAGCTCTAGTACTTTGTAAGGAATAACAAGTGTATGGACGCAGCTAACACCTTGCCACTTACTGCGCCACCAACTATGAGTGCCGCTGTTGCATTCGGTGTGTTTGTGCGCGCGCTGATGATCGTTCATTCGATTGAATGGTAAAATGGACATTTGAGTGAACATTTTCTGCACTTCTAGTCAATTTAGTGGAACTCTTTCCTTTTTTTTCTATTTTATTCTTTAATTTTTGCTCGATTTTCTTATTGTCCTAACAATCATTTTACATACTTACATTACGGGCTTTTGCCCGTTAGCCAAAGGAAAGGAAAACGGAAATGATTCCAAGAATCTCATTAAGATCTTACTTTGCTGATTTTTGCTCAACACGAAACATTCGTGATTGCGGCATCAATACAACCTGTTGAATTGTTTTTCCTACTCCACTGCCAGGGTACATGCAGCCACTTGATTGAATATTGAATTATTTAAATGTTGAGAATCATTGGTAACATTGACTAAGGTGGATGCAGCGCAAGTGGAAATGTTTTTTAGTTCTTGTAAGCTTCTGGGGTTTTCTTTTTCGAAAAACCGAATATCCTAAAATTCCACCGATTTCACAATTTTTTTGGATCCATCATAAAAATTCAAGATAAAAACGTCTGTCTGAATGTTCTAGCACACTTTCAGAAATTATTGTTGATTAAAAATAAGCAATTTCGCTAGAACTCTTCTCATAATGATGAATAAACATCGTCTTGCCTTCTTTTTTATTTCTCTCTTTCTTGATATCCAAAAATGTCCATACATTGCGGAAATGTCAAGTAAATAAAGAAAATTCGCATGCGAAATTAACAACCAATACTAAAAAGCATACTTAAACACCCACAAACCCATTGCATTTATATGTATGTATAATACACACAATATTTTGTGGAACATGCTGGATATCCAGCTCGCTTGAAGAACTACGAGTGTTGTACTATCGAAAAGAAAATTGACAATAACTTTAGCTGACACACCAGTAAGTCATTTCTGTTGTGCGTCTAACAGTGAGTTGACATTGAATTCCAATCATCACACACATTGTCTGCTGCCCACTACCGCTATATAATGTAAAAAAGATAGGTAAAAGTTTTTTAATCTTTTTTTTAGTTTTAAGGGATCGGGACCTTCGTTTGTGAGCGGCATATATGAGAGTTTCATTAAATGCAAATTTTGTTTCATTACTCCTCTCGTGTTGTGGCTGCATCTTTTGCATTGACGTGCTTATTTTTATATAACAGTAATTTTCGCCATTGTATGAAAATGTGTTTCCTTTAAGCGTAATGGTTTCTCTTAAGTGCAATTTAAAAAATCTTTTATCCTGAAGATTTTATCAAATATTATTCTATTACTTAAAGTTATTACTTAAATTAAAAAAAAAAAGGAACAAAATATTAGACTGGCACCAACTGGCACAAAAGACCATCATTCTCCAAGAAAATACCTTCACTAAAAGCCTTGAAACTTTTTTTTTTCAGAAGCCTACATTGAGACGACTAAAATAGTAATTTTATGGTGTTTTTTGTTTTTTTAAATTTAAACTTAAGTAAACGAAAAATAGATCAACAATATGTGTTATCAACTGGCATGGTAAATCTGAATTACATTCTTTGCCATAACCAGACTATAAAACAGAAATTCAATCATAATAAATTCAATAGATTTTCTGATTTCTGCACCCACTTGTGAGCCCTCAGTTCCACCCACTTCGGTTGTTCCCCTTGTTTTTTTTTTTAAATTCTCAATTCTTATCTTTTCCCCCCTCTCTTCGTCGTTGAAGTTCTTAGATACTTGTTTCTTAGGAGATTACTTTGATATTTCCCTTTTACATAACTTGCATCTTCATAAGTTAAATTAAATATTTTGAACCTTTTTCTTTTACATTTAGTCAAAAAAGTCGCACTTCTAAACCCATATTTGCAAACAAGATCGCTCTCCACCTGATTATTCTTCTGCTTCCAACAGCGGCTACTCTATCGAAAACTTTTAAAGCCATAACGCTTTCATCCATTCGGACGACATGACCTAGCCAGCGTTGCCACTGTCTTTTATTTCGTTTAATCACGTCAATGTCGTCGTGTTGCTCGTAAAGCTCAATTGCTCAACCGTGTGCGGTATTTGCCGTAGCCAGCGGACTATAAATCTTCCGCAAAACTTTGCTCTCGGAAACTCCTAATAAGCGACTTATAGAGTTTGGTTTTTGTTCGTCAAGAGAGGACTTCACTTTTCAATTGCCCACTCAGTTCAAAGTAGCACCTGTTGGCAAGAGTGATTCTGCGTTGGATTTCAAAGCTGTCATTGTTGGTGTTGTTAATGCTAGTTCCCAGATAAGAGAGTTATAACTGTCGTGACGTGGAAGCCAAGTCACGAATGCGATGATTGTCTATTTTATGGCAGGAGATATTCGTCTTGTCCTCGTTCACTACCAGACCCATTTGCTTCGCTTCTTTAGCCTAGCCTGGAGCACGCAGATATTACGGTGCGGTTGTTCTGGCCAATTATATCAATATCATCGGCATACGCCAATAATTGTGCTTTCTTGTAGAAGATTGTACCTGGTCTATTTAGATCTCTAGCTCGCATTAGTTTCTCCATCATCAAATTGAAAAAATCACATGATAAAGAGTCTCCTTGTCTGAAACCTCGTTTGGTATCGAACGATTCGGAGAGGTCCTTCCCAATTCGCACTGCGCTTTTGGTGTTATCCGAGGTCAGTTTACATAGCAGTGAGTTTTGTGGGGATATCAAATTCAGACATAGCGGTGTAGAGGCAGTTTCTTATTGTGCTGTCGAAGGCAGCTTTAAATCGATAAAAATGCGATGTGTATCGACTCTTTTCTCTCGTTTCTTCCACAAAATTTGGTGCATGGTGAATATCTGGTCAATAGTGGATTTGCCTAGCCTAAAGCCATACTGATAAGGGCCGATCGGTTTGTTGACGGTGGGCTTTAATCTTTCATACAATAGATAGGACTTTATGTGCGATATTGAGGAGGCTTATTCCACCATAAGGGGCTCATATTGTGGGGTTTCCCTTTTTTTGGATTGGGTAGCGCACACTTAGGATAATATCATTGGGCATGAGTTCGTCCGATCATATTCTGCAAAGAAGCTGATGCATGCCTTGTCAGTTCTTCGGCGCCGTATTTGAATAGCTTTACCGGTAAGCCATTGGCCCTCGCCGCCTTGTTATTTTTTAGGCGGGTAATCACTGTTCGAACTTCTTTATAGTGGGGGTTTGGAATGATAGTATAGATCGTCATCGATTGGGATTTCGGGTTCACCATCTCCGGGGTTTTCACTTTCACTGCCATTGAGCAGGTTGGAGAATTGTTCACTTCATACACTACGTATGCTCTGGACATCTGTCACCAGATTACCTCCTTGGTCCGTACGTAAGCTTGCTCCGGTCTTAAAACCTTCTGAAAGTTGCCGCAACTTCTCATAGAATTTTTGAGCATTACCCTTGTCTCATTTCGGCATTTTTCTTATTGCGTCTGAAAATTTGTCTCGCATCTCTATTCAGCTCCCGGTATCTATCCCACCCCGAATGTGTTGTAATCGAGAACGACGTTGCAAGGTAGGCAGTCCGTTTTCATTCCGCTACAGTTCGACATTCCACATGGTACTCGCTCTTTCTCTGACACTGTTGTAAACCAATTGTTTCCGAATCATCGAGAAAACTATAGATTTTTTGTATTTGCTGTATTCCAAAACCTAGACACAACCGCAGGGGATTTTTGTCTACCCATAGCATATTTGGTCAAAGAACGGAAGCCATGAGCTGCTTGAACCGTATGTAAAAGAATTGTTTCTGGCTACTCACAGGTGAATGGAAAATGTAAAACATTTGGAATTCACAAATACATACATACATAATTCTACATTAATTAATAACTTAAATCCCATGTAACACATAGTGTGTATGTTGATATCGTGGGATCTATGCCAAAGAGCATACGCTATCGCACTAACAAAAAATATTACTTCCATCAATCGTTTTCGGCTTAGTCCAAGTGATCGCACTCGCATTCTAAATTCCAATGAGCAAATTCTGACTTATCTACATATATGTGTGTATGTGTATGCATTTATGTGAGCACTTCTACATTGTTGACCAGTTGGTCTTACTGCAAGGCTACTGTAGGTATTCTCGTTTGACCAAATAAATTTCTGCTGTTACACACACTCGCCGAATAGGAAAATTGCTTAACGCCTTTTCTTTAAATATGTTCTTGAGTTATTCTCATGAGGATTTACTTACTCAGATATGTACTTATAAGCCTGAGTTTAAGCGGGCTGGATTACCAATAAGTGAACCAATAAATTTTAGATCATTAAGCCACATTTGTTAATCAATTTATCGCCATTTAAAATTGGGTGAGAGCTGAATTTTCATAAAAATAAAATAATAATAGTGTTACCAATGCGCCAATGCAGCTACTTATGCCAAATAAAATGTTCGGAAATTGATAAACCGTTTTTTGCCTTCTCCTTCCCGTTATCACTTAATCGAAATTCTATTTACATCCACATCCACGTACCTCCAGTGCTTCAAAGTAGGTACTTATACTTACCAACTGCCGCCCATTTTATCACCACAGAAAATGACAAATGAGTGAGGGGAACTAAAATGACTTACGGACAGAGACATAAAGTGCCACTGTGTTGCAGGAAGCTAAGTGACCACTACCGCGATAAGACGAACTAGAAAAGTGGCACGCATTCCAGTAGCAGTTGGAATTAATATGCTTCTACCATTGCACAAGATAATGGGAAAGGTTTGACGAGAGAAGTGAACGAATTATAGCATAACAGACGTTGCTTAAAAAACTCATACATACTCGTATATGTAAAGGGTGTTTTTTATAGAGGTATAGAACTTTAAGTTGGCATTACTTTTCAAGATGGCGACCGATTTAACAGCTGTCAAGTGATTTATTCTCAGTTTTTTTTTGGCAACTCATCATGAATAGAATCACGCTTGAACAACGCTTGCAAATAGTGCAATTTGGTTTCGAAAATAATGGTTCTGTGCAGAAAACGTATCGCGCTCTACGTCCATTAGCGATGAAGCGCACTTCTGGTTGAATGGCTACGTCAACAAACAAAACTGCCGCATTTGGAGTGAAGGTAATCCTCAAGTGTATGTTGAAACACCGTTACATCCAGAAAAACTGACTGTTTGGTGCGCTTTATGGGCTGGTGGAATCATTGGTCCGTACTTTTTCAAAAACGATGGTGGCCAGAACGTTACAGTCAATGGTGATCGGTATAGAGCCATGATTACTAACTTTTTCATTCCTGAATTGAATAACCATGATGTCCAAGAGATGTGGTTTCAACAAGACGGCGGCACATGTCACACAGCTCGTGCCACTATAGATTTATTGAAAGACACATTTGGTGACCACCTAATTTCACGTTTTGGACCTGTGAATTGGCCTCCAAGATCTTGTGATTTAACACCGCTAGACTACTTTCTGTGGGGCTATGTAAAGTCATTGGTCTATGCGGATAAGCCACAAATGCTTGACCATTTGGAAGACAACATTCGCCGTGTTATTGCCGATATACGGTCACAAATGTTGGAAAAGTCATCGAAAATTGGACTTCCAGATTGGACTACCTCCGCGCCAGCCGTGGCGGTCATATGCCAGAAATCATATTTAAAATGTAATGCCACAAGATTATCTTTCGGATAAATAAAATTCATGTCAGTCGAGTAATCCATCGTTGCTTTATTGCAACTTAAAGTTCTATACCTCTATAAAAAACACCCTTTATATAAAAGAAAATCATAAATCATATTCTAGCCCCATAATGAATTAATCTACATATGTAGAAGAATATAGGAATTATTAATATTAATATTTTTATTACTCGTCAAGTTATTAGCCAAGTGGTTAGCATTGCGTACTACCATTCGAAAGGCCAACGTTCGTTAATTTTTATAATTGCAGTCGCTCTTCGGGAATGTTAAGCCCTTAGAGTGTATTTATGGCATGAAATAAAACTACCCAAAAAATCCATCAACCTTTCATAGGAGGAGGAGGCATAGAATAAGCTGTACGTCGCTCCATTTTTTGAAATTCATGGTCTTCAAATGAGGCGTTTGTTTTTGTTATGACCTCTTCATTCGACCCGAATCTCTTACCGCCCAGCCATTTCTTCAGGCTTGGAAACAAGAAATAGTCGCAAGGGACTAAATCTGGTGAATATGTGGGATAGGGTAGCAGCTCGTAGCCCGATTTATAAAATTTTGCCATGGTGACTACATACGTGTGCACCCGTTCATCTGATCGAACAACAGCTTTTTTTTGGCTAAATGTGGTCGTTCCTACTTTAAACCAATGTGTCAAATCTGCCTAACAGATGTGAATAATATTCGTGCATTCGAAACAACATTTTATCATAGATTTTTGGCGTGACGACCCATTTTGGGCGACCTGAACGTTCGGCGCCACTTGTACTGGTACGACCACAACGGAACTCAGTAGTACACTTCTTAATCATTGAAATTGATGGTGCAGTGGCCCCATATCATTTATCAAGTCTTTTTTTGCTTTCCATGATGGATTTTTAATCAGCACACGAAATTTTTCCATTTTCGTTAAAATTCATGAGATTGTCTGTTTTCAATGGCTCTCAAATACAAACTAAAAGGCGCTGCTCGCTCAAAACTTTACAGCAGTATATTTTTCGATAACAGTTGACGAAAGCAGTGTTGTATAGGGTTTTCCAATAAGAGTGATATTCTTTAAACAAAACACACTAATTGTTGAGGAAATTCAAATGTTTCTTTATTTAATGTGAAGTACAGTCGATACAATTAAGTTCTGAATATAACATCATTCAAATGGCCTCCACGACTTCCTTTATAGGAACGAATTCGATGAACTCAATTTTTGAGCACTTTTTCCACTAAATCAAGTCGTATGTTATGAATAGCGCGTTCAATATTGACTTTTAAAGCTTGAAGAGAATCTGGTTTACTGCTAAAGACAAATGACTTCAAATAACTTCACAAGGA
Organism: Neoceratitis asiatica; assembly: GCA_030068015.2. Lineage (NCBI taxonomy): Eukaryota > Metazoa > Arthropoda > Insecta > Diptera > Tephritidae > Neoceratitis > Neoceratitis asiatica. The sequence goes on from CM061528.1 coordinate 9,004,029, forward strand.
GTAGTCTAAACGGTGAGGCCATTCAATGTCAGAATTTCTTGAAATAATCGAATCTCCAAACCGTTCTCGCAATAATTCGGTTCTTGCACGTGCTGTGACACGTAGGAACCAGATGTTGGAACCAGCCATAAAAAGTTGGTTACCATCAATCTATACCGCTTTCCATTGACAGTAACGGTGCTTCATTTCGAAAAAAGGGCGGACCGATGATTCCACTAGACCAAAAACCACACCAAACTGTCAATTTAGGTGAATGTAATGGTTGCTCATGAACAATTTGTTAATTTTCTTCGCACCAGAATCGACAGTTTTGTTTATTTACCGCAACGGACCACTCAGAAGAAAGTGAGCCTTATCGGAGAAAATGATTTTCTTAAACAGCAAACATTACAAGAAAATCTTGATGACACTTTAATTAAATTTTAACCAATTTGGTAACATAAGAAACCCTAATTCTCCTTTGTACACACTCAAGGTTATTCTTTTGGAATGCGTATATTGCTTTTACAAATCTACGTCGTTTTGTAGGCAAGCAATTTAATTGCATTTTACAAATTACATTTAATGGTCCCTGGTAGCGTCTTTCTACAATCAACACGCATTGCGAACCACAACATATCAAAAGCCCACCTCCTCTTCCCACTTGCTGATTACTTACATCAAAATGATTGTGTTATGCCGGGCGGTTTCTCATGCAAAATGCACATAGATCCACACTCCAATTTACTCAACTTTAGACGCTTTGCTTTGGATAGAAAAAATTCTCACATACCGCGATGCTAACTGCTTGTAACATAAAAGGCCTTCCATACAAAATCGTATCTCTCTCAAACGGACTGACTGTAAGTATATTTATATAAAATTCTATATATTTATACCAGCGTGTTTGCATAACACAGCTAACTCTTGTATATAACACATGGGTTAAAAAGTCCCGGGCATAACAAAAAGTACTAAAGAGTGATCTACTTTGAGGTTACCTACTATTTTAAGCAGAGAAACACAGAAAGTTTAAATTTAATGGAAAATGTTTACTATCATTCGAAAGAGCATTCTTTGGCATTTATTTGTTGAAGATTATCTCTTTCAAACATTGGTCGCGACTACGTCTAGATGGTCTATCCGTTGAGTCCAATTTTCGATGACTCGTTCGAGCATATCGACCTGTAACTGACGAATGACACTTGTGATGTTTTGCTCCAAGGCCTGAATCGAAACGGGATTGTCCGCATAGGCACTATACTTTACATATCCCCACAGGAGAAAGTCTAACGGTGTGATATCACACGATCTTGGTGGCCAACCGACTGGCCAAAAACGTGAAATTATCTGCTCACCGAAGTGTTCTCTCAATAAATCCATTGATTGATGTGACGTGTGGTAAGTGGCGCCGTCAAACAGTCAGCTATCATTACGCGAGAACGGTCGCCATTGACGGCTCCGTTCTCAGCTTCATCATTTTTGAATAAATATGGATCGATGAATCCACAGGCCCACAAACCACCCTAAGCCTTTGCTTTTCTGGGTAAAAGGCTAGCTATTGGATCTCAGGATGATCTTCGTCCCAAATGCAGCAATTTTGCTTGTTTAAATATCCCTTGAGTCAGAAATGGGCCTCATGGATTAACAAAAATTGGTTCGAAAACGTCGAATCTTCTTGGAAATTTTCAAAAGCCTATAGAGCGAAGCGATGTCGATTGGGAAGGTCGAGCAGCTTCAGTTCTTGCACAAACTGTATTTTGTACTCTTTCAAGTTAAGATCTCGACGTAAAATATGCCAACTCCTTCCATACGTCTGCCCGAGTTGCTGCGATCGGCGCCGAATCGACTTTCCATGGTCTTCGTGTACACTCTCAGATGCCGCCGCTATATTTTCTTCACTGCGTGCTGAACATGGTCTATTCGGTCGAATATTATACTAAAATGAATGTTGGATCTCAAGATGGGTGATGATGGTGCGAATACTTTGCTCAGTAGGCCGATTATGTTGACCATAAGTTGAGCGAAGCGCGCGGAACACATTCTTTACAGAGCATGAACTTTCGTAATAAAGTTGAATGATTTGCAAACGTTGTTTAGGAGTAAGTCTTTAAATGATGAAATGCCAAAAAATACTGAACAAAAATAACCTAAAAGGCTATTGAAAAAAGTACCTCTACTTAGATTACCCTTTAGTTTCAGTACATTCAGCACTATGCCCTTTAGTATAAGCCTTCAACGGAAAGACGTTAAAATTTGCCAAAAGTGGCACAAATTTTCTATTTTCGAAAAAAATGTTGTGTGAAAATTTTAAATTGTCTTTGATTGCCAAAAAATTCTACTGTACTTCGTTTCTGAAAAGTGTTATAAAGAGTTTGATTAATCAGAAAATGCCTTTGAACGGGGTCGAAATACACCAACGATGCAGAACGTGGACGTCCAAATAAGACTCTAACACCTGAAAACACCAAAAAAATATACAAAATCGTTCGGAATGAACGAAAAATGAAGTTGAGTGAGTTAATTGATATCGTAAAGTTATCAAAAAAGCTAGTTGGATTTTAGTTGTATAACTTTGTAGCCCATGTGTTATAGATGCTCTTTCTTATAACCAGTAGCGCCACATCGTTTTTTATCACTATCCATTGCTCTCACATATCAAACCAAAACTGGAAAAAAATTTAAGGAAACATGTGAAAGTAGAGCTTAGCATCCACTCAGCTACCGTTGCTTACTTACGCATCAGGCGCACATACGATTACCTTCAACTCTGCGAAAACTTGTAAAATTTTATTACAAATCTGCCGTAAAAGCGCACAAAATCACTTAGCCATTCTGAATTAAAAGTGCCCAAACGATATTAAGTCGTAATTAATTTTTAATTATATGAAAATATCAGTCCACATTCCAATCACCAGCAGTAAAAAATATTTGCTGCCTCGCTTTGCCGCCTTTATCATAGTACCGACCGGCCGTAGTAGCAGTGGCATAATCATCACACCAATTGGCGATATTACGTTGTATAAAAGTGATATGTATACAGATCTATACGTATGTTGTTAATTACTTTTCGTGTCACTCCACGAAAAAAGAAAAAACGCCACTGTGGAAAAAGTCATCAACTCCCTGTAAATGGGAATCCATACAAAACTATTTTTTATACTTCTTTGAGACCTTTGATATAAGGCGAATTTATAGAATGTAAACTTATTACGAGCGCATACAAATGCTCTATTAGAACCTTGTTGTGCTGTGCTTAATCCATAAAAATGGGGACCCCCCGGTCTGCGCCAATTATAGTGGGATAAGTCTTCTCTATATCGCATACAAGGTCCCATCGGGCGTATTCTGGGAGACATTAAACCCACCGCCAACGAACTGATTGGATTTTATCACTGTGGTCTTAGACTTGATAAATCCGTAATTTACCATATATTCACCATGCATCAAGTCTTGGAGAAGATTTTAGAGCTGTCTTTCATAGCACAAAATGGACCTGGTAAATCTACCATTGACCAGATATTCACCATGCGCCAAGTCTTGCAGACGATTTAAGAGCTGCTTTCCATAGCAAAAAAAAAAGGAGCTACCTCTATGCCGCCGCATCGGGATTTGGTATGGCGGCAAAAATTATACGGCTATGTACAGTGACGATGGACAATACCGCGAGTGCAATAAGATTTGGAGAGAACCCCTCCGAGCAGTTCGACAGGGTGACTCTTTATCATGTGATTTTTTCAAACTGATGCTGGAAATAATAATAAAAACTGCAGTGCTAAATAGATGTTAGCGTATGCCGATTATATTAATTTCATTGGCAAAAACAACCGCACCGTTAGTACTGTCTTCTCCAGGTTATACAAAGTAGCGAAGAGAATGGGTCTCGTGGTGAATGATGACAAGACGAAATAACTTCTGTCATCAAACAAATAGTCTTCGAATTCCGGTCTGAGCTCCCACGTCACTGTTGACTGTCATAACTTTGAAGTTGTAGATAATTTCATCTATCATGGAATCAACATCAACAATACCAACAATATCTTCCTTCCATGAGGTGCTATTTTATACCGAGCCGGCAATTGAATAGTAGAGTCCTCTCGACGAATCAAAATCAAACTCTACAAGTAGCTCATTATTCTCGTGATTATGTGTGGGGCAGAAGCCTGAACGATGTCGACATCCAATGAGACGGCGCTAAGGTTTTGAGGAGAAAGATTATGCGAATGATTTATTGCCAGTTGCTTGTGAGCAGCGGCGAATACCGCAGAGGATGGTACGTTGAGCGAGTTATATGACACATTGACATAGTTCAGCGAAAAAAGGCAGCAACTATTTGTCCAAATTTAACAACTAACTAACCCAAATAAATTGAGTAGAGAAACAAGTCAAAATAATTTCATATATTTTTTAAGTCTTTATGAAAAGTAAAACTATGTTTCCAGTCTAAATATGAAGGTGTAAACCTGTCGAACTCCACCAAGAACTAGTTATTCACTCTTTCGGCGGAAGTATCTTAAGGTACTGGGTTCTCTTTACATAAGTATATGTTACTCTAGTATTGCTTACAGCTACAGATAGAGTAAGTTCTGTCAATGATAAGAATCTAGAACATCAATTTTTAAGAGTAAAGAACAAACAACCAAATCTATTTTTGTTGCGAAAATTGCTTCATTTCTGTCGGATGCACGGATGCACATATAAACAATTGAACATAAATATGGGCTGGTCCTGAGGCAAAGCAACACCATAAAGTCGTGCCCAAGTAACTTCCAAATAGGATTTTAGAGTTACAGAGTTACAGAAATTCATTCACACATATGTATATATACAGTACATATAAAGAAGTTATTTTTATCTATGTAATGCTTCTGCATATATGCATGTTACGTCAAAGGAATTGAGGCACCAGCAAATTGTCTAGCCGCTTCAATCTTGATTTCAAATTTTTCGGTCTTTTTTTATTTCTGATGAATGTTAGATTCCTGTCTGCAGGTTAGGCATAATAACTTCATATACTCGTTGCAGTTACATCCATTTGTATGTACGAATGCATAGGTATTGAGGCGATGTGATTGTCTATTTGCAGTTGATTGATTTGGTGCGAACGTAATGGCGCTTAAATCACTTAATTATACTGCAGTTGCGGATAAAAATTGATATGTGTTCATATATGTATAAGCAAGTCAATCATTTCCATGACTACCGGCAAATTGAAGTTTAAAATATGTATTCTATACAAATGTGATTTTAATGATTTAATAAAAAGGTATAGAATACAAGGAGTAATTTCAAACCCTACAAGCGGAATATGGTAATATAAAGGGGTATTCTTTTCGAGTTCCTCTATATTTTTAAAGAGAAAAACAGAAAATTAAAATCTAATAAAGAATGTTTATTATCGTTCGAAAGAACATTCTTTTGCATTTATTTTTTGAAGACTATCTCTTTCGAATGTAGGTCGCGGCTATATTTCGGATGGTGTTGAGTCAAATTTTCGATGATTCGTTCCAGCATTTCGAATGACTCGCGTGATGTTTTGTTTCAAGACCTGAATCGAAACGGAATTGTCCGCATAGTATTTAGGCATTACATATCTCCACAGTAAAAAGTCTAATGGTGTGATATCACAGGATCATGGTGGTCAATCGACCAGCCCAAAACGTGAATTTATCTGCTCACCCAAGTGTTCTCTCAATGAATCCATTAATTAATGCGATGTTTGGGAAGTGGCACCGTCTTATTGCAACCAAATGTCGCGCGAGATCACGAGTTTCAATTTCAGACGTCAAATAGTCGGTTATCATGGTGCGATAACGGTCGCCATTGACGATTACTTTCTCACCGGCATCACCATTGAACCAGAAATGGGCGTCATCGCTGAACAAAATTGGCTGTAAACGTCGGATCTTCTTGAAAATTTTCAAGAGCTCATAGAGCGAAGCGAAGTCGCTTGGGAAGGTTGAGCGTCTTCAGTTCTTGCACAAGCTGTATTTTGTAAGCCTTTAATTTAAGATCTCGATGTAAAATGCGCCAATGCGTTCCATTCGTCAGTCCGAGTTGCTGCGAACGGCACCGAATGTACTCTCCACGGTCTTCATGTACACTCTCAGCTACTCAATAATGAATGCTGGGTCTCAAGATGGGTGATGGTGTTGCGAGTAGTACGCTCAGTAGACCGATTATGTTGACCATAAGTTGAGCGAAGCGCGCGAAACACATTATTTACAGAACGAGAATTTTCGTTGTTGAAGTTGAATGATTTGTAAACGTTGTTCAGACGTAAGTCTTTCCACGATGGAATGCCAAACAATACTGTATAAAAATAACATGTCAACTTGAGACGACTCACGTGTGATCTGTCAAAAGAAGGCTATTGATAATAGTACCCCTACTTGGATCACCATTTCAAATTCTTTTGTCACAGTGTTTGTAACAAAACTCTTCCAAAACGATTTGACGGATTATTATGAAATTTTTGAATGTATATTCAGTATATCTGTGAAAAGGACGTAAATTGTTTTTCACACCGGGGGGTGATCTAGAGACTTATCTATTCGAAAAAATCTTATATATAGATGTCTTTACTTCATATTTTGTACATACCTAGATCGATTTTTGCTAAGATTAGCATTAAGCCTATTTTACTCTCCTTAAAGTGGACCATGGATCAACCTATTCAAAACAATCATAGTTTTATTTACTTTAGCTTGAATGAAGGGGATCGATCTATTTGAAAATACGTATATATATATTTATGGATATATTTGTTTGAATTTGTATAGGATATGCCTCAACGGAATACTTTTGTATTCTGTAAATGGATTAGGAGCCGGGAAAGGGATCACCGACAGATTGACAAAAACTAATATAATTTCCATACAAGCATATATATTGCATAGGAATGTCAGTTCTGCAATGTTATAATTCTGCGACTGCGTGTTACAAGCTCTTATATAAGAGACTTAACTTTATTGTGAATAAACATACATGCAATTGGTGCATTTGGCTTACTCCAATGCATTCATATCGTCACTTATATGAAAGACTTTGAGCAGCGAATTAGCGACACACACATACAAATGAGTAGCAAAATCAATAATATAATAAAATAAATAAATATTTTGTATTAGATGAGGCCTAATTAGGCTTTTTAAAATTTTCAAATGAATAAAAATTTAACAAAATGTAGAAAGCCACAACAACGTGTGGCCGGGTCTGCTAGTACTTATATTATTTTCTTTTCAATTTTTGCTTATTTTGATTTTTTTCTTCTATTTAAGAAAAGAACAGAAAAGGAAATGATGGCAAAGTAAAGTTTAAGTCAGGAAGACTTGTATTTAGTTTTTCGATACAAACTTATTTACACCGATCTCGGCTCTATAACTCGTAACTCTCTGAAAAAAACATTGACATCTAAACTTTAAAACATATATATCTTTTAGGAGAGTTTTTTAAATAAAACATCAAAGAGAGGGAGATGAAAATTTCGTCATTAACGAATAAATTTACTAGAATCTTATATATTTAGTTGAGTTTTCTTCTGTGAATTTAGAAAATCAAATAATTTTTCAGGGCCTTTAAATCTAAATTAAGCAATTACAATTAAATATGCAAGTCCATCGTCTTCAATATAGTTTTAACTGACACAGAGTGCTAGATTTTCATGTGTGCAAAAACAACTACTTTAATGATAGACAACCATCAAAACCACCAAAGGGCTGATGATATCGTGAGTGGTAATAACAACCACAACTCAAGCAACACTTGGAACAACAAAATTCAATTGCCAGCAGCAAAATATAATGACATCAGCAAGTTTTCAACAGCCCACAACCAATGATTATCAGCATAAAGTCACAGAAGACATCTGCTGTGTTAGTTACATCACACTCGCATGACGCAAACAAATGCAACTAAACAAATGTCTAAATATTGCAAGTACAAGAAACTCTGCTCAATGTGGAATGGCAATGTTTGACATTATTATAAAGTGAAAATCAATGCTTGCAACCGAATTGAAAAGGCACACAAATCCATGAGCAGTTGACACGCAAAATGAATGGTTCGGAATTTGTACGACATTGCTGTGGTTGTTGTAATTGCAATTAGTGTAATGTTGTAATGTTGTTGAAATATACAAATTAACCACCTATGACTTTATTTACCCCGTGCGAATATGTATTTTCTTGAACAGAGATTACAGTTTTATTTCAAACCGTAAAGGGACGTTTAATTTAACACTTGCTACGAACATTCTGGCGGCCGCAGTAGCCGCGTATGTAGCAGTGCGTACTACCAAGCTCATGGCTTCGAATCTTGGCTCGACCAATATCCAGAGTTTTAAATTTCCAATAAAAAATTAGTACTTCTAATATCTATTTAGCATTCGCCCCTCGGCAGGAAATGTCAATGCTTCTACAATTTATTTGCGTGTTCAAAAAACAAGTCTTATATACGTTTTTTTTTCTTTCAGGGAAACAACTCAAGATCAAATAACCGCGCTAATAAATTAACAATCCAAATAATTGGACGTATCTGAAATTATTAATGTGATTAGAAACGTTGATATCTATCTTTTCAAAAATGTTCTGTTTTTGAAAACACCACCTTTTTAACAAACTTCTAACCAGCTGCTCTCTGTAATCGAGGTTTCCAATATGAAAATTGAGCTCGTTCAACTTTCATTGTTTCTAATTTATTCATTAGACGTTGCATGTGATTAAGAACAGCGCAATACCACACGCTAACTGATCGGCGCAGCGGGTGCATGTTGATGGTAACTGGAGAAGAGGCAATAAGAAGTACATAACATTAAGTGGAAGAATGAATGAGGCTTAAAGTATGAGAAATACTAAATATACTCGTATCTAGTAAATAAAAAGGCAGAAGTACTGTATTCGGCCATGTCGTAGTCTTTATACCTTTCATGAACATATCGAATTTTTGCAAATTGCAAAATTATAAGCCAAAACCTGAAGTCTGAAAAATCGTTTGGATATATACATGTTATAGTAATCTGATCTGGCTGGCTTCGACAAATGATAATAGAATACATCTGAGTGCCCAGTTTGGTTGAAATATCTCAAAAATTCATGGACTAGTTTGCGTTCAAACTGACAAACAGACATACTGATATGATCGGTAAATATTTTAGTGGGTTTTTCTTCTCTCTTTCTGGTACTTACATATTTCCGACCGAAGTTTCGTGTTCACGAAAGGTATAATAAGCATACAACAGTAATTATCTACGCCAGTGATTCTCAACCATTGTGCTGTCAAATTTCACAGAGCAATACGGTAAATAAGCGAAGCTTGGAGACAAAAATCGATAAATGGATAAAAGCGGAAGGCTTAATAATAATAGTGTTAATGATCGCTCGGATCTATTACAACTGAAGCTGTTCAGGTGATAGGATGATAGCTTCCTCAAACAGTGCTATGGTTCCGAGAAAACCATAAAGTCACTTGCTTAGATTACCAGATGCACTACATGCGACCAAGATCATGTACTTCCACACTTCCTGTTATCTCTCTATTTTGAAGAAAATTGTAATTTTTTTAGCTACCTGAAGGTTCTGCAATGTATCCTTGCCAAGTGAGATCTTCCTTTGTGTGCAGAATGCCGGACACTCGCAGATTACGTGCTGTACTCTATGTACCACTTCATTTGCATTCCCTGTATTTGTTGTCTTCAATTTGAGAGCTTGTGAAGCTAACAGGTAATACCATGTTACCAACTCTACTAGTAGTCTGGAGTCTGACCTCTTTGTCGCTAATAGAAAATTAGTGAGCTTTGCTTATTGCTATTACAACTTGTTTATCGTTCTCAGAGCCTATTCGCCTGATGATACAAAAGTATTTCTTGTGTGTATTTTACTTCCGTTAATGGGATCGGTAAGTCCATGGCCACTTCTATTCTTCCTCTTTAGCGAGCTTGTAAGCTATCTCATTGCCTTCGATACCAATGAGACCTGATACCCAGTAAATGTGAATTTTCATTTTCTCCCCCAATATTTTGATTGCCCCTTTGCGAAGCCCAAAGGAACTGTCCGCATAGACTTTAGACTTAACCTTTACCCACAGGAAAAAGTCTAACGGTGTGATATCACACGATCTTGGTGGCCAAGCGGCCGGCCATTTATCTGCTCACCGAAGTGTGCTCTCCATAAATCCATTAATTGATGCGATGCGTGGAAAATGGCGCCTTCTTGTTGAAACCACATGTCGCGAAGATTACGAGCCTCCATTTCAGGCATCAAGTAGTCGGTTATCATGGCGCGATAATGGTCGCCATTGGTTACGTTCTCACCGACATAATTTTTGAAGAAATATGGACCGATGATTCCACCGACCCACAACTGGATGAAATGGTAGGTCTCGCATCTCTCCAAAGTGCGGAAATTTTGCTTGTTTACATACCCATTGAGCCAGAAATAGGCCTCATCGCTGAACAAAATTTGGCTGTAAACGTTGGATGTTTTTGGAATTTTTCAAGAGCCCATAGAGCGGAGCACTGCCACTTGGGAAGGTCGAACGAATTCAGTTCTTGCATAGGCTATATTTTGTTCGCTTTTAATTTAAAATTTCGACGTAAATTGCGCCAAGTCGTTCCATACGTCAGTCCGAGTTGCCGCGAACGGCGCCGAATCGACTCTCCATGGTCTTCGTATACACTCTCAGCTACGACCGCTATATTTTCTTCACTGCGTGCTGGATTCAGTCTATTGAGTCAAATATTATCCAATAATGAATGCTGGGTATCAAGATGGGCGATGGTGTTGCGAATAGTACGCTTAGAAGGAAGATTATGTTGACCATAAGTTGAGCGAAGCGCGCGAAACACATTCGTTTCAGAACATGAATTTTCGTAATAAACTTGAATGGCTTCTAAACGATGATGAAATGCCAAACAATACTGAACAAAAATAACATGACAGCTTGACACGACTCACGCGTGATCGGTCAAAAAAAGGCTATTGAAGAAAGTACCTCTACTTGGATCATCATTTAGTTCGAATGATCGCTTTATTTCTGTTTGTGATTAATAAACTGTGACCCTCATTTCTGAGTTCATTTCAGAACCATCTTTAAATATATATAGAGCTCTGTCGTCAAACTTAAGTCCTTTGCTCCATACATCTGCTTCTATAGTAGCCATGAGAGGTTTCATTCGCTTACTAAGAAGCATCTTTCTCCTGTCATCAAAGCTTTAAAGGGTATTTTCAGAAATTATTACATTCAACATTCAAACATTTAAAGGTTTTTTTAGAAGGAATTTAGCGTGTTTGAAGCTGTTTTCCTAAGAAATGATTGAATTAATTGCTCTCAAACTACAACCTCACAATTATGCTAAGAATTTTTTATTACGTTTTATCGTAAAATTTTTACAATTCATCGTAAATTAGTTGAAATATTAAGGAATATGCATTAAAGCTTTTGTAATTCAAATTTGGTGCAACAAATCCATGAATACAGGGGTAATTTCAATGCAATAAATTCTTATTTAAAGAAAATTCAAATTTCGTGGTTGTTCAGAGCATAAATTTCATTTCGAAAAAAATATCAAAAATTTTAAATTTAGATAAATTTTTTTGTTATGTTTGAGAATCACTGATCGATACACGCATGTGTAGTGTGTTAAATAACTAATTAGTTAGGGCCTCACCGTGAATGCTTCTACGAGTATAACCCTTAGAATCTTCGCACTAAGATTGAATCACCGCCACGCTGCACTGCTCAGCTATTCATTAGATGGCTGCTTTGTAATGCTCTTGCAGATAGAAACACTACACATGTTTCGCTTTTCGCCGTTGGCGTCTTGCCAACACTGTTGGTGTTCGTTGACTACTACAACATGTTCCTCCCTCCCGGTATTTAACTCCACAGCAATGCTCCTATTTGTATTTATGTATTTACGAGTGAGCATGACTGCGTCGACAAAGACATTTTTGCCTACGGTCAATTATGCAATTGAAATGAAATGCTGCACCATAGGCAGGCGCCTACATTTCACAGTGGCTTTGTTATTCCACGCATGCCCGCAAAAGAGCATAATTATTGCAACACGTTTAAATTCATAGCTAATTTGTGCATCAAATTATTCCTATTTTATATTCAAGTGCATTTATTTAATATTTTCATCACATACTTGTATTTATGTGCATGTACATGTTGTATACATATTTTAATTCCAAATTATATTTGAATTATTTTGCGCACTTTGCGCATAATTATTATTTCATATTTGAAAGAAAAAGTTGTCTCATTAGGATTGTCTTAACTAAATAAATATCTTAACACCTATCTTGAATCTGTATTCCTAATAAGACCGACAGATTTAAGTCATAAAAAGGTTAAAGTCGATTACTGAAAATAATTGTTCGTAAACTTGAATTGAGAGCAATTAAAAGGCACAAGAGATAGCTGAGGGGCTACAAGTCAAAGCTTTTAGTTTTTGAAACTACGTAAATTACTCTGAACTCAATAAGCGTTCGTTATCCACAAACCAGCTGAGCATGAAGTAGCATGCACCAAACTTCAGTAAACTTTGTTTTAAGTGAATTAGGTCTCAAAATGTTCATTGTCAATTTTTTTTAAATTTAATTGATTTTAGAAATGTTGTTTTCATACGGCATGGCACAAAAAGAGTGAAAATGTCTCCATTTTTCTAGAGAGAAATATTTAAAATCTTCTCACTAAGAAAAAGCCAGTTTGAGGGAACAAGTGAGATGTTTTGTATATACAAAACCCATAAAAAAACATGAAAAGGTAAATTTAACCCTTATTCGCACCTCTAGGAAACATTTGATAAACCACCATCCTGAGTCCATACGAAAAACATGAGTCCAAACATTTAAAATCCAAATAAGGAAGAATAAAGGAATTCATTCTTTAATCACTTTATGCAATTCAATGGTAGATTTTAAGTTATTTTGGACAGAGAGTAATACAAAAAAATGATTAAACTTAGCATTATTTTAATTCTTGTGATGAGTTCATAAAAAAAATTTGGATTTCAGATTAAACGAATCTAAATTATAAAAACCTGCAAGGTAAACAGAGAATTTCATATATTTTACTTAAACATAATATATTTATGAAGATATAAACCCAAGAAGGTTTATTACCCATACAAAATAAAAAATTCTGCTACGGGTGATATCGCTCAATCGAAGCACATGTCGCTTAGACCGTTTTGACAAATTTGAAGCACATGTCGCTTAGACTGTTTTGGAAGAAGTAAGGAGTGTTCCATTTCGAGGTTCCCCAACTTTTTAAAGAAAAAAAAACACAGAAAACTCAAATTTAATGGGGAATGTTTATAATCATTCGAAAGAACATTATTTGGCATTTATTTTTTGAAGATTATCTCTATCAAATGTTGGCCGCGGCTACGTCTCAGATGATCCATATGTTGAGTCCAATTTTCGATGAGTCCTTCGAGCATTTCGACTGGTAACTGGCGAATTACACGCGTGATATTTTGCCCCAAGGCCTGAATCGAAGCAGGATTGTCCGCATAGTCTTTAGACTTTACATATCCCCACAGGAAAAAGTACAACGATGTGATAGCACACGTTTCTACACGGCCAATCAACTGGCACAAAACGTGAAATTATCTGCTCCACGAAGTGTTCTCCTAATAATACCATTAATTGATGCGTGTGTGTGTGCGTGTGGGAAAGTGGCGTCATTTTTTCGAAACTAAATGTCAAACCGCTGTTCTTTCTGAATGAAATGGCAGCTCCTGGATCTTTTCAGGGCGATAATCGTCCCAAATGCAGCAATTTTTCATGTTTACATACCCATTGAGCCAGTAATGGGCCTCATCGCTGAACAAAATCTGGCTCGAAAACGTCGGATCTTCTTAGAACTTTTCTAAAGCCTATAGAGCGAAGCGATGTCGCTTGGGAAGGTCGAGAGGCTTCAGTGTTTACACAAGCCATATTTTGTACGCTTTCAATTTAAGATCTCAACGTAAAATGCGCCAAGTCGTTCCATACATCAGTCCGAGTTGCTGCGAACGGCACCGAATCGACTCTCCACGGTCTTCGTGTACACTCTCAGCTCCGGCCGCTATATTTTCTTCACTGCGTGTTGCACATGGTCTAGTCGTTCGAATATTATCCAATAATGAATGCTGGGTCTCAAGATGGGTGATGGTGTTGCGAATAGTACGCTCAGTAGGCCGATTATGTTGACCATAAATTGAGCGAAGCGCGCGAAACACATTCTTTACAGAATGTGAATTTTCGTAATAAAGTTGAATGATTTGCAAACGTTGTTTAGGAGTAAGTCTTTCCATTATGAAATGATAAGCAATACTGAACAAAAATTACATGACAGCTTGACACGACGCGTGACAAGTGATCTGACAAAAAATTTTCTAATGGAAAAAGTACCTCTACTTCGATCACCCTTTATAACAATATCTTCTCTGTTAACTGATTTATTCATCAGTTTTGGTTTAATTTAGTTCCTGTGGTATATCAATTTTTAATTATACGTAAAGTCGGCACTTCAATATTTTGGTTACGTCTGTTCAAGTTTGCTGTGGGTCCAAATAAGTATTAAATAACAAATTAATAAATAAAAAATTTTCAGAAAAGCGAGGTTATGTGCAGAAATTTGAGTTTTTCGTATCGGCGCGGCCATTGATAATTCTAATCTCTTTTTGTGATAAAAATACTTATTACTTGCGATTTCCTCTTCTGCATATGCAATCTCGAAATAACTATTAATAGTCTGTAGTAATTTTATGTTCACGTGGAATAAAATCAACATCATCAACATCAGAAATACAATCTCGAGTAATCTATGCACAAGCAAAGCATTAATAATCAAAATCGCTTTGTTTTTCTTTGGGCTCACACTTTAAAATTTTCCACGATTAGCCGACATACGAGTATTAATACGATACTGATAAAAAAAAAGTTTAAAACAAAAACTTTAACTAAAATTGTTGTCACACTAAATACCACCATGAATACCCGGGACTCACGTAACCAACATCTAAGCTTTACTACTCATTTTCGCGAACGGTTTTTCTATCACAAAGTTTTCACTCGAATGCAGTAAAAAGTTTTTATTATGAGGACTTTAAAGTTTAAATGAGTGCCGGGAACTCAGGGGTGCGATTTTATATATATTTTTGTTTGTTTGTTTACTAATTTACGTCCTTGAACTCATGACTCTCCTCTTATGTAAGTGTCTTACGTAAGATTTATAACATTTACTATGATATTTATGCTCATAAGTGGTTTTATGACTTTACGATACGAAAGTGGTGTTTTGTCTTGCAATTAGTAGCATTATAGATGCTTTTCTATTTGTATGTGATTAATATAGCTAAAAAGCAATATATGAATTCCTACTGATGCATAGAAGAAATCCAAGCTCATAAATATTTATTTATATTTACATTATAAACACATTTACTTTCGTAAAAGCAGTTACTGCTTTGGTCCTTAGGGTCATTACGTTTTTTATTGGTACTAAATCAAGGATAATTTTTGTTATTATTACACATATCAGACTTTATACTTTATTTGCATATATATTTACACATATGTGCATATATTTTATTTTGTTTTTTAACATTCAGTTCACTGTTTGCACTTGTGTTGAGTAAACAGAAACTGCGTAGGTCTTTTATGACACCATAATAGCTTATATTGCTCCGAGTAAGAATAAAATTACGTCAATTTGATGGTTTGAGCACCTTAGCCGTAGGAACTACTATACTCAGTTACATGCTCGGTCGGTCATTACATCACTTTTGCAGCAACATGAACCAACTTTTATTTGCTATGCGCTGCGTCGTTACTGTCAATAGCTGCATTTGAAAATTGCGCCCCAAGGGTCACTATACAATAGAGACATCAACGGTTGGCTGTTGTCTATGAAGCTATGTAGCTACTCTTTGTAAGATTCTTAGACGTATTTTCTGTTATACAAAATAAAACTACATCTTCAGTAGCGGAGTGGATTGCGTATTGGCTTCTTGACGGAGTTCAAATCCTGGATGGACCAGCAGTAAAAGTGGTTTTCGGTTGATGAGACAACTACTCAAGTGGAAATATCAAAAAAAAAAAAAAAAAAAAAAAACCATAAAAGTCCATCAGCCGCTCAAAAGCTCACTAAATGTGAGTTTGTCCATTCATTTTGATATAAAAATTAGTATGTACCTAATGCTAAATACTGTGAAACTTCCTTTATACGAACTCTTTGCAAACACACTTCAGCTTCCAGTGCTGTATTCGCCTGTGACTTAACACCAGATTATTTGGAATTACCTAGAAACATCGATACCTCACTTGTGTTACCTTCACAATCTTGCTGTCATAATACCTTACTTCGTAAGGATAAACATTTAATGATAACGCTGACAATGAGCTGTTGAAAAATCATATGCGCTAAACTAAAGGTGATGGCGTAGGCAATGACGGAGTTGACGTTGATGCTATTGTTGTTATTGCACATGGAGCTTTGATGTTATTGCTGACTGTTGCCAAGGTCACGGACGAGATTACTCATGCATTAATTAACAAAGGTAATAAACGCCAAAGAGGTAAGCTCTATAAATAGCGACGAGTTAGTTGGAGTGCACGAATATGGATATAAATATTTAATGCCAAACAATGGAATAAAAAAATATGAATAAAAAGAATGAAATGTAACCACAACACTTGACGTGACGGGATAAAGACACATATATATACATGTATAACAGATAAATATAAAAATAAAATACAAAAAAACCGATGAATAAACCAGAGGTATTTATGTCTTTGGCAGAGAAAAAAAAATTAAAATTAAGAAAAAATCAGAGCTAAATAGTTGACCAAATCAGAATTGATATATAGAACATTTGCTATTTTAAGAGCAAAACACCGGTCGACACGATCAATCGCAAGCTTAGCTTTGCAAAAAGCCGCAGAGTTGTGTAGATGCACGGAATCTTGCTCTTCATACTGTCAGGTGCATGCATGAGGGCGGCGATTGGCCTTAAAGTTGCTATAAAAGTAACAGAAGAACACACTCTGACTGACTGAGTGCAGTACAGTGAGGTACTCGGTGAGTGGCTGCATACAGACTGCATTGATAGAGGTTAAATTGCATGGAGGAAAAGTCATTCTCTTAGGTCGGCATGCGTGTGGATTAGCAAAATAACGACAGGAATTTTAATGGTTTGTGGCATGATCAGCAAAAACTGTGGTACAGGGGTGGTGGTTACGCAGCGGCGAGTGAAGCCCCATAAGTAAACTACTATTTTTATGGCATAAATTCTTGGATTTTTTTGTTTTTGTTGCTCCTATTTTTCCTGTCGCACATATATTTGTGGTTTTTTGTGATTAGTTTCCAGAAGCGTCACTTGCCGACAGTTGCTTTTTGACGTGGAGTTTATTGCCAACACATCTTAATGTGGGCAGCATAAAAAGTAAATAAAAAATACTTGCCACATATGGGTAGACGCTGATGCAGTCACACGTTGCCAGGCCAAATAAATGGTTCACTTACAATGCAATTAGTGATTTCATTTACACACAAACACTAAGTTGTTTCCAGCTTTTTGCCTGTCATATTGCGTTCATCAGTTTTAGCCTCGTAGAAGACTGTTATAAATTGAATATAGTTTTTGTTATAGATTTTGTTTTAATGTAGATTTATTCTTGCTTTGGAATTTACTCACTCCTAACGTCTTGATGACTCTAGTATAGCGGCCTCTTAAAAGCTATCAAAAGATTATCTATATAATTTGAATATATCCCAAAAAAGACTAACGTCCTCCATGGAAAGCTACTATATAATTTTTGATAAGGAATATCCTATGTGTACTCTACCTGGTATGGTCAGAGAAAATATCTTTGATATTACTGATCCGGCCGGGCCTTGAAACTAGAAATATCCGGCTCGTAAGATGCCAATCCTTTCTTTCAGCAAATCCTTGTTAAAATTCGATAAATTTCAGATTTTTCAGTGGTTCTGAGATGTTTGCTGATTACTACTTGTACTCCACAACTTAAGTTATCTCCATTTTCTCTAAACACTTAAAAGACTAATAAATGATCGAAAATGACTTATTAATACACAAAATTCATCATTTGTGATAAACTCAGTCAAAATATCGTTTTTCGCTTTTCTTAAATGCCGCACCCTAAGATAAGCAAAATAAAAATCGAAAGGCAAGAGTGAAGAGATTATGTACATTAAAAAAGAACCTCAAAGCTTTACTGTGTCTCGAAACTATTTTCAGGTTGTTTTCTCTCCTCACTTTACTGATTTAAAAAAAATATATATTTTTCACCCGTCAACCTTCATTAGGTCTTCGAGTGAAATTTTACCAATTTTCGGGAAGAGATCGTTTTTCTTCCAGAAATTTACGGCTGACATTTCGGACCTTTTATGACCTTTCTTAATTTAAGAAAATAAAAATGTAGTCATATTTTTGGTTCCTATTTTAACGAATTTTCCAGTAAAATTTTTTTATTTTAATCTTCTATTTAAATTTTGTTTATTTATTCGAATCAAATTTGAGCCATTGTAAAAAAGCTGTTAGTTTTGTTTTTCTGGTAGGAATGTTTGGCTCAATAACATAACTGATGGTTGTTTCCACTTTCTATAACGCCTGTAAATTTGAAATAAGCAAGTCTTATAACAATATATATGGAAAAGCTCTCGTTGAAAATATAATCAGCATAATTCCAGGGTTTTTTTTTATATATCAAGATGTTGGTAATTATTGGACTGACACTGAAATGTTCGTTTCAATGGGTTTACTTTTTTTTAGTATATAAGTCATGGTACTCTGAAACAAAAATACACACATTTAGAGCAATCATGCCATTGAAAACTTCAGTCATCTTAATAATAAGTTTATTACGTTTGACAGTAGTGTCACTCGGAACCAATTATATTGCTGATACAAGTTATGTCTGGAATATGCTATGATACCCGCATACAGGCGAAATTTCAGGAGCATTGGCTGAAAAAATCAAGGCATGTGTGGAGTTCATGGTTAAGGGGTTAGGCCACTCTAGAGGGCCACAAAATAAGCCTTTTCTCAGTTTTTTTTTTTTTTTTTTTTTTTGGAAAACTATTAAATAAATCTGATTTTTGACAAAAGCCATTCATTAAACATATAGGTAACTGCTTATAGCTATTTTTTAAGAAAAATTTATTTTAAAATGGGGCCATACAGTGTTCTCACTAGGATGTCTTTATTTTTTTGGAAACCACGGCCGGACACACAGTTCCTTTAATTTTTTTTAAATAAGTTGTTGAACGGTTTCCGCTTGTAGATAGCAATAGCTACAGAAGTAAGTAGAATTTTTTCAGCATATGCATTTTTGACAAAATGGCGGTCTCTAAAGGAAAAAGTAACAACTTTGCCTAAAAAATTGTTCGAAAATTGTTAATAAAAAAAAAAACTGTGCATGATAAAAAAAAAGCCTACGTACTTCTGTAGATAATGTATTTCTGAAGATATTGTCGAAATTTCAAGTGGATAGGTTGCAAATTCTTTGAGTCACGTTTCGGTCCAACTTGAAATAAGCAGTTTTGAGATAAACACGTTTAAGGTTTCGAGTATACTTTACTGACTGAAACAGACTGTCAACTGGAACTGCTTCAACTGAAAAACGAAAATGGGGATTTAAAAATCCGCATCTGTCATAATCTTTCGGGATAACATTTTTGAGACCATAATTTATCGTTTGAAAGAAAAAAAAACATTTTCCGAAAATTCTAGAGTGGCCTAACCCCTTAAAAATTGAGACCAAAATTTGATAATGTCACAGCAGATAATTTTTTCACATTTTATCAACTTGGACAAACATTATAGCAAAACCATATCGCTTTAGTTGGAACCATTAGCAGAAATAGGTTTGAGTTGCAATCGGTTATTAGCATCTGAAGAAACGCTTCTATGTTTTTGACATTTTGTTTTACGAAGAACACAACTTTCATAAAAAAGTGCTTCTACTCAGCACTGAGAAGTAAGTAATCGCGAAGATAAAAAGTCTTAAGTTAGATAAAGTTATATTCTGTTATGAGTCAGTAATTTTGAAGACCTTATGAAGATTAGATCTACAAATACCGCGATTAAGAGTTCAATTCTTTTGTTGTCAAATAAAGGCTTTCTACATTGTCAAATTATTAATTAGTTTAGACACATTAGAATAATGAACTCGAATGCTCGGCCAAAAATCGCTTCAGCGGTTACAAAGCGCCAAATATATATATATATATTGTTACGATCTTGCTGATTCAACATCGATGATTTCCCAAATCCTTCGGGTACGATCTCTGGATTGTTAAATAAAAGTCACCAACTTTATTTGCAGCTTCTTTATTTATAAAGAATTTATTAAATGTCCTTTCATTACTCAGTAATTCACAATTCAATTACAATTCACTTCACTATTTACAATTACTTGAATTACAACTTTCACAATGTACTCTTTCCTATTACTTCACTGTAATGTAATCACCAACGCGTTTACTTTACGACTGATTAACCCAGCAGCCGTGTGTCGCCCTTATATACTTGTCGGCTGCTCGGAACCAATCGCCTAGAATAATCGACTCGTTCTCGATAACGAATGTTCTCGTTTTACGCTCTAGAACATGCCAGCTATCGGCTTCTCTCTTTCATCTGACATTCGCTTCGCATTTTCGCCACAATATACTCGTATGCACTTTAAGCCTCACTGAACTTTCTTACCTCTCCTAAAGATTTTATGAATAGCGCATACATACATGAATACATTTTGAAGGGTATAACGTGGATATTTCTTAATACCAGCAAAAACGAACAAATTAAGAATTCATTGAACAATTAATTTTGAAGCATGCACTTCCTAAGTGCTACTTCTTCACACTGGTAAAGGGTAAATTCAAGCTCAATTTAATTACTCCTCCGCCGATAAAGATTTATTCGTGAACAAACAATTAGAAATTAATGTTGTCCACTAACACTTCGCGACGCTCTACACAGAGCATGTGAACTTGGCACCAACAATTTCAATCAACTTCAGCCACCACTAAGGCGCTAAGTAAGTGGAATTAGCAATTCACATTCTTAATGTCTCCATGAGCTAAACTTACACGCGGACAAACGCCTTTAATGATCAATTAAACTTAATGACGTTAGAAATCATGCGAAGATTTACTTAATTATTAATGTATGAGTGTAGCACTTTAAATCGGGAAATAATTAATTTTAATAAATTAAATTAGAGCAATATCAAGTAGAATCCACTGTATCTCGCACGTTTGCGATAGAAAATATCAGCTAGGAAAAATTGTAGAAAATTGTATCCGAGATTTTGTCAAATGTCATGTGATGTCAGACTTGGGAAGCTATGCAACCAAGGACAGGCCACAAAAATGCACCAATTTACAACATGCTATACTTAACGCCGGCAATTTCAACCTATTTTATGATTTAGTTGTAATTATTTTAGATAACAGCTGTAGCAAGTAGTAGAGAAGCTGAAATGCCACAAGAAAACATTAATTGTTCTGCTACTGCCGGTTACTACACTGCGCTTGCAATTGCTCCGAGTGTAGTGGCGTCAAGCTGCAAAGGTCACTAACCTTTCTTTCTACATACCACATAACCGTACTAAGCGAATAGTATAGTATGCTAAAGTTTAACATTAAACTTTTCTATTGCCCACAATTTAACTGTTCGCGTGTGATAATTACTCATTTCATAGTATCAAGAGCTCAGCTCGGCTCAAGTACAAGTAAAGTGAAGAAAAAATATTAATTTTCAAAAAAAAAAAAAAATTGATGCCTGTGGAAACTAACAGCGCACGTTCGCAGTTAAACGTTCATCCAGAGCACGCCAAGTTGCAGCAACTATTCACTAGTTAGGTGGCCAACAACACAAGCAACATTCAATAAATCAACAGACTACGGTGATGTGTTCAGAATAAGCTTAACAATACAAACACCATTATAATGGTGTTTCCTCCACCGGGGTGGTAGCTCCAACTCTTCGACCTCCCGTATGCGTGTCTCGCGCAGTGGTGCATTTGTTAGGTTAGATTTGTATGTGGCCAAGTGTGAAATATAATTGCTCTATATACGATTATCATGCATTTTTATTTCGAATTTCTCTTCTAATGTAAGTATGTGTGTTCAAAATTAGATTAATTAATTTAAAGAAAATAAATTTTTAAGATACTTTAATGAACTTGAATTAATAAAAGTTTGTTTTATTTTTATTTATTTATTGTATTGGGAAGAGTTCTGAAGTAATTAAAAATCTTATAACCGTCTCACAGTTCTTGGCCGTAGACAAAAGTTAAGAATTATTTTAAGCTTTTTTTTCAGGACGATAAGCGGTCCTCACAATATTCCGCTCTTTAAAGGGTTATGTTATTCGTTAATCATCACTCATGTGAAGGTGGGGCAGTCGTTATAACGTGTGATCCACTACGTAGTTTACTACTTTTTTTAAGAAAAAATAAACACTGAAAATGAAAATTTTATGAGGAATGTTTATTATCAGTCGAAAGAACATTCTTTGACATTTATTTTATGAAGATTACCTTTTTCAAATGTTGGCCGCTGCTACGTCTCGGCTGGTCCATCCGTTGAGTCCAATTTTCGATGACTCGTTCGAACATTTCGACTGATAACTGACGAATGACACGCGTGATATTTTGCTACAAGGCCTGAATCGAAGCGGGAATGTCCGCAAAGACTTTAGACTTTACATATCACCACAAAAAAGCCTACCGGTGTGATTCTCTGAACAAATCCATTGATTGGTGCGATGTGTGGGAAGTTGTGCCATCTTGTTGAAACCAAATGCCGAGGGGATCACGACCTTCAATTTCAGCCATCAAATAGTCGGTTATCACGGCGCACCATTGGTTACAAATGCGGCAAGTTTGCTCTTTTATATACCCATTGAATCAGAAATGTGCCTCATCGCTAGTACGCTCAATAGGCCGATTATGTTGACCATAAGTTGAACGTAGCGCGCAAAACACATTCGTTACAGAACGTGAATTTTCGTAATAAAGTTGAATGTTTTGTAAACGTTGTTCAGGCGTAAGTCTTTCCTTTATAAGTAGAATTTGTTTCGCTTATCTCTACGTATCTTTCAGGATGCATTCTGTTGCTGTTAAGAGAAAATCGAGCCTGTCTATATGTTGCATTGTTCAAATACTAACCAATGGGATTCGAGGATTTCTAATTTGTATTTTTTCATATAATGTCAACAATTTCCTATGGTACAATATTTCAGACAATTTCCAGTTAGCCACTCTGTTTAAAAGCTTGCTCTCTCACACAAATGTGCTGTCCACGTGGCTTTCGTACCGTATCCTAGGTAAATATTTTGATCCACCCAATTTTAGTTCACTGAGGTTGGCCTATTTGCCAAACTTTAGTACAGTTAAAAACCTATCATTTTAAAAGCCGACCATATCCTCTGTTCATTCATGTGGAACTCATTAGGTTAGGTACAACATTACCTACTTGAGATAAACTAGATGGGTGGGTCCACCTTTGCGATATCCAAGGTGTCCCTATATGTATCGTACCTGAAGAAGCTATATTCACGATTGAAGACGTCTTTAAATGAGTTGAAATAATTTATAAAGAAGGCACTCAAGTGTTTCGAAATGGAACTTAGAGTTGAGTCACGCAATCCAAAGTCACTTAATTTCTTCTGAACGCAGGCACTATGAATCAGTAGAGTATAAAAATAACATAAAAGTTGGGAAAAATAAGAAATGAAGATTTAACTGTAGTATCACTGCTCATCACTGTTTAAAAAATTCACTATGCGAAGCAGCACCGATTATTTTTTTCAAATTTTTATTTATTTTAATCGCTTTCTACAAAAGTTGTCTAATCACCATCACTCACTCAGCATTCGGTCCACGTTTAAATGGCGATAGATAATTATGCGCCATACAATAAGTGGGTGAACAGGCATGACACCCGCATGGCTCTATGCAAGCACCTCCCTGCTCAGGTTTTGCTTTCGACTTGCACATAACTTGCGTTTCTGCAGACGAGCATTTACCTGCAGCTTTATTGTTCGAGCAAAGATATATGAACCAATTAGGATGTGTCGGAAGATGATCTTTTTGCTCGGCAATATATTGTTCCGCTAATTTTTTGCAAAAATTCCTATCGTCCGATACTAATTCCAATTGTTTATTATACTTTTCCTCCTCCTCGGCGTGAAGGCGCGCATTTTCGTTCGATTGACGCTCCAACTCCTCCCGTACTTTTCCTCGCTCAGCTATGATCTCCGCCTTCGACTTGTCTGAATGTACAAAGCAATTTTCGATGATCTTTTGTTCGCGCAATTCTTGCGTCTCACGCAATCGTCGCTTGTACTCCTCGCACATTTGACGCCGTAGCTCAGCGTAGTGGTGCTTTGCCAATTCCGCCTTGCGTTCCACCTCCTCCGCCAAATGACCTTTCGTGCATATATCCACGTGTTGCAAATCGTCCATACGTGCATAGCGTGCTGACTGTGCATCCTCTTCCAGTTTATGTAATCGGCGCGCATATTCTATATATTCCATGGTAGCTTTGTAGACTGCGCACTTCCGTTGCACCAAAGCAGCGCTATGATACCACTGCTCGTTCGCAATTTCACGCATCAACTTGCGGTGTTCCTCAATACGTTCACACTTCTCCGCATCACGCTTGGCTTTATTCTCGGCAATCATGTCAAGCAGTTCCTTACGGTAGGCTTGTGTCTTCAGCGGTACTGGTAATTTACATTTCTCTAAGCTTAATTCTTGTAGCTGCTTCGCCAACTCTTCTGCCTCCTGACGCTTGCGTTGAAATTCTAATTCCCGCTCGCGCTGATGCATCGCAATCTGCTCATCCAAGCCTCTAGCTTTGTGGGATTGCATATTTTTTAACAATCTCTGCTCCTCCTCCCACTGCTTTTCATAATGTTTTGCATGAGTATCGCACACCTTCTTCCAGTACTCGTCATTCTGGCGCTGTCGTAAGAAGCCGCGTTGCTTTTCGGTTATTTGCTCCAGTTGTGTCTCCTTAATTTGTAGCATATCTCTGCGCGTTAAAGCCTCACGTATCTCATAACAATCCTCGAGCTCTCTTTTAATCTTCATCTGCTGTAAGAACTCCTTGTCGCGAAGATCGCGCTCTTCTTTGATTTTAATGAGGTTATTTTTGCGCTTCATAATATGCTCATCGATGCGAGATTTCACATTCTCAGCAAACTCCTCCTGATATAATTTATCTTCGTGCTCCAGCTTTGTCTGCAGTCGCTGGCGCCTCCGCTCAAGCTCCTTCTGTGCAAGAGTCTGCGCTTTTTTTACATGATCCTCGATTTGTTTGTAAACACTCTTTCGCTCTGAGTTCTTCATGAACTCCACGAAGAGAACTTCTTGGGAAGTCAGCGTTGATTGTTCAAGCTTTCTGTTCATATGTCGGTCAGTGCTGGAACGAGTGATGGCAAATAATATAAAAACTGGTATAAAAATCGTATAAAAAGTGGCAAAAAAAAAATGCCTGCAAAAATTAAACGAATATTTTTTCTGAATGAAAGTATTTTTTTTTTTTTGACATTTTTCCAAAAGTAAATGAAAAAAAATTTCAGTGTTAGATATTGTGCTTCTCGTCCCGTGCAAGACGGGTAACTTTACTTAGCATGTTTACTATGTATCCGATATTCTTCATTCATGAATTTGCTTTTGTTCTAGCCGTGGGAGAACACTTTTACGTAAGTGTTATTTTCTTTTTCATTAACTATCAAAAAGCTGAATTGTTTGATACTCTTTCTGTTATTCGTCGGTTATGTAAGCCGTGTGTTTATGTTACTCGCTATGTTAGCTATGCGTATATTATTATACATCTTTTCGATTTCCTTTATAAAGTACAATTTTACCAAAAAATTACTGTTGGCTCCCCAAATAAACACTAATTATATATGCTTGTCTATTGTGCCCTAATCCTACCCTATCCCTCGTCTCAACATATTCATAAGGGTGTCCTTTTATTTTTCGTTAAATATGTCTGAAAGAAATTTAAATTAATTTTGTATATTAGTTTGTAAATTTATTTAAAATATAATTGTTTACTCTTAACGATGGAAACACATTTGAGCTTCAACAACGTCTTTTTTTTTTGCACCCCTCTAAATTATAGTAGTACGCTAATCGTTACACATCATGTCGGAAAGAACGTCGTCCACACAGCCTTTGGTGCACTTCGCTTTAATCAGATGTCGCATCTCAAAATGGGGAAACTTATATAAATATAATTATTATAACAAAATTTTTATTTAAGATTGCATTTGCGCTAGCTTTCATTAAGAGTTTTTGTTCCACGAAGCACAGGTTCTCTTTCGATGACATGGGAATCTTCGAAACTATTTTAATGCGTTCTTCGTTCCCCATGTACGCTCTGAGGATATTACTTTGTGCTTGGATTACAGCTCTCACTTGCATCTGGAAATACCAAACAGAAAATTTTTATGTAATAAGTTTATATAATAAAAAATATAAGTTTTTCCTTCAGCACTGTGTCTTCGGTGGTGAAGCGGTCCTCCAAATTACTCACGAAATTCAACATTCCTTGCTGACCCTTTTTTACTTCTTTAAGCGTGGGTAGTGTTTCCTCATGGCCGCTAAATGACGATGACATTTGTCAATTCTTTAATATGTGCTTTATCTGGTCTTTTTACTATTTTTTAGGTTTGCATATAATTTTCAAATGTTTATCCCTTGTAATACAAGAAATATCTGTTCGAGCTAATTCCACAACTGTAGAAAAACTAACTCTCCCTTGGGAGTATTGACTTAAGCAGAGAGATAATTTCGGAAAACCATTTTTCCCTGTCAAAAAGGTAAGGTGAATCGCATGTAAAGAATCTAATTTCGAACTGCTATATTATCTGATTACTACCAGTCCGTTTGCTCTAAAAAGGCCTACTTCTATACAAAAATTTTTAAGAAAATGTTCTGGATTACTAGATTTGCTTCTTCCTTGGATGCATCCAATTATCAGCAGATCGAACTGAATAATAGGGTTTTCCAGTTAATGGCAAGCTAATCATAACTATTTTATTTAAGGTGTGGAAGAAATCTGTAAGAGCATTTTAAATTATATAAAGGGTGATTCCAGTAGAGGTACCTTTTTCAATAGCCTTTGACAGATCACGCATGAGTCGTGTTCAGCTATCATGTTATATTTGTTCAGTATCGTTTGGTATTTCATCATGGAAAGACTTAAGCCTGATCAACGTTTACAAATCATTCAACTTTATTACGAAAATTCACGTTCTGTAAAGAATGTGTTTCGCGCGCTTCGATCAACTCATTGTAAATATAATCGGCCTACTGAGTGTACTATTCGCAACGCCATCACCCATCTTGAGACCCAGCATTCATTATTGGATAATATTTGACCGAATATACCATATCCAGCACGCAGTGAAGATCTTCCCAAGAAACATCGGGTATATAAACAAGCAAAGTTGCCACATTTGGGACGAAGAGCACCCAGAAGTGACTCAAGACCTGCCATTTCATCCAGAAAAAAAAAAACGGTTTGGTGTGGTTTGTGGGCCGGTCCATATTTTTTCCAAAATGATGCCGGTGGGAACATAGCCGTCAATGGCGACCGTTATAGCGCCATCATAACCGACTATTTGATGCCTGAAATTGAAGCTCTTGATCTCCGCGACACTGGGTTTCAACAAGATGGCGCCACTTTTCACACATCGCATCAATCAATGGATTTATTTAGAGAACACTTTCAAATTTCTGTGTTATTTTCTTTAAAAAAGTAGGGAACCTCGAAATGGACCAGCCTTTGTGTAAAATAAAAAATTAATAATTGTGAATTAAAAGATAATTAAACAAACTTTCTTTTGGAATGCAAATACCCAATCGAAAAAAAGCTTTTAATATTACATTGTCTCTTGGTCAATATGCAAGCCTCATGACTGGTACATCGCCACTTGGTGAACATGTATATACAAATATACGTGTGGCTGATACATGCACAATTATTACTTAACTATTTTCACTAATCCATGATTTCACATTTTTGCAATACGCTTGAAGTTTCTATTGCCGTAGTTTCAATCACATTCAGATGATAATAGCTTACATTTTGTAACCATTTGAAGATTTTCCGGTTTCCTGATGTTGGTTTTGCGACAAAATTCTGCTGCTTAATCTGTAAAATACACAAATATGTATATTTAAATATTTACATATATACAATTTCATTCAAGAAATATAATACGTATCTCTGAAGTTCTTGCAGCAAGTATGTTTTTTTTCTGAGAAATAAAAATTATTAATAATTATGTATGAAATTTTACAATATAAATGAGCGCGTTATGCCAGCGTCATTCTGGGTTCATGATTCTATTTTTTGAGAATATTTTCCTGTTTTTTAACCCATTGGTATCTATTTATCGATGCCTATATATCAATAAATATCGATATATATATATATATATATATACAGACCAAAAAGTCTGCGTTCACCCAACACATTTTTTAAAGTAAAGTACAAACATAATTGAAATATTTAATTCAGTTAAAATTTTTTACATATTTTTATTCATTATATTTCTCAATTCAAAATGCAAAAACAAAAACCTATATTCCTATATTCATTTTCGAAATAACAGTATCTAAGTGCAGCAACAAGTAAACATAGGAACGTAATCCTCCGTCCAGCGTTGTAAATAATTTCAAGCAAACCGGTATTTTAACGTCGAAGTCCCGAACTGGCCATCCAAAAATATTATCAGTACCGGAAGAACGCACAACAATAAATCTGGTTAATGTTAACCCGCGAATTACGTCAAAAAATATAGTTGAAAACGTAAATAAAATGTTTAAAACAATCCATTTGTGCAGAAACTGCTAGAAAAATTTTACGTAAAGCTGAATATCATGATAGAGTCGCTCGAAAAAAAGTCTTATATCTCACTTGTCAACAGATGAAAGTGCATTGAATTTGCTCATAATTATATAAATAAGTCTCCGATATTCTAGAAACAACTAATTTTTTTGGATGAGAGCAAATTTTGTATATTCAGCATAAAAGGTCACCAAATTGTGTGGCGCATATCAGGAACTGCATTTGAAAAACAAAATCTTTTTGGTATAGTGAAACATGGTAGTAGTGGAATTATGGTGTGAGGGTGCTTGACGTCTAATGGTGTGGATCAGCCTGAATTTATCATATCGACCATAGATAAATGGGGATACTCAAACATTTAAAAAAAGAACTTGAAACAAGGTGCAGAGAATCAGGGCTTATCTTCGACGTTTTGATTTCAATAGGATAACGTTCCGAAGCATACTGCTGCTTGAATAGTCAGACTTTGGCTCTTGTGCAATGCCTCTAGATAGCTTAAAACGCCTGCCCAGTCACCCGATCTCAATCCTATAGAGCACCTTTGGGTGATATATTGGAAAAAAGAATTCGACAGCATATAATAGCAAGTAAAGAGGTCTTCCGAAGAGTTATGCTGGCAGAATGGTCCCGAATTTCAGCTGAGAAAGCAGATAAGTTGATAAATTCAATGCCAAACCGATCGAGTGAAGTATTAAAACAACGTGGTTTTCCAAAAAAATATTAAATCTAACTTTTCTTTATAATTTTTAATGCTTTTGTAAATCATTATAAGCCTGAGCGCCGACTTTGTGGTACCTCCGTTTACATGTTGGTTCACTTAGACACCATTCTAACGAAAATGAAAAAGGAAATATAAATTTTTGCTTCTGCTTTTGAAACTTAAAAATATAATGGATAAATTAATGTTATTTTTTTTAACTAAATTAACTATTTCAGTTGTGTTTTTACTTTACTTAAAAAATGTGTTGGGTGAACGCAGATTTTATGGTCTATGTGTATATAGATGGGTAAGGCTTCTCCACGATGGAAAATTGTCTTTTGAGCATAATTATAACTGTGTTAGTAGAAACTGGAAAAGTTGAATATGTATTCTGCATCTATTACCGCCGAATTGCAGGACAGTTACTCCCCTACTTACCTGAAATGCAAAAAAAAAAAAAAAAAAAAAATTAAAACTCAGAAACTTCTGAGCAACATACCGATATAATGCCTTGCAACACATACTTCAGTTAAGTTAGGAACAATTACATGAGGGCCTCGTTTTGCTGGCAGCAAAAAGTGACAACGCCCTTTGATTTCAAACAATTTTTCGTTTGCCCTTTGATAGAGATTGTCCGACGACCCTTACGAATATTAAGAGGACATACAAATACATATAGCATAAATCCATTGCATATCAATAAAAAAAATTTTATAGTCAAACATAAAACGACCTGAGCAACGCGATGACCAATTGGTGTACATTTTCGTGAAGAACGCGTTGCGTAATGAAATGAAAACGAATATCAATTTTGTGGGAAGTATTTGAGATAAAAGTCAATGTAACTGACAGCCTCGCCAATTCAAAGTCATACTTAACGACGAATGTTCATTCCTTCGAGACTCTTGCATGACAGTCATTCATTGATTGACTAAGGCGTTCTGAGGAAATTTGAGTGAGAAAAGCCCAAATCAAAAGCTTAGTGACTGTACGTTAACCTGTACGTAACGCGTAACAAATAAACTGAAGAGTAATGAGCTCCCTCTTATTTGCAAGAAATGAAAGATTAATATACCTACAAGGAGATATACATTCTCCAATTTGTGGTGTGCGTTTTGAAGTCCTTCCAAAACACTAAGCGACCTAAAATTTATACAATAGCGACTCCAAATATTTGATGGAGTTTAGTGAGGAGCTTTTATCTCATGTCCGTAAAATCGACATTTCCTGCTGAGAAATTGATTTTATAAATTAAGTTTTATATATATTTTGATAAGAACTTGAACTCAGAATCCTCGACACTTAAACTGTGGTGGTAAAGACCGAGGTATTAATAAGGCTGGTATACCATAGCCAGAAGTAGCACCTGCCTATTACATAAAGCTAGCTCTGGCCGGTTTTATTAGGTTCGTAACCGAGTCTACTCTCTCTTAGAGAAATTTCGTGTGTCGAATCGTAGCAATACAGGACTCGCCAAACTGTTTATACGGCATAAACAAACAGCCTCTGCCTTGCTTGCCATTTCATTTTCATACGACATATCGTAAGAAAAACAGTTCTTTAATCGGTGTTTGCGAAATATCTCGAAGCGCAAACTTCAAAGACACGTTAATTGAACCAACTTATGCACACTGCCGTGAAAATGTTTTGTATTAATATATGTATGTGTTCAAATAGTGAACGCCTTGTTGTCCTTTCTGATTATATAATATGTATATTTGGTACAGATGTATGGTGAGCTAGGCCTTTGCGGCTATTGAAAATTTTTACATGAAAACTAACGGTTTTTAATATCCAAATTTGGAGCAGTTGCTTTAGAAACTATAATATGATAGAAAAACGAAAAAGAAGGGTTGTCTTCGGTCATGCATGTCTTTATACCTTTCATGTACATACCAAATTTATTGACAACTGAAAAATTCAATTTCGATAATTTTCAGTGTCAATATTAGCTTACGTTTGTAAAATATAAAATTTCGCGCTTTAAGATGCTTTTTTTGCGGATTTTTAGCCCAAAACCTCATATCTGAGCAAATCGATGAATGGGAACTATATGTTTTAGTCGTCCGATTTCAGTGATTTTTAGAAACAATATGCAGTTCATAGTATCTGTTTAGTGAACTATATGACCCAAAAGTTTAAAACTGAAAAATCGGTCGAATATATGCTGGCCAGTTTCGACAAATGATCGCTTAAACGTATAAATGCATTTGCTCATCAGTTTGGGTGAAATATCTCAAGAACTGAGGGACTCGTTTGCGTTCAAATCAACTCAGCACGCCATTCTGATACGATCGGTATAAATGAAGGTGGGTCGATTTCTTCTCTTTCTGGTTCTTTTCGGACCTAAGTTAATATACTATTTCATTTATATATAGGGTATAAAAAATTAAAATAAATCTACGTAATATTAAAACATGCCCAACTGATGGTTAAAGGAAGTGTGATCGATTCACCGGAGTCCGTTTCGATACATTTACATATTTCCAACACTTCATTACGCGTGACATAAGCAAAGGGCGAGAAGCAAAGGGTAAGAGAAACATAGAGCAGCCTGAGTGTGTGAAAAATTTAAGAAAGTGGGGATGGCGGGTGTGAAATGCTATGGGCGAAAGCGAGTGGCTTGCACGAATTATGCTAAAATGTCTTAAATCATGCTTCTTATGGCTGGTAAAGCCAAGCGATGAAGCCAAACGAAAATAATCGACAGCCCAACGCCGCCAAATTCAATTCGACCAAATTTGCAATACCAGCGGACATAAGTTTCCAAACATAGACTAAATGTTTAGTGCACATGCTTCTTTGCTTGTTGCATGCCACATTATGCATTGATTCGGTTGACATGGCCGCATGTCATTCAGTGAGACTAACGAACGCGCTGTCCGTGCATCTATCCATCCCTTTGCTTACTAATGCCTCTGTTGTAAGAAGTTGGTATCAGTTCTGCTAACGCCGTCGCGACATGCGCATTCTTTGGGCATACCGCATGCCAAATAAGGATTGTTTCTCCCCTATTATGAAATGAAACGTGTGGGGAGGCGTGAGATTTCTCGCAGCATTTCGATCACCAAAAACAGGTAAGCAAACAACAAAATTTTAAACTAAAAATCGAAGAACGGGAGCCCTAATGGATAGTCTGCTGATCACGTTGCTGAAAATCGAAATGCTGCAGTGTCACCTCGACGTCAACTTTGGGGCGTTGCAGTAAATCGAATTCATTGACTTTCTACTAATATGTGTATGCCTATATATATATATATATATATATATATATATATATATATATATATAAATATACATACATATTCACAAAAATCGTGCTAAATTCTACGGAATAGAATCTTAATGAATCAAAAGAAAAAATAACTAAATAAATAAATAAATTTTTCTTCGACACGAACCAAACTTTAAAAAATGTTTGCAGCATATATCGAACCAAGGGAAAAGTAACATTGAAACCATTAAACAGTAAGAATATAATTCAATGTAGTGGGTGATGCATTTCAAGCTTCCCTACTTAAGATAAAAAAAGCACAGAGCATTAAAATTTAATGGGGAATGTTATTTCGAATAAGTTGGCATTTATTTTTTGAAAATTATCTCTTTCAAATGTTGGCTACGTCTCAGACGGTCCATCCATTGACTGATGCGATGTGTGGGAAGTGGGACCGTCTTGTTGAAACCAAAGACAAATGCATGGAGACGGTTATTATGACGCTATAACGTTCGCCACTGACGGACATTATGTTCTCACCTGCATCATTTTTGAAGAAATATGGACCGAAGATTCCACAGCCCACAAACCACACCAAACCGTTGTTTTTTCTGAATGAAATGGGAGCTCTTGAATCTCTTTAGGTTGTTTTTCGTCTTAAATGCGGCAATTTTGCTTGTTTACATACCCATTAAGCCGGAAATGGACGTCGGATCGTCGAACGTCGTATCTTCTTGGAACTTTTAAGGGCCCATAGAGCGAAGCGCCAAGTCATTCCATACGTCATTCCGAGTTGCTGCGAACGGCGCCGAATCGATTCTCCACAGATCAGCTACGGCCGCTGCATTTTCTTCACTGCGTGCTGGACGTGGTCTATTCAGTCAAATATTATGTAATAATGAATGCTGTGTCTCAAGATGGGTGATGGTGTTGTGAATAGTGCGCTCAGTAGGCCGATTTGCTTGACCATAAGTTGAGCGAAACGCGTGAAATACATTCTGTACAGAACGTGAATTTTCGTAATAAAGTTAGAAGATTTGTAAACGTTGTTCAGACGTAAATCTCTCCATGATGAAATTTCATACAATACTGAATAAAAATAACATGACAGCTTGACACGACTCGCGCGTGATCTGTCAAAAACAGGCTATTGGAAAAAGTACTTCTACTTAGATCATCCTTTATTAATATCATCTTGAAGCTGGATAGTTATTTTTGAGCTTTTGGTTGATGACTTCGATTGCCAAAGTAATGGAATGAGACCTAAGAATTTCGGAATTTGTAGTTGTTGTGACTAGAAATATTGTCATATTTAAGAATGTTAAATAAAAAAATTTTAAATATAAAGAAGCTAAGCGAAGTGCGGTTCGTTCATTATATTTAGTTTTTACAACCAATTTGAATGCTCACAAAACGATCTATTAGTGTACGAACTGTAAACGTAACACCAGGAAAACTCAAAACCATCCTCTCACGGTGCACTGAAATAATTGCTTGTCTTCATGAGACACTGCTAAATGGCAATTGTTTGTCAACGGCTAACGCCCACTGCCTGAGAAGCGCCTCTACCTGAAGAACAACAAGCTAAGCAACATTTTCACTGCAGTTTATGCTACAAAAGCGTGGTGGTTAAAATTCTCAATACTTCTGCACGTGTGGGAGTGTTTGTAGATATGCAGAAGAAAATGTCGCACGATCAATTGAGTTTGAGACTAAGCAACGATGTGAAATAAAACAAAATCAAGATGTTTTATGCAAATGAAGAGCCTGTGTAGGACCTTGCCGTAGAGTAAGAGGCTGCCGACAAGGTACTACTTTCACCAACTGACAGCAACAAGTTGTCACATAGACAGCAGCAGGCGGTAACGTTCTACACCTGCCCATATTCCCGCGCTAAAGTAATTAAACTCACGGCGTGCCAACAATTCTTAAATGGCGTCTAATATATCTAGTTGTGTCACAGCCATTACATCTGCGGAGTGCTAAATAGGAGTGCTCCAATAAACACAAACTGTTTGCGCTTACAATTGAAAATAAATAAAAAATTTGCATGCAAATGAACGCATTGAAAATGGCAAATGCGATGAGGAAGTAATAAACAATAAAAGTAAAAAAAAAAAAAAAAAAAAAAATTGAATTGTAGAGTAACATTATTCTTCAGTGTGTAGAATGGTATGCATACATACGTACTTATGGAAGTTTAGTAAAATCAGTATCCGGAGTGCCTTTTGGCATTGACATTTCCACTTATTCCTGTTTGTTTATGAGGCAACATTTCGCGATCCACTTTAATTATTGTAGCACATTAATACTCATACTGTTTCCGCCAAATACACTTGACTGAGGCCTCCTGGGCGGCGCTGGTTAAATTGAAGTATATACAATTTCGAGTGGCTCGCTAATAGGCTGCGTTTAAAGTTGGATATAGAACAATTTGAATCGGAAATTCGGATATGGAACAGTTTGAATCAGAATGTTTTAGTAATTTAAATGAGATAAATTCTAAAATTTATATATACTCTTACGATGTGTTACTACTTTAGCTATAGTGATTTGTTTTGTAAAAAATTTTCATATAAAAATTAAAAAAAAAAATTATTATAACTCAAAATAAAAATTATTAACACCGTCAGAGCTCTTAAAGCTCCATCTCTGACAACAACATTGGGTTTTTCCTCTTCGAAAATGTCCGAATTTGTGTTAAATAAACTGCATTTGCGGGAAGTTTTGATTTTCTATTTTAATTGGAAGAAAAGTGCAACTAAAGTCCATCAAATGCTTGTGAAAGTTAATGGTGCATTTGTGCCGAACAAAAAGTGTGTTTTAGGTGTTTCGAAAATGGGTGTTTTAGCGTCGAAAACAAAGATCGTCCTGGCCAACCCGATGGCTTGAAGATGGGAAATTAAAGGTATTACTGGATTAAGAACCGCGTCAAACTCAAACTATGCTCAATATTGGCTACAACTAATGCCTTTGAGTAGCGCAGTGCGAGAAAAACGGCCAAGGATGACAGAGATGCATTACAAGTAGATTTTTCAACATGACAACGCTCAGCCCCATGTGGATGCAATGGTCAAAAACTATCCTATTCGAAAGTTACCAGAGAGATGGCAGAAGTTATTCCTTTTGACGGACTATACTTTGAATTATGTAGTTTATACTTTTTTCTTCAATAAAAATCCATTTTTTGGAAATAGCAAAACGGACCGAATAAATTTTGTACAATAGCTTAAGATACTTTTTATCCTATGTTAAAATGACTGAAACAAATGTTAGCGTGCATATTATATGTATGTAGCACAAATGAGTCTTTTTAACACGTCCATAAATATAATTCAAAATGTGTTTTTAAACGTCATTGAATGAAATTGATGAATGAATGAAAATTATGTTGCTGCATGTATTGACAACATAGCCCATTCAGCTGCCACCTTAAAGCCAGGATTTTTCTAATTACTTCAGATTTGACTTTTAAATGTTAATTTTGTTTTCAAGCGCAATCTTACACAGACACATATGCACTGTTGGCGCAGTTCGGATAATCTATGCACGTAATTGAAATACAAAATTTTATGTTTTCCATATGAGTATATTTAGAATTTTTTCCCCCTTAAAAATATTCTACAATATCTACACATTTATTTGGACAAATCTTGCTAATTTTATTCGAAATACGATAATGTTGACACTTAAAAACAACAACAAAAAATTATATATTTCATTCGATTCCAACATTTATGCAATAAAGGTTACGACATCGTTGACGTCACCGAACCAACATGCAGTAGGCGAGACCTGAATTTTATATTATCAAAAAGTATTTTTTGTTTTTTTAAGAAACATATGTATATGTAAACTGAATAGCATAAATATGGGAAAAAGTTTCCGAAATGTAAACTTAAAACACTCCTGTGGAAGAAAACATAAATAAACTATACTTTTCTATAATATCTAAGTTTATATTATACTATATGTAACTTTCACGTTCTTTTTATACCGAACTTCAAGTTTTCAACACAAAAGTATATTTACGATCACAAAGATGGCAACTGTAATAATAAACTGTGCTGTAATATTACATCTTTGTTTAAATTTTTCATGAAATTTTAATATAAATCCTTCACATAAATTTTCTTTAAATTTTTGTTCTTAACAAACCGCCGCTCACTTTTTCAATGCTTCGAGTTTTTAAAGGTAATTTTTTCACGAGGTCGGGATTAATCTTTTCCCAAAGAATTTTTATTTGGTGAAGAAAACAGATGTAAATCGGTTTCTCTATTAAATGTTTGTAAATAATGCGCGTTCGGAAGAATTTTTTGTAATTTCTAAAGATTTTGACATTATTTTACATTCGTAGTACATAACAACAAATGTGAGAGTTGCTAACTATAAAACCTTTTGTTCAAAAATAATATTAATTTTCCTAATTTTAATAATTTTGAAGTTTAAAAACAATTTTTTGCCATATAACTATTTAGAGCGTTTTAAACACAATTTTTTTATATTACAATAGTACAGTTCAGGATTTTTTAATTTAAAGTCAAAATTATTATTATTAAATTGTTTTATGAAAAAAAATTATTTAGATTTTTTTTTAATTTCTGGCTACAACAAAATTGGAGCAACTTCGTCATATAACATAAATATAAAATCATAACACTTGTCGTAACCTTCCATTCTCTAAATTTTGATTCTATTCTAATTATTTTTTATTAATAGAAATATGAATATTACAAAGCAAAATAAAAAAACTTATTGTATTATTTTTTATATAAAAGGAACTTAAAGTAATTATTAAAATCATTTAAGAGTAGTTAAGTGGTCAGCATATGTTTTTAATATTTATGCACTAAATGCAAAAGAACTTAAACCATTAATAATTCAAAGAGGTATGGCAACGTGATGTTTACAAATAATTTCTGTTTCACGTATACTTTTCATTTATGCTGTCTCAAAAATATTATATTACTAGCTGACCCGGCCACATGTTTTTGTGGCATTCCAATTTTTATTATAATTTTTGTTACAACATCTAAATAAATTTTTTTTTGGGTATTTTTAATGCGGCCTGTAATTGTTTTTGTTATTAGTAAATGACTATTAAGTGCGCTAATATTTAGCCGCTATTTTTCTCCGAAACAGCTGTCACTTCTACCATTTTTTCTTTGTTGTATAAAAAATGTTCAATGAAAAAATAATGTTTCTAACAAAAATAGGCTTTTGAATACAGTTCATTTACTTATAACAAAAAAAAAATTTTTTTTTGTAATATTGATCTAGCTAAGCATTTGTAAGTGCATATCGCTTATTCAGTACTTAAAGTTTTTCATGAATATGTCAATATGAAAGCTTCAAAGTAAACGGTCCCTTTCCCATAAAAAACATTTAAAGCAAATTTAACTTTTTCCTGATTCATGGTCCATTTAGAAATATCATACAAGTTTTTAAACAAATCAAAACATAAATCAAATTTTTCTTAATTAGCAGCCTGGAAATCACGAAAATCATACCATAAATAAGAATTCGATTCGATAAGAATTCGGTCAGTTTGTGGTCTACTTCCCGGAGAGAAATTCCTGATAATTAAAGAAAAAAGCTACCCATGTACCAAATTTCAAGCAAATCGAACAATAAATACGATTTTTTCGAAGATGTCAGTCCCAGATTAACCTCCCGCGGATGAGGGTTACATATCATGCTAAGATTTCAGCACAATCGGTGCAGAAATTTTTGAGTTTTCGAAACGTACACAAACCAACATAACATTTCCAATGATAATGATTTCTTTCAAAAAAAAAAAAAAAAAAAAAAAAAAAAAAATTAAAATAAAACACTAATTGTTAGGGAAATTCAACTATTTTTTATTGCATATGAAGTACAATCGATACAATTAAGTTCTGAATATAAGATCACTCAAATGGCTTCCACGACTTCTCTTGCAGGTACGAATTCTATGATCGGATTCGTCGAGCACTTTGAGCACTTTTACCAATAAATCAAGTCGTATGTCATGAATAGCACTTTCCATATTGACTTTTGAAGCTTGAAGAAAGTCTGGTTTATTGCTAAAGGCCAATGACTTCAAATGATCTCACAAGAAGTAGTCTAATGGTGTTAAGTCACAACTTCTTAGAGGCCATTCTATGTCTCAATTTCTTGGTATAATCGAATCTCCAAATCTTTCTCGCAATAATTCGCTTGTTGCACGTGCTGT
This sequence comes from Neoceratitis asiatica, assembly GCA_030068015.2. Lineage (NCBI taxonomy): Eukaryota > Metazoa > Arthropoda > Insecta > Diptera > Tephritidae > Neoceratitis > Neoceratitis asiatica. The sequence goes on from CM061528.1 coordinate 9,043,032, forward strand.
GTGACAGGTAGCCCCGTTTTGTGACCATAAAAAGTTGGTTATCAACGATCTATACCGCTCTACATTGACAGTAACTGTGCTACCAGCTTCATTTCGAAAGAAGTACGGACCGGAATCATCGGACCAAAAAACCAAAAACCATACCAAACGGTCAATTTAGGTGAGTGTAATGGTTGTTCATGAAAAATTTTCGGATTTTCTTCGCACCAGAATCGACAGTTTTGTTTATTTACCGCACCACTCAGATGAAAGTGAGCCTTATCGGAGATGATGATTTTCTTAAAAAAATCCTTATCGTTTTCAAGTTGTTCCATAATAATTTGTAAACATTGTTCTTGCGTATATCTTGCCATTATGAAATTGCAAACATTACATTTTTTTTACAAATAATGACATATTAAAAATGGCCAAAAAGACACCTAGAAATCATATCATATTAATTAATTATTTTCGTTACTTTTTTATTATTTTTATGACAGTAAGAAAATGCGAGAGGAAACATCTAATTAAAAATGTTTAGATAAATATTTTAACCACATCAAATTCGATTTAAAAGCATAAATTTTTTTTTCAGGAAATTGCATTTACGTTTTTGGCTATTTTTAATAAAAAACATTTTGAACAGAGATTGAAAATTTTAGTATTTCAATAAATAAATAAAAAATTAAAAAAGGGTAAATTTTTAAAACAAAATCTTCATAATTTTTTTAATTATGAAACACTAAAAAAAATTGGGTTGTTTATATCAAATTTACAAACAAAAGTTCAATACATACAATATGTAATATTAAAAAATTTTAAATCATTGACCGGATTGAGTGGATTACCCAAAGTAGATTAGAATAATTTTTTTTTATTCAGTGATTATTAGAGTAAAAATTATCAGTGCAATTTAATTGTTTACTTAAATTTTTCACACATCTACAAAAACTATTTAAATATAATTTTAAAGTAAGTTCTGTGCTGACATATCATTCTTATTAATTTTTGATTTTTTAATTTTTCTTATAAAAACTAAGTTTCCATTTCTTTAGCTTTGCAATATTTTTAAAGTTACAAATTTTTCATTGTTACTGAAATTACTTTTAAAATAAGATTAGAATAAAAGCATAAAACACTATCAAATATATATTATTCTTTTAAGTTTACAGCACGCCTATTAAGCAAAACGCTAATAGTTGATTTTACCATACGTAAATGCAAGGAAATTTCTATACACTGGAGATTTTGTGGTTTTTATGGCTGTTCTTATTGCTCTAACTTAAAATATGTAAATTTTTTAAGATTCAGCACTGTTTAAGCATGTTAACGCCTACCCTGCTCTGTATGGTACCCTTCTCAATTTGAAATCGTACCAGAAAAAAAAATTGATAGAGCCAAAATTTGTCACAGAAATTACTAGTTTACTATACAAATTAAGTTAATACCTATCGCAAATGTCCCGTCCTAAAAATATACACATATGCATTAGCACATATTTATAACCTTCCTCAAAGGTTAGTATTGAAGACATACTCGTACATATAGACATTCTATTTAAACATTTGTAGGTTAAATAAATGTAATACCCGTTTAACACTCTATTGCACTCTATTGAACTTATTGACTTGCTTGACCGAAAGTTTACATAAATCTTTACCTTATCAATGCCTAAAGTGACTAAGTCCAATGCATGCTTTCAAGCCTACATGCGTTTAACAAAATTCTAGAATGAAGTTAAATGTATATGTTTGAAGTAAAATATTTACTTGTAGCAAAATAAACGCCAGTATTAAGAAGGCGGATATCGATATGGCAGCACTATCGAATTCCAAGTGAACACATTACAAGTACAGTTAAACGAAGTTAACATGCATCGAATTGGGTCAGCTGAGCGTTAATGGCATATGTGACAGATATTTACGAGCAATTTACGCTCGCACTGGAACGATTAAGAACATAGCGATTTGAGTGTAAGGATCCAGAGAATATCAGGTAAATGTTGATTAAAGTTTGCAATACATTTTGTGCCAACTGTAATGTTAATGTATATGTATATTGCACATATTGTCACTTACTGCTCTTAGAAATGTGTTTAAGAGGCAATGTGTGCGCCTGCAGATACTTCGGATCAATTTCCTCCATTTAATTCATGTGCATTGAAAATTCTATTGCAGTGTCTTTAGGGTAGAACAGAACAAATTGAAAATGGAAATTGTTAACAGAACAAACTAGTAATCGGTATTTATTTCCTTTTAATTTTTTTCATTTTCTCAGCGGTAGGTTCATTTGGTCATGTCCTTGTCTGGTTTTAACTCAACACCAAATGAAGTAAAAAACTACTAAAAGTAAGTAAAAATCTAATCATAGTAATGGCAACAGAAAGAACAACAACAGCTACCAGCAGCTAAAAAATGGTAACAGGAAGTGACAGCTACTGAAAGCAAATGAATACCACACGCATCAGAGCAACATCAGCAGCAGTATTTAGCCTAAAGCATGACATTTTGACCGTAAAAGCTAACTGCATATTTTTATTGCTTCTATACAGTTATTTTGCATAGTAGTCATAACTACATTTGCTAGAGGGTTGTATTGATAAGATTTAAAAAAAAATTATGAATATCATAATTCGCTATTTGTAACATTTAAAGTAAAAAAGCATTTAAAAAGAGGTTTGACAGGAAATTTAATTGATAAAAATAAAAGAAATGGTCAAAGTTGATTGCATTTGGAGAATATAAATACTTTATGCAAACAGAAGCTGCAATATAAAGGATGATCCAAGTAGAGGTACTTTTTTGAATAGCCTTTTTTTGACAGATCACGCGTGAGTCACGTCAAGCTGTCGTGTTGTTTTTATTCAATATTATTTGGCATTTCATCATGGAAAGACTTAAGCCTGAACAACCTTTACAAATCTTCCAACTTTATTATGAAAAATTCAGGTTCTGTAAATAATGCGCTTCGCTCAACTTATGGTTAACATAATCGGCCTATCGAGCGTACTTTTCGCAACACCATCACCCATCTTGAGACCCAGCATTCATTATTGAATAATATTCGACCGAACAGACCACGTCCAGCAGGCAGTGAAGAAAATATAGCGGCCGTAGCTGAGAGTATACACGAAGACCGTGGAGAGTCTATTCGGCGCCGTTCGCAGCAATTCGGACTGAAGTATGGAACGACATGGCGCATTTTACGTCGAGATCTTAAATTGGAAGCGTACAAAATACGGCTTGTGCAAGAACTGAAGCCGCTCGACCTTCCAAAGCGAGATCGCTTCGCTCTGTGGGCTCATGAAAAGTTCCAAGAAGCTCCGACGTTTTCGAGCCAAATTTTGTTCAGCAAAGAGGCCCATTTCTGGCTCAATGACAATTTTTTAAATTTTTAATCTTTGAAGTGTATGATTCTTTAAGCTCATAAAGAAATAACTAGAACACAAATAGGTAACTTTCTGAGCAATGAAGTCAGTACTACTTGTTAAAGCTCGCTAAGCTTTAAGAAAAGATTATGAGCATAAGAATAGAATGACGCAAGAAGTAAATAACGGCAGATAAACCCAATGTGTTGTCTAAGTAAAGTCTAAGAAAGTAGTAATTGATGAAATTGAAATAATATGAAAAGAAGAAGAAAACAGGAAAACAAAACGCAATTAAAAAAGCTATTGATAACAGTTTATCAAATAATAAAATTAAAACAAAAAAGAATGCTGTCTGCGGCCATGCCGAAATCTCCACACCATTCATGAACATATGAAATCTATTTGCAGGGTCAATATATATTTGAATCTAAATAAGTAGCATATAAAACTTCACAACATTAACTGCTTTTTTGACTGAATTTTTACCCAAAACCTAATATCTGAACGTATCGATTGTATTAGAGCTATATGATATAGTCATCCTATTTTAATGATTTTTAGTTCCAAAATTTAAGTAATTATATGGGTGTAAAATATCGAATTTTATGTTTCTAAATACTTTATTCAAGTGTTTATAATCTAAAGTCACATATCTGAGAAAATCGATCGTATGGGAGCTATATGATATAGTTGATCGATCCGGCCGGTTCCGACAAATGATAAATTCGTCACAAAAATGTAGATGTGTAATAAGTTTTTTTTTTTTTTTTGAAATATCTCAACAATTGAGGGACTGGCTTGTGTTAAAACAGACGGATGGATAGACGGACGGACAGACAGACGCACATTTCTAAATCAATTCAGCTGGTGGTGGTGGTGGGTCTATCTCTTCTCCTTCTGGTACTTACATACTTATAGTAGAGCAAACAATAGAACATAAGTGGCTTTGAATTATTGTACGCACATAAATTTTGAATTTTTTTTTCAAACATAAAAACCAGTATTTAAGCAAGCAATTGAAAATTATCTTAATTTACCATTTTCTTGTGCAAATTATTACTTTCGTTAATTTCACTTAATCCATTGTAATCATAAAGTCAACGCCTTTGAAATAATAAACGCCTATAGAAATTGGACGCATATACACTTTGCGCACGAACTCACGCAGGTAACAATTACTGGGTACAGTGGCAGTTCAACGCAGCAATTTTGTGTAAATCATAATTATCACGCAATTTATTTGACGATTTTTTTTTTGCTTAATTTTAATAGAATTTGCTTTTGCAACTGAATTACATATACACATATGTATATGTAAATGTCTGCGTTTATAAAATTAATAGCCGGTGGCTTTTCGGTCACTTTCGGTTAGTTGCTGATGAATTTTTTATAATTATAGTAATTAATTTTATTGGCTTAAGTGCACAGTGTTTTTAAGCACTTAAATAAATGTCAAATGTGTGCATGAGTGAACTATTTTTAGAAGTATTAAAAAAAAGTACATGAAAGCATTTATGTTGTGTGAATTTGTTGGATTTTGAAATTTTTTTTTTTTTTTTTTTTTTGGTACACTTGATTATTTCGCGCAATTTTACTAATGTGGCCTAGTTAAATTTTTTTTCCTCTCACAGTGTCATTACTCTTTTTTTCTTTTTAAGGAAGCCAAACACATTTTTGGTTCGTTTTTACGCCGACTAACGGAATTTGTTGTTTGTCCAACGAAATACAACTCCCACATCCTACACCTCCAAAAGGCATTTGCCGGCAGTGAGCAATAGCGGACCAACAATAACTATTCGCATGCGAGTATATAACATGGCAACGGTACTCCAACTGATGCCATTGTTGTTGCGTCGGTCGGTTGACCAGTATTGCGTTCAGCTTTGTTAAAATTGTTATGTGTTTGCTTGTGTGCTACCAATGCGCCCACATTTATCAGTGCATAAAAACGCACTTTGTGCAAATATTTGCAATAGAAAATGTTGAGTTCTCTTGGCTCGTGCCACCACAACATGGCACATGGACGCACAGTAACAACTTGGTGGCCGCGGTTATTGCTTTTATTGTTGTTATCTTTGGTAGCAACATTTAGCGATGGCTCGCCAGGCATGTGATTTTTTTCTACTTTTTTGGGAAATTCAGTGGTGTGTGTATATACATTTGTATAGAATGAATATCTCAAGCGTGTAGTAAAATTTACAAATCTATTGAATCCGGAATTTTCTAAGATTTTTCGCCACTTCGAATTATTTTATTTATTTCTACATACATATCTGGTGTGTTCAACTCCCAACAATGCTTCCTGCAAATACTCTGTATTCATCTTATTCTTTATCTCTCCGTTTTCTTTGCACGCTCTACCGTTCTCTATTGTTCTGTACTATTGTTATGTAGTCTGTAGTCCGATTATATTGAAAATTGAGCTTAATCTAATTCGTTGAGCGTAACGCATTCTTTGTTTAGTTAAGCAATTGCCTTGCAGCAGTGTATATATATAAGTATGTAGTGGAACAACTCGGCGCCTTTGCAAGTCAAGCTGTCTGTGTGTGTGCACAGCAATGTTAATGTTAAGCACATTTCTAGTCAAATTCAGTGTAATCGGCGAGACTACAAAGAATCTTCGCCCACATAATAAAATATTTGGTCAAATTCAATTTAAAAAAAAATTATCAAAAAGTCCCGTAAATAACGGTGTTCTGGTCAAACCAAATTTAACAACGAAATTGAGCATTTTATATAAGCGAGAATAAAAGAACAATAGAAAAAAGGCCAGAAGCGCAAGGACATAAATAAATGGTATATTGAAAAATCTCGCAAAGGAGAAAGTTAAGCATCGGCTTACCAACTGTAAAACAAATTAGCGGTGCTATTGTTGCACGCAGAGTACGAATAGAAGATATAACACACACATAAAACTAGTGCAGAGGTGGTGTTACAGCCACCCAAAACTCAACTCGATATTAATTAATTTTGATATGATATTAGAAGATTACCGTTATTACCTTTGTATTGTATTTATTAATTTCCTGATCGCCACTGCACGCAATAGCAGACAATAGTAATAAAAACAAAAACAATAAAAGTGACCATTGCGCTCACCAGTAAGGTAAGTAATCCCACAGCAAGCTTTTATTTCAAGTGGTTTGCAATACCAATGTGTGCTAGAGATAATATATTTTTCCTTTTTCTTTTATTAAAAAATGGGTTTTCCCAAGTACAAAAATCAATTTTTAAATCTTTGAAATGTTTAAAAAAAAAATGAAAAAAATATTTTTGTCAACATATGATTGGAGGGAGCAATTTATTCAACTTTGAGACAATTATTCGGGTTTTCGGTGCCGTAACGTTTTCATTACCATTATCATAAAACTCCTTTTCATTTTAATTTGCAACTTGGAAATATAGTAAGAAGTTAATATGGCTTTTTATCTTATCTTAATATCCTGTTATTTTCATAAGCAGCAAAGGATTCATTTAAAATCTATAATTATAATAAATTAATTAATATTAGCTACGGTTTATTTATTTTCAACTGATTTTTCGGATATAATTATAACTAAAGGCAAAATATATTTGTCGCTGTTGCTTTCTACCGCACTCAGTTCATTTCTTCTTCAGTAAAACTTTTTTTAAAGGAAATAAAATTAAATCATGTCGCATATTCCCGCTTAATTGATACTGGGTAAAATGCATCTACTTGGTAGGGACATAAATACTGTTACAACATTAAACACACGCATTTCAATAGAAGAATTGAGCATACCACATAATTCCCATATGATTTATAAAATATAACCTGTAAAGCGTTAGTCTGTATCGAGAATTCTAAATTGTGTGAGTTTTCAACATGGAATGGTCAGATAATGAAAACCGTATCGCTGTTATAGCGCTTTTTAGTGTGAAATGAAAAAAGCTGATATTTTGAAAACACTCCGTCCGCTCGCATGTTCGTCTACCGATGCACAAAACTGTTTGAGGAGACTGGGGATGCTAAAGATTGGCACCGGTCGGGCCGTCCACGCGCAGTTCGAACGCCGCAAGTCATCAAAACTGTCAAATCAAGAATTCTGCGAAATCCGCTCCGAAAACAGAAAATCTTGGCCCGGGAGATGAACGTTTCGCAAAAGTCCATGAGTCGAATTATTAAAAAAAGACTTGGGACTTGGGGCTTTCAAACGCCGTACCGGACATTTGTTGACTGCAGCTTTGAAAACAAATAGGGTGGTAAAATGCAAACGTCTTTTGGTGAAGCTTGCTGATAATTTGCACAGAAAAATCTTGTTTACCGATGAAAAAAATTTTACCTTGCAGGAAAACTTTAATAAAAAAAATGATAGGGTGTATGCACGGTCATCTAAGGAAGCATCTGAACTGATTCCACGGGTCGAAAAAGGTCATCACCCAGCTTCAGTCATGGTTTGGTGGGGTGTCTCTTATGATGGGGTAACTGACTTGCATTTTTGCGAACAAGGAGTCAAAACATCGGCCAAAGTTTACCAAGAAACCGTTTTGGAAGCTGTTGTAAGACCACTTAACCATTCCATGTTCCAAAACCAATCATGGACTTTTCAGCAGGACTCTGCGCCGGCCCATAAAGCTAAAACGACCCAAATCTGGCTCCAAAACAATTTAACAGCATTCATTTCCTCTGAAAAATGGCCCTCTGGCAGTCCTGATTTGAACCCGCTGGATTTCAAATTGTGGACAGTTTTAGAGGACATGGTTTGCCACAAAAGATGCCCCAAAATTGATTCTCTTAAGACAGCATTGATTCGTGCTGTGGCCAATTTCCCAATGGAGGAGGTGCGTGCGGCTATTGATGATTGGCCAGTCCGACTTAAGGCGTGCGTGAAGGCCAAAGGCGGGCATTTCGAATGAATACTGCTTTTTGTATACAATATATATCAATAAATATGTAAAAAAAAATTGGTCCAAAAACATTCATTATTTTTTATTTTATAGCATAAAATGTGTGTAATAGTATTTATGTCCCTACCAAGTACATCCACCCAATAACCACATATCTAAATCAACTTAACAAAAAATTTCCGTTACGCCACAAATAAAGATTTGCTATTCTAATAGATTAATTAAATAAATTATTTTATCTTAAATATGTTATTTTATCATTAACAATATTAATATCACTTTTGAGCCTAAAACTCGGTGCCTGTGGTGGCGTTACAAAATAACAAATACATATATATATACATATATATATAAAGAGTGATCCATTTCGAAGTTTCCTACCTTTTTAAAGAAAAAAACACAGAAAATTCAAATTCAAAATAACAGTGTTTGGCATATATTTTTTGAAGATTATCTCTTTCAAATGTTAACCGTGAATATGTGTCAGATGGTCCATCCGACTGGTAACTGGCGAATGACATGCGTGATGTTTTGCTCCACGAACTGAATCGAAGCGGGATTGTCCGCATAGATTTTAGAATTTACATATCCCCACAGGAAAGTGTAACGGTGTGATATCACATGAGCTTGGTGGTCAATCGAAAGACCCAAAACGTCATATTATCTGCTCACCGAAATGTTCTCTCAGACCATTGATTGGTGCGATGTGTGGGAAGTGGCGCTGTCTTGTTGAAATCAAATGTCGCGGAGATCACGAGCTTCAATCTCAAGCATCAAATGGTCGATTATCATGGTCGCCACTGCCGGCTACGTTCTCACCCGCATCATTTTTGAAGAAATATGGATGATGCCACCGGCCCACAAACCACAACTTACCCTTATTTTTTCTGGATGAAATGACAGATCTCGAATCTCTTCAGCTTCTTCTTCGTCCCAAGTGCGACAATTTTGCTTCTTTACATACCCATTGAGCCAGAAATGGGCCTCATCGCCTAATAAAACTTGGGTCGAAAACATTGGATTTTCTTGGAGCTTTTCAAGAGCCCATAGAGCGAAGCGATGTCGCTTGGGTAGGTCGAGCAACTTCAGTTCTTGCACAAGCTTTATTTTGTACGTTTTAAATTTAAGATCTCATAGTTAAATGCGCCAAGTCGTTCCATACGTCAGTCCGAGTTGCTATATTTTCTTCACTGCGTGTTGCACATGGTCTAGTCAGTCGAATATTATCCAATAATGAATGCTGGGTCTCAAGATGGGTGATGGTGTTGCGAATAATACGCTCAGTAGGCCGATTATGTTGACCATAAATTGAGTGAAGCGCGCGAAACACATTCATTACAGAACGTAAGTTTTCGTGAATAAAGTTGAATGATTTGTAAAGGTTGTTCAGGCTTAAGTCTTTCTATGATGAAATGACAAACAATAATGGAAAGAATAACATGATAGCTTGACGTGACTCACGCCTGATCTGTCAAAAAAAGGCTATTGAAAAAGGTACCTCTACTTGGATTACCCATTATAAATAATTGGCGTAACCGCACAAAACAACAAATAGAAATGCAAAATTATCCAAAAGCGATTTTCCCAAGTAGTTATATTAATAAAGGGTAAGCAGTAACTAGTCTTGATATCTGGCAAGTCATTGCTTCTCTGCTTCATAGTAGTTCCGGTATTAAGCTTGAACAATATTTTGACTGAATTATAAGTTTATAAAATGTGTGATAGGAAAATTTCTTTACTTCGTATATTTGTTCCTGAACATAGTAAATTTTTAATTGCTTTAGTGTTTTGGTGCCTATAATTAATGTTTATTAAAAGTTAATCAGCTTAATTAATTTTTTTTTTGTAAAAATAATTGATTAGAATTTTTCACTACGTTTAATGAGAATCACATTTAAACTTCCTTTGTTATTCTTGACTCAAAAATCAAAGCAAAAATAAATAAATTACTAAATATACGAAAAGTACGCGCAAAAGAGATATACGCAAAGATATAGCTGACTCACAAATACAAAAGCTCCAATTCTTGCACACTACCAACTAAAAGAGCCATCGTTTTGTTTGATTTATTTCATTTGGTGCAAATTATGTCAGTAGTATTACGTTGCCAAGCCAATACAGATATGACTACTCAAAAGGTTCGCTGCTTAAGTCTTTCGTTTCATGTGCTCATTACACCTCATTTCCATTTTTATTTCTTTTAATCTTTTATATGTGTACTATTTTTAGCTTTGATATTGCTATTCTCATTCAGTCTACGGTTGTTTTAGCTACTTTTCTCTGTTTCCCATATCTCGTGTTCAATCGGTACGGTACTTGGTTATGATGGCGGCGATAAATGCTCATTCAAAGTGGCATAAATCACGTTCGCGGTCAGTTTTAATCACGATTAACTCAGATGTAATAAGATATGTGCGAACAGATGAGCTGCAGCCATTGCTGTTGCTGAGTGGCAAATTGGGTAAAGTGATAAACTGTCTAGAAAAGAATATACAATATTCGCAATGAAATGAGTATGGATATGATTAAACACTGAATATTTACTTTACGACACGCCAAATTTTTTATGTTGCTTCCACCGCGTCTACATGATCACAAACAGTGGCGTTAACAAATTGTTATAGCAAAATCGCATTGTTTCGAATTTCATAACTTATTTGTAGTTAATGGAGTTCAGTGATGAGTAAGCAGATTGAAATCGCCTTAATGACTATGAAAAAATTAAATAATGAATTGATCGTTTTCTTCGACATTACAATTTTTTTTAAATGTTACTCAGAATCTATTGGTAAAAGATTATTGAGGTAAAAAAGGATAATTGATTCTTCATCTGCAGTTTTTGTTTAATAATTTATAACTTAACTTTTTGCTTACATTTGATAAATTGTAATTATAACAGTCTGCTTGTAATAAGTTTTGCTCAAATATATAAAGAGAAAAATATAGATTTTATTTGCTTTGAAAATCGTTGACTGCGGTCACTATTCGTGGTAATCCAACACGCCGTTAACATCTTTTTCGTTCACTCACAGATACAAACATATATTTAAGCAAATATATTTAACCATTTCATCGGAGCGCCTACTTGACTAGTTTTGCTTATCTAGTTGACCAAACAAATGTTAATTAACTGCTTATTGACTTGGGTAAGTCGATGTTGTTGTCGTCTTATAGCGAATTGTTGCACTAACGGTACATTGTGTTTGCTTGCAATTAACATTTCTGTATTTGTAAATATTATGAATTGCATGAGTCTTAGGAATTTATATCCATATATATTTACGAGGTATGTTTAAAGGAAAAGGTGAAGATTTTGCACACTCTTTTCTTTGATTACAACGGTAAGATGCTTCATGAAGTACTGCCAAAAGGTCGCACAGTTGATAAGCTCAAAAGATCGGAATCGTGAATTCTGCAACATTTTAATGCAGCAGCTCCCACATCTATGACTATTCGTAACTTTTTTGGCCAAAACCAAAACCGTAATCATGCCTCAACTATCGTATTCACCAAATTTGGCTCCCTGCGACTTTTTCCTATTCTCAAAATTAAAGAAATGAAAGGAAAGCGTTTTGCCACATAGCCATCCCGAAAAGCGCATTTCAGAAGTGCTTCGAGGATTGGAAAAAGCATTGGCACGGGTGAATTATATCCTAGGCGGATTAGGGGATAAAATATTAATTTGAAGGGTACAAAATAGATATTAAAGAATAATTAAGTACTTTTCAAAAAAATTCAAAATTCACCTTTTTTTTTGAACATACCTTGTATATTTATTAAGAGATTTTTTAGCAGTTTTTTGTTTATTTTCTTTTTTTAGGTGCGTTTAAATTATTATATATATAATTAGACATTTTATAGCCACCTACGTGATTTTCAGCCGAACTCGTCCTCGGATTTCTGGTATGCATCTGAATAATTTCCAATAAAGGGGTTTGATAAATAACCGCAATTAGATAAATTTATTTTTGAAACTAATGGTCTATGTTTTTGGGTACTGAGCTGGCTCTCCAATGGTATTACGCACTACTAAGCATTCGACTTTCACGGTCACATAGAATATCCATTTTCAAATTTTAACCAAAGCATAAAATATAAAAAGAGTAATGGAAACGATTGCCTATAATCCGGGTGTTTCATTGCCCGAGGAAGCTACTCTATTTTTTTAATAATTTTGGGATTTTTTTATTAGTCTTTAAGGCTTTACATGCATCTGTAATGAAGTCAGAAGTTTCGTTTATAGTTTATAATGTTACTGTTACCGACAGTATCGTGCAAAGATAAAATTGAAAACAAAATTTTTCCACAAAATGCATTTCTTAACTTATTAACATTGGAATATTTAACATAAAGGCGCATATTAGTGAACAACAGAATGCTGGTTGCGTATACTAAACCGGCTGTAGATGAGGAGACAAAACACAAATGTCAACATAGTAGATGCAGAGTAGCAGAGAAACCCCCAAATTACAAAGACAAGATTTTCTTGAGAGAATTAGAGCCATAAAACGCAAGGCAAAAACCGGAAAACGCAAATGCTTATAAATCACACACTCCACCACAAACAAAAATTTATAGTAACATCACATGTTAAAGCAGTGTGATCGAATTGGCACAACAAAATCAAAGTGCGGTAACCGGAGAGGCGCACATGTGCGTACAGGTGATTTGAGAGATACTCAAAAGTAAAAGAATTTCGATGCGAACACATGTGGTTCGCAAGTTTGTTCGAAAGCAAACATGTTTGAGAGTAGCAAAATAAGCCTAGCTTAATTCGCGGCTTTTGTGTTAAATCCGCTTCATGAGAGAGAATATAAAACTCAAGACTATTCTTAGTTTAATGTCAAGGCAAATTTGCTAATTGTAATATCTAGACTTTAAGCACGTGAGATAAAGGTAAAAAGTGTGTGATGTACTTGGAAGTGATTTTTGTGAGATCATGTGATCATTTGGTACCATGACAATGCGATGTTATGATCATGTGATCTCAGTATCATGCGATCTTAATATGATCATTTGCGAAGAGTGGATTTTTACTTAAGTGGTGATATGTATATTTTTTTTGATCTTTTCAAACGAAAAACTGTCGCTTCAGAGACGATATTTCGAAATTGTGTAAAAAAATTCATTCAAAATAAAATATATAATATCAGTTAAAAAATTTGTTAATTTATTTGCCTTTATCCGTCATAATTTTAAGCCAAAGGCATATATAGTTTCCAATATTTTTAACAATTTTATTTCTTATGCGATCTTACTAAAATCAACCATTGTAATTTATTAAGAATAAAATATTCTCCCCACAAAAATTTAAAATTTAAATTAAAATTTTCTTAATATTTTTTATTTTAATATAAATATTTTAAATTAAAAATGATCAAACAAATTTAAAATTATCAAGTTTTTTATTAAAATTTTTTTTTAGTTTTTTTAATTTTGAAAAATCCGTTTGTACATTGAAATTGCTAAACTCCATTATATGCCTACAAATGATCATTCCGTAATGATAATTTTACCAAATGATCATTATCAACAATATTAAGCTGTAACGTACATCGATTGGTGAGTGATCTTCATTTGCTTCAACGCTTATTACTCACACACACTACCAAAGTGATCTGCTCTCCTAATAGACATTTGATGTACGATTCGTGGCTTTCAGAGCGCATCTTGTTAATTGAGTGCCGAAGAAATGGTTTTCACTGCCATTTTACACATACATAAACATTCCACCTCCGAAGACACCACATTTGGTCCGATCATCTCTTTCTGTGGCAAAATAAGTCTTTTAACTTATATAACAACACATTACCTTGGCAAAAGACTTTAGTTCTCCGGCGACCTTACAGCGGTCAAGTACGATTTCGGTAAACACAAAAACCTAACTGTTGCTGTGCGCTTTACATATACTTAGATACAAGTGTATGTAGTTTCTGTGAACTGAGTTGGTTGGTTTTTGTTGAAGAATAGAAAGTGTTCAGCAAAAGAATATCCAACTTGTGAAAATTGGTTTGAAAATATTTTTGAATTAATAAAATGAAATAAAAAGTAATTTTAAACTTAAAATAAAAATTTTTGAAATAAAATTTTTGTGCAAAATAATAAAATTATCTACGAGATAAAAATTTTTATTATCATTGGAAAAAGTGTTTGCTGAAAAATTGTCATTTGTAATTTTTCACAAAGTTTATAGTGAAATACAGATATAATTTTCTTTGAGAAGTACAGAAATTATTTTCAGAGAGAAAAAAATTTTGTATTCGTTAAGAAAAATTGTGTATTTTTAATTTAAATTAAGAATTCTAAATATCTAATTGCGGAAATATTTAGGTAAGTAGAAATGAAAGAATTATTTTCAGCACTTAAATAAAATTAATTTGTAATTAGAAAATGAACCCAAACGCAAAAAATCTGAATTAAAGTAGAATTTAATGAAATAAATTTAAAAAATGAATTAATTATATAAAATAAAATAAATATAAAAAATTAATACAAAATGATTAAAGAAGAATTAAATTTAATTAAATTTAATTCAATTTAATTCAAAAAATAAAATAATATAAAATAATTTAAACAAAATTAAATAAAATAAAATAAAAGAAATGAAAAAAGGATAATATAAAATTAATTTAAAAAAAACTTTAAATAAAAAGATGTGAAAAAATATAAACGCATAAAATACGTTTCAATCAATTTATATTGATAGAAGATGCCTAAATCTATGCAACGAATCTCGGATAAGAAAAACAAAGTTGGGTACATTTCGTGTATGGCTCTCTTCAACAGAAACAAAATAAGTGAAGTTAAATAAAACCCATAACGTAACATAACTTAACTTAACATAACTTAATAAAAAAATTTGAAAATAATTTTAAACAGTAAAATAAGAAATAGTATAATAATCAAACTTTAGAAGAAATTGGCAATAAAAATTTAGATAGACTTCAAGGGTAGTACTGGAATCGCAGCTCATATTGTGAAATAAGGAATTTTTTCATATACATATTTTTCTCGCTTCTTTCAAAATG
The DNA here is from genome assembly GCA_030068015.2 of Neoceratitis asiatica. Lineage (NCBI taxonomy): Eukaryota > Metazoa > Arthropoda > Insecta > Diptera > Tephritidae > Neoceratitis > Neoceratitis asiatica. Next base: position 9,058,275 of record CM061528.1, read on the forward strand.
TTGCCAGATTACTTTTCAGATATTGCAAAGCTACAATATCTGCAACATAACTTAGAAAACAGTGTTGCTATTTCCTTTTACTACATCCTTCTTCCATAGAATCCTATATCGGATGCTCCTTTTCATTATTTACATTGAAGTTTCCTTCTTCATAGAAATCATATCTAGATTGCATTGGCAATTCTTTATGGAATTTATGCAGTCATTCTAAAATACATTAATAAAATAAATACCTAGTGGTATGGCTAGGCAGAAAGCATGGTCACGTGCACTTCTATTTAACACAAGTCCTCAGTGGTCCGCAGTTGCCGGCATAAATGTAACACCCGACACCTTAATTAAATGTATGCTGGAAAGCGTAAATGTCTGGAATGCAGTTAGCAGTATTATAACCGAAATAATATAGCACTTACGATGGGACGAAAAGCAAAGACGAAGACGTGGTAACAGCGTACCATCGACGAACCCTTATATTACCAGGTAACTTACGTACGTGATACATAGTAATGGGTACTGAAACCAGGACAGTTGAACAAAGATAACGACGGACGATATCGACTCAGACTAGTGAGCTATTAGCTCAAACGGCCTCCTGACAAAATAGTGAAAAGTCTTACCAGGGGTTACCGTACGGAGGGAGATGGTTTTAGTGGGTTAGAGTCTCACACTGACGGGGTTAAGGCTTTCGATGCTTTCCATCTCCAAAAAAAAAAAAAAAAAAAAAAAAAACTATAATATTTATCGCTGCACATTTAGATTAAAAGGCGCCGCCAATTAAAATATTATTCAATAAATGATTGACTGCTGTCACGAATTTCGAGAAGGTGTAACACGGTAATGTGATGTAGCGGCAATGAAGTAGATTTCATTCTGTCTTTATTTATTTTTTCTTTCTCATAGCTTTTTGTACTAATGTGTTGATGTGGCTACCTGACAGTTTCGCTGATGAAGTAGGGCGTTTAAAGCCGTGCTCATTAATGTTTACTAATAAGAATTTTTCTTGGAGCAGAGAGGTTATTGAATGCAAAAATTTTTATATGCTTTTTTCCGAAAGGGTTAAAATAAATTACTTATTTCGTAGTATGGAGCATAGAAATACTAAAACAAAATTACAAAATTTTTGAAGCGTCATTTTTATGGTGTGGCCATAAGGTAGATAATTTTTTTGTCTATAGGAGACGGCGTATCTAAAGGTCAAATTAATGGTTTTATAATTTGATTCACATAAATATATAATATAAATGATAATTTTCTGAGGTATAACTAAATTATTAGTTTTATTATTAAAGGCTGTGTCCAACAATGCAATTTAACTTTTTTAAAGAAAAATATAAAGTTTTTGTTGTAATATTTTCATTGGAAGATATAAAAGTAATCCCCAACTAATATTCCGTATTTACATAGTATGGACAATTTTTGAAGAGGGCACAACGACGTCTTATATTTAGTAGCCTTAAATGTACATGCGTGACGAAAATTGCATTTACTCTAAATATGACTCGCAGTTAGTTCAACATAGCTATTATTAGGCGCGTCAGTCTAGTTCTTCAAAGATTAAATGGTTTAAAGGAGATATGTGTAGACCACATGTGTGCAAATATAAATAAAAACCCTGTCATGATGTTGCAGAATAGAAATAAAACGTAACAAATGAAGCCTGTCTTCACTCATCTGGCAAACGTTTATAGACCACAAGCGAAGTAATGAAAATGGGGGAATAATATATTTAAAAGAGATGAATAATGATGTAAAAATAAGAAACCAGAGCTACGAAATCGCACTAAAGACGGAAGATTCGTTTGTAGGACGAAAAAATTATTCTGGTATGACCACCAATGGTGTAATTAGAGTAAAGCAAAGAATAAACCGAAAGAGCGCTAAATATGGAAAATGTTCGTAGAGGCAGGTAGATATTATAAGACGACGCATAATATCTGCAAGGATATGAAAATTAATATCTCATCGCACAAATTGGTGCTGATGGCCGTGCGGTTTAGTTGAAATGTTTAAACTTTCCTAAGCTAACAAAAATGAATTAATAAAGCCGGTAAACGTTTTAGGGTCTGACTTCTACATTGTGAATTTCAGTTTCTTTTACGCTAAAAAAATGGAAAAGATTTATGATTTTGATTAAAGTTTGTGTTTTTTGTTCTCTTTGTCCTATAAAGTAAATTAAAATATCACTTATCAATGCTTGTATATACATATATCAAGTATGAGCAAACTTTATGAAGCAAAAAAGAAAATTTGAGTGTTTTTTTCATTGAATAGAATTATAGTTTATTAATAAATAGTAGAATAAAATAAAAATCAGTGCAGAAATATGTCCCTCAAATCGTCAAAGAAATACTAAAAACCAAAACTTTTATCCCATAATTAAAAAAAAAATGCATATGTAGTTGTATGTAATGCATGAAAGTCAATAAAATTTTCTTAATGGGAATAAATCTTTTTCATTCCAGAAATTAGTAATATATAAATGTATTCAATGAATAAGAAATTATAAACAATTTATTGGTGAAAGTTATTTTTTGACAGGAATGCATATCACATATTTCTGTCATTATGTTTTACTTTCCATTTGGCACTTAACATATATTTATATATAAGAAAGGTTCGAACTGGCCTTATGTATTTTTTTTATTCTTTTTTTAGCAAGACAGGTATGCTCTCGTTTCTTTGGTTATATTTACAGAAGCACTTACGCATAATAATTTCACTTTATCTCTGCTATCGATTCTCTGCCAACGTGTTCATTTTTTTTGTGCTTCTCATCGTTTCGATGACTTTTAACAATTTTTGTTCCCTAACACTCAATTTATTCTGATTTGGTCAGTAGATGATAATTAATGGCAGATTTAAGTCGCTTTTGTTAGCCATTGAGATTGACTTCAATTTCTTTGAAATTTTTAAGTTTTCAGTGTTTGTACAATCACATAAAGTGGGAATTCACACCAATATCGATTTTGAAAATGTTTATCTGTATATCACGTAGATAAGCAGCAATAAATACATAGATTCTGATTTTAATACAAAGTTGTATTGAAGTTTCGGAAGAAATAATAGAAATAATATATATGAATATTTTAAAAAACAAATAACTAAGAACAAAGAAACCTTTTCAAATCAACTTAATATCAGGGCGCTACTTCTGTATATGTGCACAATTGCTTTTTTGCAACATTTTCAACAATGCGTGACTAGAGGTTTATTATATAACAAATTAGTTAACAAATCTTATGTATATAAATTTCTTGTTACAAAATGCTATATAGCGTGAAAAAAATATTTAATAAATAGCTATTTGACCTTACTTGCAGACATTCGTGTATATAGGCATGTAACAAATATTCAGCCAAGAATATGCTGGCGCCGCCATTGATATACACCTGTTCTGGCACAAAAACAGTAAAACAGTGAATATCAAAACCTAACAAAACAACAAAACAGAGAAACAATATAAATAACATAAAGCGAAAACATATCCTTTCTTTAGAACAGAACCTTGTAGAACAATTGCAAAATTTAAGGCGATCCAGCAAAAGTCTTTCGAAGGCGACCAAAAAAGTTTACGCAGTAAGAGACAATAACTCACAAGGTGTCTGTCATAGAAGTCGTTTCACAAGAAATTGAATTCTAAAGCTGACTAGTTAATTCTCTCTAAAGAGAAAAGCTGTTAAAGCAAAAAAAGATGAATGAAATATAAATACAGAAGAGAACGCAAAGGAAATGTAAATGAACTTTGGTTAGGCGTTCTGTAGCTAAGATAGAGCTGAAATAATATAAACATTCTCTTTGTCGAAATGCCTTACTGTTAAAAGACATTTAATTACTGTTTTATTTGAAATATTTTGTGGAAAATGGTGAAAGAACTCATTAGTATAATACTATGAAACCCATAATAGCTGTGCACCGATATTATGACATAGTTACATATTTTCAAATTAGCAACCTAGCAAACTTCCATATGGAGGCAACGATTATTCGTACGCATGGCTGCATATGAAATTGTCAAGTTCATATATATGTATATTTGCAAATAAAAAAGTTCTTTTTAGAGACATTGACTACTGCTACAACTACTGTGGGTATACTTCTCGCAATATGATTTGTAATAGTAACGGATATGTAGATATTTACGCAAATTTTTAGTGTAATCCCGCAGTTGTTGAACAGATGGTGTCACACAAGTTCATTCACAAGGCATTCAACTTTTTATTAGACCTTTTATGTTTTCTCATAAGCGTTTTATTTTTTTTTCTTACACATTTATTCAATTTTTCTCCATTTAATTTTTTTTAAATTTTCTTCAAATTAATTTTGGGTAACTTTCAGTTGTCGATGTAAAGACAGCAAGATTTGCCCTTTTGGAATTATGTTATAAAAAAGATATTATGATATTTGAGATGTGTTATGTAATTCATATGTATTTACACGAAAGTCTAGAAAAGGCAATAAAGAAGAAGAATATTAAACAATTTAAAAAAATATTAAATATGTTATTGAAAGCCTAAACCTCTTTCTGCCTATATTCGCAATGGCTTTCTTTTTTCCTAACATGACTTATGCGTTTTTTTTGCTATCGCTTTCAAATATTACTACCCAACTACATATTTCATAATAAAGTTGTTTTCTTTGTGCTTTCTTAACACTCTTCAAGTGCGTTAAGCAAATTTCTAGTCGTAAAGAACTCACTTTCTCAGACATAAAGTGATAGGAACGTGCTTTATTGGTGAAAATCTAAAAATAGTGTGACAATACATCATTTACTTATCATTTTTTCAAAGCGCATCGTTAACTTCATGAAAACATGCATCTATTAACCTGTTGAGTTAAGCAAATAATGTTGTAATAAAATAGTAGCAGTGGCAGGAGGTTGATATAAAGAAAAAATTTACCAAGAAAAATGTCACAAAATTTCTTACAAGTATGGGAAATCACGTAAATATAAAAATTAAATGGAGCAAAAATAAAATAAAATTCAGAAGATTATAACATACTATCAAATCTGAAAATTTTCTAATGAAATTACTTTTTGCATTGCAACTCAACTAGTATTTTTTTTAATTTTTATTTTATTTCTAATTTTATATTTTACATAATTTCATATAATTCTCTTGCACGCAACTTTACTTGCTCTTGTCTCAAAATATTAAATGTGAAAAAAAACTAATAAAATCACGCTAAAAATATGTAGGGAAGAAATATTTTAGTAAGCGAAATACTTAAAGTTGGAACTCGAAGGATAATTCAAAAATGCATTGAGAAATAATACAAAAACCAACTACACGATCAGTTAGCATAAGGCAACAGAGTAATATACTGATGCAGCAGAAATAGGCCTTGGCTTACACTTAGGAGCAGTTTTACGAAAAGTACTTGTTTGAAAAGTACTTATTTATTCATCAATATTTATTTTGTACCCTGAAATGCGCTTGTGGTTTGGCGATCAGCTCCTTCTTCGATTCTGAATTGATCTCATGAATTGTGGCGCTTTCCATTCATTGGTTTCTTTACTTTTGGGATTAGGAAAAAGTTGCAGGGAGCCAAATCTGGTGAATACGGTGGTTGAGGCATGATTACGGTTTTGTTTTTGGACAAAAAATCACGAATAGGCATTGATGTGTGATTAGGTGCATTATCATGATGCAGAATCCACGCATTGTTTTTCTACAATTCCGATCGTTTAAGCTTCACATAAATGTTGCATTACTTCCTTGTAATATTCCTTACTAACAGTGCGACCTTTTGTCAGGAACTCATGATGGACCACACCATTGTAATCAAAGAAAACAGTGAGCAAAATCTTCAACTTTTTCTTTGAATATATCTCGTATAGTGAGAAACATATTTTACTACATATATATACATACATATATTGAAATGAATGTATGTGCGTACTTAACATACATTTCAATATATGTACATATGTATATAGGGATGCATGAATATCATCGAAAACGTGCAGTCCATTAAGCGAATACTAGCAAAAGCTATAAAACAAGCAAAATTTGCGCTAAGAACTCCAAAAAAAGTGGCAAAAAGTACCAAGAAGTAGGGAATGAAAATCAAATAATCGAACAGAAGGCGTGAGGAAGGGTTAAACATGTTATTTAGGTTGTAACGTAAACCATGAGCCAGATAAAATTGTTTCAACGATGGTGGCAAAAAGCACGACTTTTACGATGATTGCATTGTCAGTATCAACATGTTTACATGTGTATGCATATGTAAGAGACTGTAAGTGCATAAAAGGTCGGTGTAAAAATTAAGTAAGACTAATAGCGAGTAATAAGCTTGTATGTGGTCGCAGATTAAATTGGTCTATTTGCTTAAATGCAGGATAACTAAATAAAATGATAGTACATAATAGTAATATATTTTTTTAACTAAAATCATATTTTTATAAATTTATCTGAATAAATCAGAAAATTCTAGAACGCAAAAGTGATGTTGGATAGAGCACCTTAAGTAACATCCAATCACATAACAGCCATTACAAAAGTATACAACAACAATAATTTAAACATTGGCAAATAATCAGGTAGATAGAACTAAAAAACCGCGAAGCAAAATATTGTATTATTAGGTGACTTGTGGTTACCTGTGATTAGCGTAATTATAACACTAACACGCTTCTTACTTTAACTAAATTCTTTTCACATAGTTAAAATCTGTCTGTCCGTACATAGTCTCCTGCATGTGACTAGGGGATGCGGTTACTGCGACACCAACGTCATAAAAATTATTGTACACATATAATAAATATAAAGTATCTGCGCAGCAACACCATCGCCATTACCACTAATTATGCGTCGGCAGTCAGACCGACCGCAAGCTAAACGTGTCCGCTAAAGGCGCTGCTGGCACTATTTTAATACGACGCCTTGGATCTGGAAAACCAAGAACTATTGCTACCACTTTGATATATACTCTACGACAGCCCAACTTTAGTATCTAGCATAAATTGAGCAGCAATTGCAGGCATACATATAAGGCCGTGCCACGCAATGAAACAGACGCGAGTAGCTGCCGTTGCTTTCTTTAAGATGAAGACAAAAGTCTTCAGTCCAAAAGAGTAGCAAAGCAATACTTGGTTCGAAATAATAGTTTCAATATTGGTATATCCTTTATGAACATAAAATGCCTTTATAACTTTGAACTTAGATTTGCAAGTGCTATAGGGAATAGATATTCCCATCGGTATTAGTAACAATTTATGCAGTTGACATAACCATACACGTTTGTGAAAATGATTCCATGCCTGTTGTGAATGCAAACTAACATCACTAACCAGGGTATAAGAAGGTGAATACCATTTTTTTTTCTAATATATCCGTTCCTATTCAGTCTTATCTCTGCCTTATTTATTTTCCATTGCCCATGCGACTTGAGGTATTTTGTTGTTCTTTGCTTGAACACTCGAAATTGGAATAATAACGTCACGAAAAACCTATTGCAACGCCGATTAGGCTCAAATCTCAAACGATTTGCCACGCCAATAAATTTGCAATTAAAGAGCGAATGAATGTGAGAGGGAGAATGAAAATAAAGAAAATTTAAAAAAAGAAATATGATACTTATGTACACTTATAGGAATCTCCTTCAGCGTTTGTTGTTAAAATTTGTACAAGTATTTATTCCCAAGCATGCCTGCTATCATCAATCGTAATCATCCTCATTACCATTATTTGCTGCAGCGCTGACAGCAGTATTGTCTCTCTACCAGTGACACTCAAACTGGCTTTGGTGGTAAATTGCATGCTCAATTAAGTACCAAGGATTTGGCTTCCACACACTCTCACAGGTGAATAAACTCGCCGCAAACGTACCTGAATGACACCTGCACATGCATGCACCAGGCGTACAGCAGCTAGTGCGAGTATATACAGCAACTTGTATGGAAAAAAGTGTCTGATTACAGCACTGACTTTTATTAGGTCATCACAATAGCCTCTATAACCAATAAGAACAAAGATATCAACAACAGCAATACCGGAAAAATAACAATGAAGATTACAGTGGAACAGAAGAAGCAAGCCAAAAAACCAACCAGCAGCTACTCTACACTGAATCTCACATATATTTTGTACATATGTAAGAATGTTAGGCAGCTTCTAAGTGGATTTTGATGTAATTTGTGTAGTGATTTGATCGACTGCTGTTGATAAGTTACAAAGCAATTTATTCTGTAATTTTAATTTCCAGATAATTTCTTTATTTGTTGTTATTATTGTCTTCTTGCTATTTTGCTACTTATTTCTCCATTGCCATTTCATTGATTCTTCCAGTACTTGATCATCTTTAGCTGCATGTATATTTGTGTATTTAAGTTCTAAAATGCAGCGAGAGCAAATTGTATTAAAATTTGATAACTTTCTCTTAATACCAATTAGAAGAAGAATTGAGTAAGCCTTTAGCACCCAGTGATATATACCAAGTACTCATTAATGCTTTTAGCAAATGTACGGCTGTGATAGGGCGTATGAGCGAACTTAAATTAAATTTCATTTCTTTACTAATTTATTGACTTACAGTTGACTATATATATTCATTTCAATATTCGGATACATTCTGCAAATTAAGCTCAAATCTAGGTCAACAAATATTTACTTAGTCTAACTGCGTAACATAACAGTCTTTTTATTAGCATAAATACTATTTAGCAAATATTTAACCAAAATGTAGGCCAACATCAAGTAAGTTAGTAGTAGTTAAGGTTTTTTTTTCAGTTTTAGAATAGAAATCATTTGTCGTAATAAAAAGAGCGCATTTCGAATGACGAGTATATACTCACACACTACCCGTTTTTCCCTACCAGTTAGAGTGAGACGTCGGGAAGAGCACAGTAAAGCCAAAATAAATAAGAAAACATATGAATATTACTTCTTTTTGAGAAATAAATTACTAGCAGCTTCTCTCAAATTTAAACCAAATGAGTCGAGAAACGTAGAAAACATTATTATTTATACTTCCATTTAAAAATTATTACTTTTATTGACTTAAATGTTCAAAAAAAAAAAAAAATTTAAGGAAATCTACAATAGTTAAATAAAAACTTCATTCCTTCATGATTTCTCTTTGTGAATTGAATTTGAAGTTTTTATATTAGTTTTTCATGTACATGAAATGGAATATTAACTTTGTTCCGAATTATGTAAATACCAGAAATAGATATTATAGAGATAAATCCACTAAGATTTATACCGATTTTATCAGAATGACGAGCTGAATTCACTTAGCCATGTCCTTCTCGCCGTCCGTCTGTTTGAACGAAGAGGAGTTCTCAGTTTTTGAGATATTAAAAAAAATTTGATGGGCGGGGACAATTATACGTTCAAACGATCATTTGTCGGAAGCGGACAGATCGGAGCACTACAGCATATATACGACAGATTTTTCATATTTGATTTTTAGGGTTATAAAAAGCATCTAAGAGCGTGGAATTTATTATTCTAGACATGTATAAAAGATTGTATATGGGTTCTGAAATTATGGAAATCGGAGGACTATAACATAGCAGTAACCCACAGAAACCGATTTGTTCAGATATGAAGTTTTGCGTCAAAAAACCGCAAAAAACTCTTCGAGGATGAAACTTGGTATTTTAAGAAATGAATTCTTAAAAGAATTTTAAACGAAAATCGTCAATATCACATCTTGCAATAAATATGTGCACTTTATAGTATCAGTTATTCTTCTTGTTCTTATTACCTTTTTAGAAAATTTTTTTATTTTATATACTATTTTTTATGCTAAATTTTAAGAGAAGAAAATGCGAAAACCACTGAGAGCGGCCAAGCACAACTTCGAGTGACAAGTTGATAATCAGCTAAGACACGGTTTAATAGTCGGCAGCACGTTCTGCAACGATGGCGAGATGGTAATGAAACAAGTGGAAGGAAAAAATGCTAAAGAAGCTGGACGCACAAGAATGTGGAACAGAAATTGTACGCAACCAATCGTTGGTCGCTTAGATCAGGACACATATCGGGTTTGTTTGTTTGGGAAACGCGTTTCAAAATAAAAACCATACGCATGCTACTAAAACAACCACTATAACAACTACTGACTGCCTCTATTTTTCTATATATTGTTTATTTTATTTTTATTTTATGCGATTCCGCAGCAACGTAGGAATATGTTAGCCAAGTTTGTTGTGCAGCAAAAAACCGTTTGAATAACAATCTAGGAATTGCAGTTAAAACAGTGCATGCTACAACAACAACAAAGACAAACGACACGACAACAACAACTTCAAAAACAACAACCACCAAAACTAAGAGAAGAAGTCCACATGTTGCATGCCACAACGCATTGACCGGCTTAACAGGAAGAAGCACGCCTTTTACGGCAACATGGACTTAAGCGCACAGCCTCAGAGTTTAATCACAACAAGTTGGCCTGTATGGTGCACTATTCAGGCCAAGTCCGAAATTAGCGCAATCGAACAAGTTTTGTAGTTTGAATCACAATAACAACAATATTTACGACAACAACGTTACTATACGAAAATCACTGATCACAGTAATTAGTTGTTAGACGCAGTGTGATCGATGCGTTTCACGCATATGAAGATTAAAAAGAATTTCTTGAACTTACCTTTTTTTTTTTTAAATTTTATACGTAAACAACAATCGATTCAACAGCTTAACTGACATTACGTAAGCAAAGCAAAAGCAGGCGTGTGGTGCATTGTCCGCTGTACAAAGCTTGCCGTCGAGCGTTCGACTGGGGATTATAGCGGTGATTTCAGACAAGATGTTTATGACCATGAAAATTCAATAGCCAACTAAGCGGAAGAAAATTTTGATGATGAGCTACAGAAAAGAAATTGATAATTCCTAAAAGTAAATATGAAAGATATGGCATTACATGGCGTAACACAACATAAAATCACATACCAAAATATGATGCCGTTGATCATTCGAGAATGAGACAATTTCCAACCAACCAACCAAAGAAATAATGAAAAAGTACCAAAAAAAAAAAAAACAATACAAATTCTTTTCACTTCCTAATTCAAAAATTTACCAAGAAAAAATATTAGGATTTAAATTTTTATTTTAACTTACAAAAAGACTAGCTGACCTGGCCACACGTGGCTGTGGTCTACCTCTCGGAGTGAAAAGTAGTGTTCTTGCTAGTCTAATCAAAAAGCTACTTATGCACCACATTTCAATCAAATCGAATCATAAACACGAATTTTTTGAATAGGTCAGTCCCAGTTCCAACTCCCGCGGATAAGCGACTGATGCACAAAAATAGATAAAAACAATTCTTGATGTGGATTAAATATCATGCTAAACTTTCAGCTCAGTCGGTGAAAACCTTTTTGAGTTTTTGAAGCGTACACAAACCAACATAACACTTTTATATATATATATATATACATATTTTTGGCGCTTTGTAACCGCTGAAGCGATTTTCGGCCGAGCTCCTCCTCCAATTTGTGGTTTTTGCGTCTTATTGTTTTTTACCAACAAATAATGGGACCTACAGTTTATTCTAAGCCGCCTCCGAACGGCTGATGGCTTTTTATGAGGAGCTTTATTTCATGCCAGAAATACACTCGGAGGGCTTGACATTCCCTGCCGAGGGGCGAACGCAATTAGAAAGATTTATTTCTATAATTTTGGATGCTGATCGAACCTGGGCTCGAACCCAGGTCTTCCGAATGTCAGTACGCAATGCTAACCACTCGGCTATTGCGGCCGCCACTTTTATATATAGATATAAAAATATCTATATATATATCTATAGATATAAAAATATAAATAATTAAATACAATATTTTGAATTTCGAAAGCTCGCATTTTTGTATTATAATAATTTAATTTGCTGCTCTATTCTTGTTGATATTTTGTAAGACTAATAAAATGCACTTGCATCGCAAAGCATAAATCACACACATAACATATGTATGTAAATAATATTAATTTATTTTTATTTGTTATCTAAATCATCACTTCGATGTAGAATTCAGCTTCAATAGTATAAATAATTGGTCTAAGAATGAAAATACAAAAGGCCTCAGAATTATGTCACTCTCAAGTGACTCAAGCGAGGCAAGACGTTAGATCTTTTGGAGTAACACGCTGAAATAAATATATGTGCATGTATAATTAATTGAAGCCTATTTTCAAACATTTCCAATAATGGATAGCTTTGCAATCAACAACACTACTAGAAATATTGTCTTGATTTCAACAAATGAAAGCCAACAATCCAGACATAAAAAAGAGAGTTTCAAATAAATTTATGTATTTGGATTTCACGCACTAGAACAAAGCACAACAAATAATGAGAAAGCAAAAAATATATAAAAGCATATAAACCTATACAAAAGAAGAACTAGCAAGCCAACAAATCATATGTAGAATTTAGGCGGATGAGTAGGTCAAGTTTTCAAAAGCAACCGGCTAAAGTATTGACATAAGTTGTATTTTATAAGCAGAGTGAGAGTTGTCCGTATTCGCTAGCATCGTAAACACGCTAGAACTCAGAGATACTTGTTGAGACAAAATATTTCCATACATTTTATTACCTACTACAGTACAAATTAGAGAAAATTTGGGATATTCTCTGTAACTAGGAAACGCATTCTATGCAAATATTTTCTATGGAACTTTTGCAACAGAACGAGAGTATGCCTATTTCAGAATTGTGACAAGTTCAAGTAAAATAATACCAACAACCCAGAGCAGGGTTGATTTTTTCTTCTTGTATACTTTTATTTTCATAAAAAGAAAAAAAAAAGAAAAAAAGAAAAGAAAATAAAAAAGAAAATAAAAAATAAATAAATACAACAAATTAAATGAAAATTTTCATGCAATACAATTTCAAAACTGTGCACATTTTACGCAGAATAGCTTATAGTTTTCACTGGAATACGATTTGGATACATTACTCTTTGTATTATTTTTATTTTTTATTTATTTTTCAAAAACCTTCAGGACACCTCTTTTTGCTTGTTAACTGCCTCTAATGGCAAGGCAATTAAACCGAATGTCTCGCAAAATGTAGTCACACAATACCTCATTACCAAATGTTGGCGAATCACGTTTTTAACGATCGGACATTAAAAATGCAATCGTATTTACAACACAAGAACAACAGAAAAAGGAAAAGCGATTATTGTTGTCGCGTTAGACATTAACGTAGGACACCCAACAACTGCAAAAATTTAATTGAATGCCAATGCCAATGCCAAGAAGTGACTAGTGGCAGTGACAAAGCAGCATTTGGGTGAACGGAATACCCAAAAAAGTACTAGAGCTGTGAATTCTGTTGCAGAAGGTAGGATTTTTAGCCAACACGGCATAGAACCAGTAAATTACAAAGTTAACAACAACAAAATGAATCCCGCTACAACAGCAACAGCAGCAACTACAAAGACAGACGATAGCAGTCAAAATAACAGCCATTAAATTCATTGACTTTCATCGATTTGCTGTACATCCCAGAAAGCGGAAAAATACACAGTCCAATGTACAGCACCCAAGCTATGAGTCTTAACGCTGACTTGCCACCTAATTTCTTGTTTAATGATAAAAAAACGCACGTACAAAAGTTTTTTTATACGTCATGGTTGTTATGGTTCGGACGTCTAGTAAATATATTCGCTGTAGGTCGGTCAAGTTTCTCCAGTCGAAATACTAATTTAATTATTTGCAGTAACTTACCTGACTTCCAAATAATATTATAGAAAAGTAAGCGCTTACCTGTAAAAATAGAAGAAAATATTATAATTACTAGTTAATAAATAAATGTTTGAAATACATATCATAAATGTTCAAACGAGTATAAAATTTGAGTTTATTTATGATGTGAAAAACTTTATTTGCACTAAGGCTTCTATTATAGATCTGGGAGTAAGCCTTTTCGATGCGAATCCTTTTTTTAAATAAAGTGATGAAAATTTCTTCTGACATATTGCAAAACTGTAGAGCAATATTAATCACTTATATAGGAAAAAGTCGTTTTTACTTAAACAATTAGCAGCTACCGAATGAAATTTATTGAAATTTATTTTTTTTTTTATTAATAAAATTCAAAAATAATTTCGCTCTTAGGGAATAGCAGTGAAAATCACAAAAATATTTGAACTATGAGGCGCTGATCTGGTTGCTGCTGGTATTAATATTAAATTTTTTGTCCGCTGCCGCTGCTGGCGTTTGGCACTACGGGTCACTGCATCAAAATGTATCCAACAAACATGCTCAAATAATTTACACACATACCTGTATATATATATATATATACAGGTAATAAAGCATTCAACTTTTTACTAATACAAAAGGCGTTGCAAATTTACCACATTCATATATTCGTTTGTTTCTCCATTCATTGTCCATAGATAAATGCCAATGATTTTTTGGCAAATAAAACAAATACTTAAACAAAAACCGACAACAGGAGACAGTTTTGAATTTTCTTCATATTTTTTTTTGTGCAACAAGTAAATAGCTCCAAGTTAATATAACCTACATAGGCGGCGACGTGTGACACAACAGCTCACCTCAGATGCCACCTTGTCCATTTTTAACTGTAGAACAATGGCTTTTCTCTGCTTTCTTGACTTCACTGACTTCTCTTTGTTTATTGTTTTTAATATTCCTACTTTATAAACAATATCGCAAGCTCTCTAAGCGCATCCACCCACTTTACCAACGGGAAAGAAACTCATTCCTTGATGTTTTTATGCAAATGACCTTGTTGGTCTTATGGCACGGCATTACTTTCCCATGACGTTTACTTCGGCTGCTGGTCAATATATATGCAACAAAAGCCTCAGGCCCTCGCTCAGTGTTTCCACTCCACTTCTAGCAGTCACTTTAACAGACATCCGTTAAGTATAAAAATCATGCCTTTGTATATGCTTGCAAAAGCGGTATCTAAACCAAAAATGAGTTGTAGGAAAACTATTTTCTTTTTCAATATACCCCGATATTCACATCCACACCTCTTATTTTCACCATTTGTTTTTGTCGATATTTGTCTGTCTAGTTGATATTGCCCTTACTTGCCACTACTTCAAGACTTATTTAGAAATGCTATAATGAAAATTCAGGCAGCAAAGAGCTGTCATTGTGTTTTTTATTGGTATGATATACTATTTAAATATGGAAAATACCTTAAAAGATTTACCAATAACGACTACCTATTTACGAGGAACTAACTGGCTTATGGCTTTGATTCTTAATTTAAAAGTCATGGTATTTATTGAGAAATTTTCGGTAGATATCTTGAAAAAAATATTCCTCCAATTTTTACAAATTCATGTAGTACAAAGTCTTAACCTATAAATTCTTTGCGATACATAACATCTTCCCATAAGTCTGGAGTACATGAGCTACAGATTTGGGAACAAATTTGAAACGAAATAAAATTTAAACGCCTGCGGTTATGGCCTGTTTGCAACAGCGGCGCGAAGAAAATTTAAATGCACGAAAACCGAAAATTCCGCGACTGATAAGAATTTTTAAGCTTCCAAATCACTAACGAAATTCTCTAATATTTTTTGCTATTTACTCTATAGCTGGAATTTATATACATATATATATTTTATAAGTTCTCACTTTTCGTGCACAGCATTGTAGCGGTGATATTTTCACGCTGATAATGCGTAGTATTAGCTGAACTAACTGCTGGTGTTTGCCGCTCGCTTTTCATTATTAAATAAAATTTATTTTATTCTTGTACTTTGCTTCCTCTTTCCTATCTGTTGTTGTTGTGTTAGATTTTTTAACGCAACATAGTTTAATAGTTGTCTAAACAAGTATAACAACAACAAGAATTTAAAGGTATTTACAAAATAGATCCAAATGTTTGGAAAAAAGTCACAAACATTAAAAGCACATCGAAAGTATTGACGACGTAGACGAAGTAGACTGAGAGGATAATCTAATCTGTCTCTGAACAAACCTTCATCCATAAAATTGGCTTGCGATTCATAAGATTTATTTTTCTATAGAGAACAAGAAACCGTTTGCGAGAGGAATGATTATTTTAATAATTTTTTTATGAAAATAGTTTGGAATTCAAAAATTGTTACTTTCTCAATTCTTTTATTAATTTTTTTTTTTAAATATTTAACAAAATCTTTCAGGAAATATGTCAACATTTTCTTTTCATATGCAATTAGCATACAGCTTTCCTCTACATATATGACGCATCTGTGGATTTTAGTGCTGAAATTTGTCGAAAATAGCGTGAGTAATGAACACGCAAATAATCTTGAAAGTCAAATAATGGAATATTACTTAGCCTGCTTTTGTACTGGTAAATACTTGCAAGCCTTTCTTAACTGGTTTAGTCAAATATGGCCATTTCCTTAATCATCAATGCAAAAACATCGACAAGACGGGGAATGACGGCACTTGAGACCACCAACAAAACATTATTGACTGACGACTCACTTAGGAATTAGGTCAACAGCACATGTGAACAAACCGCCTGCCAGATAGATTTCTAAGTTAGAGATGAGAGTTTAAGCACCCATACTTACAACAACCGCAACAAGCAATATATTGAAGTAGGACATTGACGAAGCGCACAATTGATTACAACACAGCAAAACGATAACCAATTCAGCGTATGAATATATATGAGTTATGAAGATGGTATGCGAAAGCCTTATGCATGAATGCGTAACATTTGTACATACGTAAGTATCTAAACGAATGAGTATCGCTGCCTTGAGAAGTAGCTGACCGCTCATACTCGTATTCATTCGTGGGTCAAATATTTGCACTCTCAGTAAATTAATTGTTTTTTTGGACCAGAAAATGATTAATTACTTAACAATAACGATGAGAAATTTCTAAGTGCATTTAAACCGTTATTGTAATTGAAATTTCCGTCATAAATCAATATCGACTTTTCATTTCCACCAAGCAGTTAATAAGCAAATTTGGGTGGTCAAATAAAGGATGTAAAAAACATATACCTAAAATCACAATTAACTTTCATTCTAGGATATTTTCCACAAATTAATAACGTGAGAAAACTGCTAGACAAATACAAAATTCTCTGGGATTTTATGAACGGGAAAAAATTAAAAATTGAATTTTAAATAAAACAAAATCTTAAATAAAACAAAAACGAGTTGCAAAATTATTAATATATATGTAAATAAAATATCTTAAAATATTTTAGTGATAAAAACCTGCAGCTAACAAGGGTCTGTCTATAGCATTTATTTACTCGTTCGTCGGCGGCTTCATTATGCCAGATGGGTCTACAGACCAAATGAAAATATTTTATATTCACAATATGTTTTAATGGCATTTTTTCAACAATAAACGAATTAAATATTGCATCGTCTTCAAACTATTTGCATAGCTGTACCTGTTATTGCCAAGGAAGAAGGAATGACATTTACGAAGCGGAAGGAGGATGACGATTGATGAAAAAGATAAAAAAATAATATAACCGAAAATAATAATAAAAAAAAGTATCACACCAAATCGAGCAAACTGTCATTACTTGTCTAACAAAATATATAATATTGAAGGGTATATGCTCAGCACATAAAAAATAATTTTATGCAGAGCTTGAGAAGAAGTGAAGGTTATCTTATGAGCACTCACTTCGAATTCAGCTGGTAAAGAGTGGATGTGCTGTGGGTATGATATATTCATTATTTGCATTGACAAACATTTGAATGCGATAACTTGAATTTAGCTAATTTAAAAAAATCGAATATAATAGTGAGTTTAACACCATTCATTCTATTGTTTTGGGAATAAACGAAGAAAATCGAACATAAATCATATTTTTCATTTTCGGATATATTTTATATATATGTAATAAATTATTTACAATGTTAAAATATATAATTATATATATTATTTTTTCTTCGTTTCCGCACACCTTAGATAGATTTCTGGAAAAGCTACTCCGAAATTATGGAATTAAATTTCATTCGTTAATAATTTTCATTTGTTTCAGAGTTGCACATACCCATATACACATCTGTTCTTATTCCAAATGATAATCCATATTGATGGTCAACCAATTAATAACAGCCAATTTGAAAAAAAAAGTAGCACCTTCTTGAGTATTAGCACTCTGAAAATAGCATAACGAAAATATACTCATAACCAGCCACAATGCATATCATATGACTGCAGACCTAAAGCATGTGCAGGCCCTTATCCACACTTTATCATACAGAACCCACAATAAGCCTTCTCATATTCAAATAAAACTTAAGTACTTGTTTCAAGAATTATGTGCGGCGGTTAAAATTACAAAATTTTTTAATCCGTTGAGTGACTAACCGGAGATTGTGGTAGCTGCTACCATCAACAACAGACGCCAACATTCACAATGTCATCCTCAATGCTGCTGGTCATTCATGCAGCGCCGGTCGTATTTTTATTTATTTTTTTGTCATTTTATTTATTATCCCATTTGATTTATAATGGAAATGTGTAGTGGAGGCATGAAATGTCCAATAGTACTATTTATACTCCATGATTTTCCATTAATTATTTTATACAATTCAAAAATTCCAAATACTTTTAAAGTAAAAACAAAGCTGTTTTCGGCCATGCTGAAGTTTCAATACCTCCCATGAACATATCAAATTTATGGCAAAATGCAAAATTCGACTTTGATAATTTTCAATGTCAATATCAACTTGAATTTTTGTCTGTAAAATACCAAATCTCACGCTCTTAGATGCTGTTTTAACGGACTTTTAACCCAAGACCTCATATCTGAGCAACTCGTTTGTATAAGGACTGTATGATATAGTATTCCTATTTCGATGATTTTCAGTACCAATGTATATATATATATATTTGGCGCTTTGTAACCGCTGAAGCGATTTTCGGCCGAGCTCCTCCTCCAATTTGTGGTTTTTGCGTCTTGATGTTTTTTACCAACAAATGGAGGGACCTACAGTTTATTCTAAGCCGCCTCAGAACAGCTGATGGATTTTTATGAGGAGCTTTATTTCATGCCAGAAATACACTCGGAGGGTTTGAAATTCCCTGCCGAGGAGCGACCGCAATTAGAAAATTGTTTTCCTATCATTTTGGATGTTGCTCGAACCTGGGCTCGAACCCAGGCCTTCCGAATGTCAGTACGCATTGCTAACCACTCGGCTATCGCGGCCACCAATGTGCAGTTCATAATATATGTAATAAGATTTCACATCTTTAGCTACTTGTTTGACAGATTTATGACCCAAAAGTTCAAATCTGAAAATTCGATCAAACATATGCTATAGTGGTCCAATCCGAGCTTTTCCGACATATGAAATTTGATTGAAATATCTCGAAAATTTAGGAAACAATTTGCGTTCAAGCAGACATACGGGCAGACAGACAGAAGGGCAGACGGCAAAAGGCTTTCCTTTCATTGATTTCTTTAGTTTTGAGAACAGGAGAAAGTCGCAGGGAGCCAAATCTGGTTAATGCGCTGGTTGAGGCATGATTACGGTTTTGTTTTGGCCAAAAAAAAAATCACGAATGAGCATTGATGTGTGAGCTGGTGCATAATCGTGATGCAGAATCCGCGATTTGTTTTTCCACAATTCCGATCGTTTGAGCAGTATTGCTTCATGTAAATGTTGCATATCTTCCTTGTAGTATTCCTCTTAACTGCACGATCTTTTCATAAAATAAAAAATAAAGCATTTTATATCAATTTAATATTCTAGATCATTCAATAATGTGCTAACATTAAAGATAACATTGTGCGTGATTGAAATGCTAATGTGAACTCAATTTCAACAATAAATTTCAGTTATTTTTATAATTAATTTAATTAATTAAAATTAATCGTTATTTTATTATTGAATTTTCTTAGTTTTACTGATTACCTCTTCAGAGTTGAATTTAAGTTTCCTTTGTACTTTCTGCTATCATTGTCACTCAAGTTCCATCTCCACAGACAAAGGAAAGAGTATTCTGCTATTAACTCAATGAGGAGCACAACCCATTCGTATATAAATAAACATATACTGTACATGCATATAATGATAATTTTGTAAGCTGATGAACCACGTACAAATAAACTATTGTGTGCATTTAAACGTACAACTGCAAAAGCCAACTCGACAGACAGTCATTAAAATGCTTTTAACTGTGACTGTTCGCTTCAATGCATATCTTCAGGATTGCGTCCCACTAAAAGCTGCTTAGTTAGTAATTATGTTCTTCTAGTATTTTCCACTTGTTGCATTATCAGTGGCCACTTAACTGTGTAGCATGCAAACGACGCAAAGGGTATTCGAAACTATGAGATGTTTGTTATTTGGCGTTCTAACAAATTTTATCAGATAATTTTTTTTAAATTTATTTTTATTTTTACATTTTTGGATTTGCTTGAAAAGACATGGCTGGGCTAACTTGTAATTTTATAAATTAATCGATGAATTTACGACAAAATAAAAGCCTATAAAGGGTGACTAAGGATAGTTTTCAATGAATTAAGTAAATATATCCCTAAAAACAATATTGTTTTGTAAATTTTTTAAATTGAAACAGATAGCAAACCTCACGTACTTTATTTAGCATTAAATTTGTATTCAAAGCATGGATTGTGAATATATTTTTTTATCATTACAAACAATTTTTGTATTTTTATGGATTAAAATATTTATATAAGAAATCGTTACTTTTTTGGAAGATAAAGTTAATTACAATATAATAAAACTTAAATTTTTGTTTCTATTTTCAGATGAAAAGCAAACCTTGTAAGAACGATTTCCGTACGCACTCGAAGCAAATAAAAAGTCACTGGGATAAAAATTTCTAAAGCTACAGATCAAAATTTAAAAAAAGAGCAATTAATAATTGTAAAAAATTTTATCAAAAGAATACATCGGTTTCTGGGAATTTAAGTGTTAGCAAGCACATAATAAGACAAAGAAGACAACCTTAACTGGCTTTAAAAACTTTTGGGGTAAGTTTTGTATATACTTATAGATAGATCATTCTGAATGCATACAAGAAAAAACTAATATTTCAGTTATTTTCAATAAGGCTGAGACCACCAAAGTACCAAGTTTCGAATACAGTTTTTCTAATTTTTAAAATTAATTTCAGATTTTTCAAATATTTAATGGAAAACTTTTTTGACAAATATTTTATTACGATTATAAATTGATTACATGTGCGTGCGAAATTGTCGATAATCAACGAAGAAACAACGCCCAGCAATAGAATTCAACAATAAAAAAGTCAACATCCATTTTACTATTTTATTTAACTATTAGCACTACACGATTTCGAGCCCATTACATACTCCAAAAAAAATGTACAATAATGTGTGAAGCACAGAAAAACTTGCTTAGAATTTGAAATTCATACGCAAATATTGTATATGCAAGGACACACCTATGTGTGTGCAGCTGAAATAATTTTCAAACACTTAGCAAGTAAATGCAAGATTTTCATTAGCAGTTTGACTAAAAAAATTACACATATCTGTACCATAAGACAACACAAATAACGCATAAATGTACAAAAGCACACACTCTTGTACTTTATACTGTCAGATGCTTTCGGTTGAATCAAGTATGCATATCAGCCATATTGCCTTGCTCCTCTCTCCACACCCAAATCTGTTCGATCATCACAGTGATGATTTGCCTGTCTGCACATATGTATGCACAAATGTACATATTGTATATCCGGAACGCTCATTTCATTTATCTGAGAAAAGTTTATATTCATTGATTAGTGTTGTTAGTGCGGTATGCGGCGGGCGAACATGCAACGTGTGTGTCTGGCATCAGCCTCAGCGATGCGGTGCAACAAAGAAAAAAAAAGCGTTATTTTTTCAAAAAATTTTTTTGTTCGTATTTCAGACTTTTTCATTTTAGTAATGTCGTTATTATTATCAAATAGTGTGAACGTGGTTAACAAAAGACTTCTGCAACGAACTTGAATGAAGCCCAAAAGTGGTGTGTGCGACCGAGAATGCATTTATTTGCGAGTGGTAACAGAAATATTCATTTACATAATCATTTAGCGGTATGCAGACGAGCTCATAGTTAAATCGACATAAATGAATGGTAAAGCCAATAAAATATGTATTTATGTAATTTGTGGTTGGCGGCATGTAATTAGGGACGGTTAATATTAGAAGAGCAAAGAGAAAATTAATTAGAAAAAAAAAAACACAACTACATCACTTTGATGTGAGAAATATTTCGATGTTTAATTTTTTTAAATTGCATGTCTCACTTCAATGAGAGGATAAGTATATGTAGTTGTTGGGAAGAAAATTCAAACCAAATGAAGTTTTTCACAAAATATTTTTACTACTTCATTAAAGTATTTGTTAACTTCTGAAAGCTTTAGAAAAACTTCAAAATTGTGTAAAATAATCAGCATCTGTAAGATTTTTTGTTTTCTTCTATGAAAAACTAAATTATTTTGTTTTTTTGTTAGCTTTACTCTTTCAAAATTCACAAATCAATTTCACCAAGTTTTGCAAAAAATAAATTGCCACATTTAGCAACAGATTGAAGCTTTTTTATTCATAAAAAAAATTTTATTTTACACTCTTGCATATACGTATATACTAGTATATGTACTTGATGGTAAACAACTGCAAAACAGCTTTGGCTTTTCGTTAGCTAATTCACGGCAAGTATCTAATAAGTTTGCAGCAAATATCCCGTTTAATCGCCGTAAATATACTCAAGGATATGTGTCAGTATAGTTCAGTCACGCGCTAATGCGCTAAAACAGTTAATCTCATATACATATATATTTACGCAGAACCATAACCGTACGAGTACACATCATTTTAGCTTATTGAAATACCCAATAATGTGGAAAATTAAGACAAAAAGTGTAAAGTTTGCAATGAACTAGAAAAAATTTATTCCTCGGATATAATCGATGGTCTCATTTCGAATTCAAGGCGACCACGAGTTGATTAGTTTTCCCGAAAAAAAATTTGCCATCGTTTTTAAAACACATTTAAGTTAATAATACGCCCCGAAAATATTTTTTGTTTAGAAAATAAATAAAAATGTTCACTAAAATTATGCAAAACCTGTTAGTTATAAAAAATTTAATTGAAACTAAAAACATAATGATTCTTTTGCTTTTTTTTTTTGTTTCTGGTAATGTAGTTGGAATTATCTCTAATATAAAAATTTCTTGAAATGCTAACCATAATCGTTTTATAAAGATGACTTTCCGATGAATTCAAATTTGTCGCTAAGCACTTTGTTATCAGAGAAATTATGTTTGCTTCAGATGAGACGCAGATGAAAGGTGAATTAGTTGTGTGTATTGGGCATACATAAATATTTGATGTCAGGTCTAGTCTCATTTCATGTGCACTTTTTGCGCACTTGGCATTTAGATTTTTAACAAGTTAGATAACTTTAAATAAAACTGTGATATGTTCTAATGGTACTGAAATGCAATTTCTCAGGCAATGCAATTAAAAATGTCCAATGTAAAATCGAAAAAAATATTTAAGGACAACTTGATGATTATTTGAGATGATCTAAATAAATATTTTTTAACAATGGTATTGAACTGAAGAAATTTAGTTATGTAAAAAGTTTTTTTAAACCCAATTACAACATTTTGTTCTACTTTTCCTGCAAGAAGTATTTCACGTAGGGAAATGTAAGCACCTTATAATAAAAAGAGTACGTCAGAGTTTTGAAAGGTAAAAAATTCGCATGCTAATTACTGAAATAGGCTTTTTTTATAGAGGATTACTTCAATTCAATTCATTTCATTTATTTATTACAGCTTATTTTAAGCCTAGCTTATACCTATTTAAATTATAAAGTAATCTAACCTAGACTAAAGACTAACCTAGATTAAAGACTAACCTAGTTACATCTATGAACTACGGTACAGTGCTAAGATGTATCAGGCTTCCAGCTCATATCAACACAATGCTGGTGTTGGTTGTCTGTGGAATACAGGCCAATTGTGCATATAAGGCGGGAAGGCATCATTTGAACGGCGTTACACTGATTCGATCGAGTGATGCGTTTTGGTATGAGCTTCCGCTACTTGTTGTATGCATGGAACTGTTGGTGCTGCATTACAGAATACTTGGCACGCATGCACTGCTATTGATGCTATGGAAGCCTGCCAGTCTAGCACTAAATTGGTAGTGCTCTGCAATAATTATTACTTCAATTTACCTTAAAAGTTTGATTACTGAATTTAATTCAAAACATTAATTTTCTTAAATAAAATATTGTTTTCACTAGACCATACTAGCGCTACCATTAAGGTAGTAGTAAAACGGGTAATTAAACATTATTTAGGGAAAATATTCGAGTAGATAAGGAATAAAACACACACACCAGCGCTTTAAATGCGTTTTCGGCCCTTATATGTACCAAAACGATTTTACACAATTGAGTTTCGAAGAACATGCAAAAATTAAAAGCGCTGAAAATGATTAAAAACTGAACTATGGAACTTTATTTTTCTTATGAATTTTGTTAAAAGCAGATTCTGTAAAAGAGAGAATCTCTGTCAAAAAAAAAAAAAAAGAATTATCGGCGCATTTCGATCACGAAAACAAAAGTACCAAATTTTAATGCAACTCTGTATGCAGCGCTATACAAATATTCATATAAACATATTCGTATTAATCAGCGGAATTTAAACCAGTGGTAAGCATCAAGCATGCAGCATCTGCTTTGTATATGTATGTGTGTGTTTGAAATATTTTTTAACGTCGCCAAAGCAAAATCCCGCTGACATTTCTCATTGCATAAACAAAAACAAGAAGAAAAAGCACTAAACTTAGTACTGCACTTTGTTGTAAATAAAATAAAATAATGTAAAAATAAAAACAAGAAGAAAAGCAGAAACAGAAAAGTTAAAAGTCAAACCGGCTCCTCGAGAGTAAGAACAGTTATTTTGAGTATATAACAGTGCGACCGACGACAGAGTCATTGCGATTACAACAACAACGTGTAAGCAAGCGCCGCTACTACAACTATTCCAAAGGCAACATATACCTATGTGTATGTGTAAATATATAAGTATATTTGTGGTAAAACAGGAGAAAGCAGCTGTTATGAGGCAAGGCATATTCTAAGCGAAGTAAGAGGAAAGAGCGATAACAACAAAAATAAAATCAACAAAAGCAACAGAAAATATATGGCAACAACAACCAATGCAATTATCTAGTTATGTTCAGAACATCTTCAATGGAGGCAGCATAAACATCCATAGAAGAAACAGAAACAACAAAAACAAAACCACGCAACCGAGTTTTGCAAGTTATTCAGCTGTAGCGGCAATTGCAAGTCACGCAACAACAGCTAAGTTGGAGCTGGAAAAAGGAGAGGGCCACGCAAACCAGTTTTAGGTCGAAGAGCACACAGGTGATACAACAACAACAACAAAAATAACACCCGTCTGCATACCGCTTTTTCAGCCGCACCATAAATGACCATGCCACATAGGCAGCTAACGCAGATGCGTACGCTGTGACACGTACTTTCATATATACATTTAATGTGCAACGTGGCGTGCCACACTGCATGTTGCTACTAAATATTACGCAGTTGAATTTACGCAGTCAGCCAACGCAGTTGCCCCCAACTAGCTATTGTATGTGCGGCAAGTTTGTGGTCATTGCCACATGAGTGACGCGGTTGTCAGTAGCAAAGCCAATAAGTGGTAGTAAACAGCAGACAAGACACTTTGTGAAGAATAACAATTGCAAGAGGCAAATAAGAGCATAAAGGTGACTGCGGTCATTCCAACAGAAAATATTCCGCTGCTTCTGTTGTTGTTTAGCTGACTATGCAACTGCTTTGTTGGTTTGTGGTTGCCTGTTGTTGCCATTTTTATTGGTATTTTTGCATTTATTGCTTTTATTGTGGTATATGTGGAAAAGTGGCACAATGAATTGTATTGCTGGCACACTAAAGATGGTCAATAGCGGTGGTGTTATCAATAGGTGAGAAGTAGCAGCAGAACAAGAACAAAAAATTATAATATTTTTAATGAAACAGAGATGTTTCAGCACACATATAAGCACAATACTATTTTTCAACAATGTCAACAACAGGATATAATATTGCTGATTTTATTGTAGTTGCTTACATACTTACAGGCAAGAGAACTTTGCGCAGTATCAATGGGGTTGAAGAACTTCTTGCAGCTGGAAAAACTTGTTAGAAGCAGTTCCAATATATATACATATATTTTTGTATGAATGAATGAATATTGTGTAGCTCCATTACTAATCGCAACACCAGCGTACTCACTGCTTATGCATACATACATATATGGTAGTATTCTTTTATAATTGGACGTGAGCAATCAGCTTTGTGCTGGTAATCCGCATTGAAATCTGAGTCACATCTCCTAAATTCCTATTCATTAGTGGCCTATGTTAGACCCAAAGAGCAGAGGTCGTGGTGTAGGTGCAGTTAAAATATGGCATCTTGGAATATTGATGACACTCTACTGATTATGCTCGTTTAATTGTGTTAATTAAGTATGTGCTTGTGAGACTGGGCGCTGCTTCTTGTTTAAACTCCGCTATTGTTATGGGATTTTTCTCTTAGCCTCATTTAAATATATGAGGAAAACAGGATAAAAATCGATTTTTTAAATGCACGCAACTGTATCCATAATTTGATGGTATTGTGGTCAAGATGGTTAGACCAAATATGTGGGGAAACAAATTTGCAGATTTTCCAAGAAAATGTTTCCATTTAAGAACTTTATCGGCCTCCTCGGTCGGTTTTATAAGACAAAAATTTCTAAACAGAGTTGCTTATGTAGTAAGAAAGCAGGATTGCACCCAAAAAAATGCCCTAGCAATAATATTAACTCTACAATATTTCCTTTCAGAGCAACTGCCTGTAGAAGGTAATTAAATAAGAATACTTTTCAGTGACATTCTTCAAGAAGTTTAAAAGTTTAATATGACATATGATAATTTCAGAAATATATTTTCTGAATTCTCCGTGGATTGCGCTAACTTGAAAGATAATTTAACTTTTCCGTAACGTAATTTCCACACTAAACTGAATACAGAATAATATGAAGTTATGTAGAGAATAAAAGTTTATCAATATTTTAATAGATTCCCCGTAGAAAATTAACAAAAAATAGAAGAAAGGAATAGAACATTTTTTTTTAAATAAATTAGAATCCAAAACATAATATTGTCATTAACAAATCATTTGAATTAATATTCTTTCAGATTTTGAGCTATTAGAAAATTAACACTATAGATTTTTTTAAATAAGAAAAAGAAATTTACCACGAAAATGGAATAAACAAAGTGTCAATAAAGCTATTATATGCATTTCATGTCACACCAATTATCTGCTGTTTATGCAAAAACGAAGGAATCACCTGCAGTACTTAAATGACAATTACTAAAGCAAAATAGCAAAGCAAGAAAAACAAGCAAACTAACAAACATCAGAACGGTGTTAAACATCAGATCGAAGCCCCATGGAATAAACATGTCAATCAATAAAAACTAGTTTTAAATAAATGTAGCAAATGAGGCAATGATCAGTGATTTCACGAAATTGGAAATGTTTTGTTGTACACAAATTAAAGCAAGGACGCCATACACATGGTCAATGAATGTAACATAACATTAAACAATATAACAGTATATATTGCATAAAAAAGGAAAGAAAAATTGTCGTCCATTTTAAAAACCTAAAAACGTGGTTAGCGAGCAAGAAGAGAGTTTTCCTTTGCTAGAGCTCAAATTAATTATAGATATTTATTTAAACACCAAAAACAGGCAATACATATATTTATACACTTCAAAATATTGAGATTATATGCAGTTGCAGTATTTACTCTTGTTGTCGGTAGCAAATTTTCGGGACTAACACCACTAGTGGGGGCATCCGTCATAAAGTAAAAAATTCCCCCACACACACACATGCATATTTATTAAGACATTTGATCAATATAGTCAGAAAAAATGTCATTAAGCAGACAAAAAGTGAGCACTAAATGTGGAAAGTTCATAGGACTGGCACCAAATAAAAATATTATAATCCTGTCCCATTTTCTAGCCATTTAGAACTCTAAAAATTGCGCTCATTTTTTCCATAAAATTAAGAACATGTTATATATCAATAAACCTCAACAATCAATTCATCCCGAGGTAGTAGTGGAAAAAAAATTAAATTTGCGTACCAAAAATATTTATTCTCGTAGGTAATCGAAACTCTCAAAATGAGAACAAACCTACCGTAATTATGCTAAATTTCTCAAACACTTTGCAACATACATTCAACCTTTAGGCTGTGGCACACAAATTCTAAACCATTTCAATACTGTTATGCATTCATTAGCAATTAGCAACAGCTAAATTTTAACTAATTTTTTCCGCCCAACTCTAGACATATGTTCTATGGAGTATTTCTTTGCAACTGTGGCAAATTTATTTACGCGTGCTGAGCGCAGTAGGTCACCAGACATACCTTGAGTAGAATGACAGCTTATTTTCTCAATGCGATTCGGTTCTTTTCATTTACACCTTCTGGCGTTGCATTTCAATTTGCGCTACTTTATTGTTTGTAGGTATGCATGTGAAGTGAATGCAAGTTGCAGAGTTTAGCTGCTTTTAATTCTGCATGTGTGCTATTTGGGGCAGAATTTGCTGTTAAATTTCAAATATTTATTTGTAATTGAAATCCATGTGCACAAACAGATGTTAATGTGTCTGAAAGTATGTATTATACATAAATGTGTCTGGGTCTACCGCTGGTATTGCACATTTGTATTATAATTCGTTCAAGTTTTTAATTTTTATGCAGTAAACGAAATTGTAACTGAGTCAAGAGGGGAATGAACAGGCATGACAAAATCTATTTATCACACATACAAAAGAAGAAAAAGTAGTCTAGACCTAAGCATTATGTATGAACTAACGGAAGGTGGTGCTGGTGCTCTTTTTAAGTAACGACATCCATATGGAAGTGGATGTGGAGCAGTGCACCATTCATGTCTCGTGCCTTTGGGTTAGGTAGCCCGCGAATAAGTTACTTAGTTGATTATTAAATTGTGCTAAATGCAAAATTAAGTTAAGTAAAAGGAAGTAGATACTTTTCTACAAACAAACTGAGAAAAAAATTAAATAAACACTTAAAAAGCAAATTCAAAAGACTTAAGGCAAGCACTTCATCAAACTGTGTAAATATACACTTGCACTCATATGTATATTTGTCAATGCAAAATTGGTAAATTTCAAACCACATACCGAAACAGTGCCAATTTTCAGTCGAAAAAGACTTTATCCCATTTGACACGATCTGCATTTGCATTATATATGAGTGAATAAT
The DNA here is from genome assembly GCA_030068015.2 of Neoceratitis asiatica. Lineage (NCBI taxonomy): Eukaryota > Metazoa > Arthropoda > Insecta > Diptera > Tephritidae > Neoceratitis > Neoceratitis asiatica. The sequence goes on from CM061528.1 coordinate 9,087,574, forward strand.
CTGCGAGGTAAACATGTATGATGTTCGCTGGCATACATTCTACTGTCCACTATGTGCCCAAAAATACAAAAAAAATACACTTCAATACACACCAAATATTAAAGCTAACGAATATTTGAAATACTACAATATCAAAAGATGTTTGTCCCCTGGGAAACAAAAAAATATATAAATGAACAACTACACATTATGGCAGCATTTTCTCCTCTACCAACAGAGCCAATTTTTTACATTTGACCATGCCATCCAAAGGCTTAAGACACAAGCATCAAGCGAACTATAGCAAGTGAAAACAATAAAAACAAGTGACGATTTATCTTGCCTGCCTGATTTATCATGACCATAAATATTTGCCAAACAAGCGTTTTTATAAACTTGTTATAAGCAACTATTGCCTAAAGAAGTTGTAGAAAGAACGAAGAAAAAGCATTGCAGATCAGGAAACATCACAAAAATTTTTTTTGCTCTACCACTGCATTGACAACGAATATGCATAAAGTGAAATGGCCAAAATGTATATTAGTGGCTAGACAGCAGTTATAACGCGGCATGCAGCATGCGCTGGTGGGCAATTACCTAGCGGCAGCCAAACGGACAAAAGACAACCGAAAAATATGACAATTTGCATTAGACAACAACAATGGCGGCAAACTACAAAGAATCAGCTAAATAAGCAGAAGCTTGACTAAATGAGGAAAAGAATGAACAAACAAAAAACACTACAATATCAAAGCACATGTAAACTGCACAAAGTCAAAAATTTTTTTTATTTTTTTTTTAAAAAGTGGATAGAGAATATGGACAAGCAGAAAGCTGTCGAGAAGATAGCAGACAATTTAAATATTTTCATATTCCCATTAAATGTAGATATGTTTGCAGTTAGCTGTATTCGCCCACATGGAGTACCAGTAAAATTTTCATTTCGATTTTCGTTTCAACTATTTTTTGGGTTGCAAGTTTCTCTTCCTTTTTCTCCTGTGAATGGGTCAATGATTTAGTACTAAGTTAAAGTTGTAGCAAAACCAAATCCAAATAAAAAAAGAACCAAAAATAATCATCAGTGACTAACAAGCGAAACGAAATAATTTTGTTTGAACGAGTCAACTCACACATATGTTATGCACTGGGGCACTGAAGAGACGGAAAACAATCCCTACAAATCGGACAACAGCAACTCGTTCAGGCTGCCCTAAAAAACGAATAAAAAATTCAAAAAAAATTTACAAAAACTTCATTATATGGTTGTGCTATTAAAGCGCTTGCTGACCAAACCATTACACTAGAACTCTATGAAAAAATATGTACTCATGTATGTGCACTTATACGTAGAAATTTTCCGCAATTTTGGCCATAAATCAACAAAGCAAAAAAATATGATGATGCGACTTTTGCTTTGCATTGTCAATAATCGAAAATGTCTTGATTTTGTTGCTATTGGTAGTTTTGCGGGTATGCATTGGCCTCAATACTCTGTTCGATGATGCTGATAAACAGACAATTCTGGTTTTTGGTTAGTGACTTGCTTACAAGACTTGCTTACAAGTTTGGTGATTTTTTTCGATTTGAATAAAAGGTCCAGTGTTATTTTTTTTTTTTATAAAACTCTCCGCTCCCAGCCTACTTGCAGTTAGTAAGTTATTTGATTTATTTTCTTTTACATTCCACCAATGAAGCAAGTGATTGTGCTCTGCATCATCACGAAACTTACAGCAAAGAGAAGAGAGAAGATCGGCGTGCTAGATAAACAATCGGCGATCGATTTCATTTCAGCACCATTGGCCTAGGAAAATATGAATTTCTTCTGACTTTACGCGAGCAACTTCGTTTTCTGTGTCAAGAGGCTTAAGTTTTTAATTTTATTTATGGCGTCCCTTTTTTACATTTTCTTAGTATAATAGAGAATCTTGAGCAGAAATTATAATGGAAATTCCGAAAAATGGAAAAATTGTTTCTGCAAGTAAATAAATACAAGATGAGGGTATGAATGAATATTCAATAAGAATGCTTTCTTATGTATTGTAGAAATTGTGTTTCTCAAACTTTAATAATGTTATTAAATATGAAATATTTTGCCAAATTTGTTTCATTCTATACGTGTTTATGGCAATAATTCAAAAACTAACTTTCACTCTCTAAAAAGATTTTAGAAGTTCTCTTGCCACTACACATATATCAAACTACCAGAAATCACACGCTTTAACTACTTTATATTCGCACAGGCGATACCATTACATTACCAATCCACCAAAGACTCTAACGAATTTTTAACTTTGCCGTTTTTTTTTTCTACATTACTGGGGATATGATATGACTCACCTTCTTTCTCATGTGTTATTTGAATCAGGCTCACATTTAAGCTCTCAACCCAAATTACCTATAATTTCGAAAAGATCTAGCACCCACCCACATACCACATACAAAATGTGGCAAGTGATAACATAATTACAAAAATAAAAGTCAATTAAAAAAAAAAAATAAACAAGTCCACCAAAGTACCAAAATAATACTGAAAAATACACACTTGCTGTATGAACCGACTAATAAAGTTGACCACTGAAGTACTATCCCAACACACTTGGGCTAACGGTTGGCAGAATAACCACGTCAAAGCACTCAACTCAAATATATATACACTTTCGCATTGTGAAAACACCACTACACATTTTTACGTGAGACCTCGGTCAAACGAGTGTTCAGATTTTTTTTTTCTAAGGAAACACATGCATGTTCAATATGCTGTTGCTCACTCATGTTAATCGTGGCAAAAAGCCTCAGCCAGGCAGTTGAGCGCACGTTTTCATTTAATCATAATTTGCTTCATTGGTACTTCTATACGCAGTCTTTTCTTATTCCTTTTGTTAATGAACTCTTTTAATGGATGGTCATAATTTGTAATGTGAAGATATAACAACTGGTCTAAGTTAAGTGGTCATAATTATTGCCCACAACAAAAGTAGCGAACAAATACTTTCGCTTATATTTTGTCAAAATATGTATGAAAATTATGAGAAAATATAAATTACTAGCGGACCCCAGCGTGCTTTGCTATACCTATAAAAAAAATAAAAAATTTTACTGAAATTTTTAATTTTTTTTTTTTTTTTTAGAAAATTTTTTTTTCTAAATTTCTTTTAAGTTTTTTTTATTTATTTTCATTTTTTTTTCACTTTTTTCTCTTTTTTTTTTTTCAACACCACAGAATGTACGCGTAATTTGGAATTTTACATGTATTTGTTGTTGTTGCATGTATTTTGTATGGCTAGCGACCAATGTTCACTAAAATGGTCATATCTCTGGAAGTGCTGCGCCAATCTCACGAACCTATACACATTAACCTTCTCCTAATATCCGTTTATAAAATTGAAAATTTGGTGCAATTTGATCTAGTGGTTCTCAAGTTACAAGCGTTAATCAAAATCTGCATTGGTTTTTATATGTAAAGTTTAGAACTAGACGCATAAGGCAGAGTAAGAGCATATCGAGTGACTTCCAGCAGAAGAGAATAATTTCGTGAAAATATTATAATTGAAAACTTTTGAATTCATACTCAAATTAAAGTAAAATTAATTCTAGCCAAAATTACTCAAAATGTGAAAAAATAAGAATCCACTATTTTTTAATTTAATTTTAATTATTTACCAACGATTTAATATACTAAGAGCACTTCATTTCACTTTTCTACATTCAAAGTGTCACATTATCTTGAAGATATATGTATATGCTTTTATGCACATTAATTTCTAAAGTTAGTAGAAACAAGAAGAAGTGTTGTGTTCGGATATGGGAAAGAATTTATAATCTTCATGAACATTTAAAATTTGTCTCAAATACATAATAAGTTGCGTTCACAAATCTCAAAAACTAAGGAAATACTTTGCCCTCAAACAGACGGACAGAAAAGCAAATAGACGGATATGACTTAATCAACGCAGCTTGTCTTTCAGATCAGATCTGAATAAACTTTTCTGAATCTGCCTATTCTCCTCCTAGTACTTACATACTTCGAACCATTTGCTGAAAGGCATAAAAACTCATTTTCAGTTGTGAAAATCAGTGGAACGAATATCCATGCAGGCACTGGGTCATGAAACCAGCGAGACAGTGTAATTACTTAATGGCCTATCAAGTACCTAGTAAACAAAAAGACAAAGTGTGTATTACAGTAAAAGTGAAAACATTGCGGGATGAGTGTGTTCCAGCTAGCCCATTTTCCATTTTGAAGTAAAAAATAAATAAAAAGAATAAAAGCTCAACGGAAATCACACTATCCATTAACATGACCATTTACACTATGCAGATATATGTGCTATATAACATACATTGACACAGATATATGTCCTATATAACAGGCATTGACTAAATAGTTGCAATAAAACCAAATTTCAAGACATGTATTTCTACATGTGTGTAGCTGGTTATTTTAGATAGATCGTGAGAATATTTAAACCATTAAAACTTAGTGGTGTGATGCGCGTGACTTCCAACAACATCAAGGCAATTTTATTTCTATGTATTTTTGCCTCAAACCAGATTAATTCTAAGTGAAACTTTGAACCTTGACTTAGTCGCTACCATCACTACTCAACTTTCTTTGGCTGATTTTGCTCATTAGAAGTTTACATTTTTGTAGCTTTACAACAATACATTGGCATACATAATTCTGATCATTACCACTTACTATTTGACATATGTACATTTCGTGGCCATCGAAACCGAAACCATTAGTCATTAGCTGGCAATTATGTGTACTAAAAACTTATATTGCTGACCTGTAATGAGAAAAGAGAGAAAGAAGTTCTTAGTAAGTATTTATATATTTGTTTGGATGGAAAAATCGCAAAATTTATTATTTAAAGAGTTAGAGGTGTACGTCTTTTATAAAATTCTCCTAATTGTAGGCAATGAAATTTAATCCAATTATGTGCTAAATGTATGTTACAATTTTTGTATGAAAACAGGTTTGTGCTTACATTTAGGTTAAACAAGAGATAAACCTAATATATTCTAATGTAGTCTAATTTCTCTTGATGATTGTAATTTTTTTAATATTTATTTAGTATTTATATAAGAATTAATACATTTTTCCTTTCTATATTGAATAGATAGTAATGATTGTGTTCTCTTCTTTCTTTTCAGGTATGTTTATATATATATCTGTAAGTATATCTGTAAGGAGCCAATAATCATTTTTACATAAAATTTAAATAGTTTCTGTGACAAAAAGGCAAAAATAATCGATATTTGTGTTTATATTTATTTTACTCAAGACTTCAGAGAAACCCCATTAATCTTATAAAATTTTCTCACAATTAATTTTTTATCTGACCATCGCTGTCACAACAACAAAAACTAACTAGGAATAAATATAATGAATTGTCATGACAAAAAAATTTGAAAAAATTATAACTTCTATTACGTGCCATAATAAAAAATGAAATGACATTATGTTAGGCTTATCAAGATCAACACGTCACATTGAAGAGAATGAAGACAGATGCACAACTGAAGTATATGTTAAGTACGGGTTTCCATTCAAAAAATTGTCGTAAGTAGGGGCAACATGAATGGATGAGAGCAATAAAGCAGCAAGTGGGAGATGAAGTTTAATCAAAAATGAGAGAGAGAGAGAGAGAGAGAGAGAGAGAGTAAGTAAAGTGGAGTAACAATGGCCTATAAAAATGTATTTAAATGATAAATGAAGTGGAAATTAATAAACCATATAATATTAGAGGGTAAACATTTTGAATTGGCCAGCAAAATAAAAAATAATTTTTGTTTCGAGCCATAGTAGGAAGAGGTCATTTTAAGAGTTCTAGTAAGGACCATCAAAGACACCTTCGAGTTCATTTCAGTATTTGTTTCTGAGCAGTACCATTCTACAATTACTTCATCGAATGAATGGCCTTTGTCTTTTTTTTAGTTACAGAATAGTAAGGGTCCACCTTTTTGCATATGTAATTGAAGAATTCTATATGCGATTGTTTGGCTAATATTCGTCTCTAATTTTATTATGACTTTCTTACTTATGAAATACTCAAAAATATTTTGCATTAGTGTAACTTTCTTTGAGTACCTAGCGTACGGCAGATACCCATTTAAAAATACGTTACTCAATATCAATTTTCTATATCAACTACGAAACTGAAAATTTACTGACAAAACATTTTCTGTCAGCCTAAAAAAGAAGTATTAAATGTTTTTTGGGCAGCAAAACTTTTATTTGTATGCTTTTAGACACTGTCATGCTACCTGCCACCAACAACCTGCCTTTTCAGTGTATTCATCTCATTAGATATGCCGAAGCCGATAATTGTTGCATGTGGCATGTCAACCGTAAGATACGTGAAGGACAGAAAAAAATGCTAAAATAGCAAATGTCAATATGTTTTTCGCATATTTTCTCTGTCAATGAAGCAACTTTAAGTGAGTTAAGTGTCAAAAACACTTGTCATAAGAGAGTAGCGCCAATGGCATGCTGAATACCATATTTTTTATCCATGTTGCAAGTTGATTATATTTTTGAACCGTATTATATACATTTGTCGCTTTATTGTGGCTTTTACAAAGCATGTTGCAAATGCAAATTGCGTCAGACATAGTAAAATGGCTAGCAGATAAAGTTTGAACATTTTCTAGATAGCACAAATTACAATTACAACAGCTTCAAATGCAAGTGAGTATTGTAAAAAAAAAAAACATAAAAAAGTTTTCATTTTTATCAACAGAGGTAACTCGGATGAGGTTGACTAAAAACTTTTGTAGCATGCTACTTGTTGCAAATTTCTCCACCTTTTTTTCAATAAATTTAACCCGCATTCAATGTTACTACTTTTTTATTCATTTGCACATATCATATATGCTGAGTTCCACACCAACCGTATGCCACTAGCGCAACCTGTCTGTCGCAACCACTGTTCACCCCAATCTAGGTTATATGTATGTCTTTATCAACGCTGGGGATAAATATTGCGAATATTCCGAAGCACGCAGAATTTACCGTTCTCTAAGAACAACAATAACATCAACAAATAATGCTGATTTCTGCGTTGCCACATGGGAAAACTAAGAAAACTCTTCACAAACGTGCGCAATGTTGTCTAGTGAAATTTCTCTGCGAACAGCAAAAACAATAATAATAAGATATGTTACAACAAAAATAAAAATACTGTTGTTGCTGTAATTGTCATGTAATGTATGTATATATATGACTATGCACTACACAGTTTGTTGCGGCTACCATAAAAATATGGTAGGAAGCTATAGTACTTGCTACTGCCTTTTGGTTAACCTAAACAAATGCAAATATTTTCTTAAGCTCACATTCGTGCCGCATGTCAACGCACGTGCAACGTCGCATATGCGGGCTCAATGTTCCACCATCACTGCCACCTCTGGCAGCAACACGCTATAGGTGCCAGTAGTCGATTGTGAAAATTATGACTTTTGGCTGCGGCACATTCGAAATTAAGGCAAATATTGTGTGGCATGCGTCTTTGTGTATAATTTTGTACACTGTCATGGTTAGTATTTTTTTTTACTTTATTTATTTTTATTTTTATTGTAGCACATAAGCGAGTCAGAACAGCGTGTAAATGAACTGTATGGCGAAATACTTAGTGTGCGTATTGTAACATATTCTTTTCTATATTATTTGTGACATGTGGAATGTTGTCCTTAAGTCTGCGGTTGTCATTGACATGCGAACTTCCAGATTTTTTTTTTATTACCACAAGTAACTTTGAAAATTTGACGAAAATTGACACTTCGAAACTAAAGTAATTGTACTTTAATAGAGTGTAGTTGTTTTTATGTGGAGAGTTTGTCTTAAAATGTGATTATTTTTAAGTTATTTAGAGAAAAACTAAAAAAAATAAATTGCTCCAACTGTGACGAGGGAAACAAATGTTTGAAAAATATTTCTATATTTAATTTTAAATTTTACGATACCGTAGCGCATTCTTATATATTTTAGAATCATTAACATTTACTTTACTATTTTACTTCTTTTTTAATTTAGCGTACATTTGCATTTATAATAATAAAAAATATTTTTTTTCCATTACAGGTTATTCCGAAAATCGATAAGTGAAGGAAATTCAAATTATTCTTGCTGGCAAAAAGCTTTTGTATACACACACGGTGTGGTTATGTAAGTACTTATGTATCCAAATATAGTAGGTTAATATTGGCTGGTTGTTTTTGCCACCTTATTAACTTTTTTTTAACTATGAATGTATGCGCTTCAGTGAGGAATGTCACCTGACCACACGCATAGCTTAGTGGCAGTAAACAGGCGTTAAACAAGTTGTAAACATATGTCAAGTAATCATAAATAGTTATTGCTTACATAGAAATAAACACTTTTATGCACATACTTACATAGATTTTTTTAGAAGTAGACGACTATTCACACAAGTATGTAAATGCGTTTAAAAATACACGCGATGTCAACTCGAATGTCTTAAAATAATAACCTCACCAAGATCTCGATGTCAGTTAAAATGAAAAATAAAATAAAATTAATGAATGAAAACAAAGAAATTCTATTAGGTCCGGGGATGTGGCCCATGCGTGCTCATTGGTCACCTTGCTGCGTAGCCATTAGTGATGACCACAAAAATGAGTATATCATTGTCATATCTGCTGCCATGTATAGCAACTATAAGCTATGATAACTCTCTGCTAGCTCGTAAGGAGAGGTAAAGTATTATTCATGACAAGGTAACTTGAGTAAGACTGTGTTGCTTCATTGTTAATCGTACAATCTCCCAAGTGTCTTTTCATTTATAATTATTATTTTTGATGTTAGAAAACGGTTTATTCTTGTTTATAAGCTTTATCAGGCAGATACAGTTTTAGTCTTTGATCGTCGTTATTTTCCACCTACCATACTGGATAGCTTAGAAGTTCTAACACATAAGTGGCTAGTTAGATGGTCGATTAAAATCGTTTTCCAAATACTCTAACCATTCTTTCATAACTATTTTTTTAAGAAAATACTTTAAAAGGGAAAAAAAATATATTTTTATTATCAGTTGCTCTTTGAAATATTGAAATATTGAAAGTTTTATAAAAATGAATATTATTCAGCTACTCTATTTTGGGTTTAAAGAATTCGTAGTATCTAAAAAAATTAATAAAATTGAGTGGTATGAAAGTGCTTATATATTTCTCAAGTCTCTTTTAACCGTAATCGCTCCATTTTTAAGATGAATCAAATATTTCTACTCATGTGATTTATGTCATAAATAATGAATTATAAACCCTTAATTCATTACTTAAAATTCTTGAATGAAATTTATATTATTCAAGCTTCTAAAATAAGAATATCTCCTTCAATGTTCAGACTAACAGTCCCTTACATTGTTGCATACCTTTAGGCGTAGCGTCATAATTTCATTTATAAAGTATATCACTTCTGTGCTTCTGAATGAATTAATGAAAAAATTAATACTTATTTTCTGCGAAATTACAATATTGAGTGAAGTTTGAGAACTTTTTGTATAAAAGAGGGCTGCTTTATATTTTTTTGAACCATTCCCCGTAATATCCAGAACTACGTTAATTCTTGTGGCAACATCTTCATAATAAAATATTTCCAAAATAGCCAGCACAATTTCCACACAAGGAAGCATCTTCCTACATATCTATTGTATCATACATATATTACACTATAATTTTCAATTTCATATACTCACAACTCACATAAACATCATCGAACTGATACCATAATATACAATTATTCTTATTGCACCTGTTTCGCACAGACAACAGCAAGGCTAATTTAAATTGGTGTTTTTAACATAGCATCTCGTAGAGACGTCAAGTAATAAGTATGTGGTGGAATGTGTGTTTAAAGAGAATTATTTCACTTCCTTAAAATGCAAACAAATGAAATCTGTTAATTGGTGAACCACGACAAGACCTGCCAATACAGTAGAGTAACGCCCAATATGACGAAACAATCAGATAATTGACCATATGGGCGGAAGAGCTAGAAGGAAGTCGGAAAATAGATTGGTAGCAAATATATATCTTTTTAAGATGGACATATGATAATTATGTGACAGTGTTAAACAGAAACTTTTAGCAACAATAAAGGATGGCACAAAAAGTTTCAGAATGAGATTCAATGTATTAATTTATCAATTCAAGACACCGTGGAGAAAAGCAAATATTTGCGAAATAATATTGTTACAAAATCAATCATAGGAAAATTGCTAGTAAAATTTTCCTTTTTGCCGCGTTCTTAAGTCAATATTTAACGCTAGAAATTATTTTTACAAACGATCCGAGAATACGTAAATATTCAGCAGCTGGTGGAGGTAAAACACTCCATATAACATAAATCGCTGCGCATGCGAAAAAATTTAAAGCAACTCGTCTGTTGCCATTGCTGATATAGTCTATTATTTATTTTTTTTTTTTGTAATATACTGCAATAACATACGAGTACAAATGAATGAAGTACATAATTAAGTCATAAAATATGGTTAAATTAGTGTAATTGAAGTTGATTTGTTGTTAGTTCAGTGTAGACTCTTTCCGAGCTACTCTGCGCCACTATGTGTGGCAAATGGTTTGGTATAGCCACATCAACCGCTTCAATTACTTCATACACTTGAAGCACTTCTTCATATGTGTCCAGACAATCATGCATCGATATGTTGCACGGTTGTTGGTGTTTGCCTTGAGTGGATGTTACACGCGGATAAGCGGAGATCAGTAAAAAGATTCTTCATTATTTCCATTTTTTACTTTTTCCTGCCATAATTTCACTTTAAACAAATACACCAGAAAGAAAAATGAATACGAGAAAGCAAAAATTTTGATACTGAGACTGAGACAGGCTAAGACTGAGTGGGTAACTATCTGACCAGCGCCAACATAGACTCAAGTTAAAATACAACAATCAGCACATACATGTTTGCATCAGGGCATAAAATCACAACCAGGAATAGACGATAACAAAGTAATCCAAAAATAAACATAGTAGAGTCATAGTAACCAAAAAAAAAAAAAAAATAAGAAAAAAAACAAATGAGAACAAAAATATCAGAGAAAACTCCGAGGACCTACGATAGTTTGTGAAAAGTATACACAACGCGCGCGTAGCCGCGTTGGTTGTGCAAATAGCTACAAGCAAGCTTTCCTACATCCTATGTATTAAGCGCTGTGTTCACTTTTAATATTTTTCTTTATATTGTAGCAGTGAAGAAAGAAAACTATAAAATAAAATTGTTGCAAAAGACGTTCTTAAGAATAAGGAGAATAAAAGCAAAAATGTATATGGAATAATAGAAGTAGAAAATTTTGAAAGTAAAAAGGTCATTACACTGCTTCTTTCACTTATTCTATTAAACGCCGTTTTATTGCGTTATACAAATGTCTATCCGTGAAACAGGTAAGTTGCGCAATTTTTAACACAATAAAAGTAAGAATAAATTCTACCTGGGAGCACAGCTGCTTGTCGAAAGCTAAATCAGAATTATTACAGTGTTTAAAAAAAGCTAAAAAACGAGGATCATTTCAGTCGAAAGACAGTTTTCTTAATTTTTGTTTTTATAACTTTTTTAATATGATGCGGTTCAAGAAAAAAAAAATTTATTCAATTATAAAAAATATACTTTTTTCATTGACAATAAAATCTTTTAAGAACACATACGAAACATCTTGGAATTGTTTAAATAAATCAAAAAAAAAAAAAAATATCGAAAATCAAAACATTATATCTGAACCTAAATGTTTTTCAATATTAACGCCTAGACTTAAAAAAGAAAAAGAAAATAAACTTTTCTTAATTAAAAGTGTTGCATAGTCATGACACGACCGTAAAATTATTTCTTCATAGAAGTCTCAAGTGCTCTATTGATTATTCTTCAAAAATTTACTTATTTAAAGCTAAAAATTTACCTTCTCCCATATAATTAATTCTCAACAGATATTTATTTTTTATTTCTTATCCTCAATTTAATAAATACTAGTTTATTTTTTCTTGAAAACACTCAAATATACTACTTTTTGTGAGTTTTTTCTATCAGTGAATATGTGAGTATACTTTAAATTTCGTATGTTGCATGCATCACTGCCTTTTATTTTACTGGCCACCTGACGTCCAGCGTCGACTAACCCAGTATGGTTACTGTCTCAAACAACAAACAACCGCTGTGAAAATTTAGTAGAAATTGCATTATGGCCTTTGTCTTCAACTACTATGAGGAACCTTTCTTGTTCCACTATCTATGAATATCCCTAAAACTCCGAAAATACCGTAGCAAAGGCAGTCACAAATGCAACGTGTGTAGCATGCCACTAACATAGGTAACATCAAATTACATACACAAGTATATTTGTACGAGTATCTTTTTATGCTCGTTTTGGGTACATCCGCGAATTATACTAAAACCAAAAATACATATTCAAATATTATTTTTTCTTCAAGACTGCCTGTAATTAAATTACAAATATATATATGTTGAAATGGACACTGGCTGATGTAATGAAGTTACCCTCAAAGAAATTTTTATTTATTCCACGCTCAATGGGGTACAACAAAGTTACGAATCAATCTTAGTAAACTAGTTTTTTTATGCTTTCTAAATATTAAAATTATTAAAGAATTTTCGTGGAATTAAAATCGAATTGTATAGTTTAAAACTAGTTGTAAAATGATGCACACAAAATTTTAATACAAACAAACAAATTTTAATTTTTAATTTAAGGTACAATTTCCGTCGAAATCGAATTTATGTAGACACACTCTACTTTAGTCTGGTCTTCCAATATTACACCAGAGATTTCTTATTTCTACGGTTCCTGCACACATTTAAAAATAGTTACTTTACAGAATGAGTGGCTTTAGATGTATTCTTTTGCAAATATTTACCCAAACTCTATAGGTATAATAATTATGCACGTCAGCTCTGCACTAAACTGCTCATTATTAATATCACCACAGTCATCATTGGCGCTGACTGCCACTTCGCTTCAAGCATCATTTGCGTGTTTAGTTTTTGTTTTTTTCATTGTTTTGTGTTTTCTTGATTTTTATGGTTTTTTCTTTACTATTTCATAGTAACCTACCGCACAATATTTTGTGTTGAACTGTGCTTTTGATGTCGCTGGGAGCAATTATATTTATCTCTAATAGAGCATTATAAGCATTTTGGGCTATCAGATTCAGTCTCAGCCCTAACCAGCGCTACTAATTGAGTTGAATGTTTACTTTTTATATAAGTAAAATTATGACGGGTATTTGACTAAGCCGTTTTAGGTAAAGTCAGAATTAAAAGCGACAGTAAAGGGAAGCAATAAAAAATTTTCTTTCGAAAATGAAGATATTAATAAAATTAATATTTTTATCTAAAAAAAAATTTACTATTTTATATATTTTTTGTTTTAATTGATGTTTCTTTCTAAACTATATAAAGGGTGTTTTTTTATAGAGGTATAGAACTTTAAGTTGGCATTACTTTTCAAGATGGCGACCGATTTAACAGCTGTCAAGTGATTTATTCTCAGTTTGGTTTTACAATTCATCATGAATAGACTCACGCCTGAACAACGCTTGCAAATAGTGCAATTTTATTTCGAAAATAATGGTTCTGTGCGGAAAACGTAACGCGCACTACGTCCATTTCAGCGATGTTTAGCGATGAAGCGCACTTCTGGTTGAATGGCTACGTCAACAAACAAAACTGCCGCATTTGGAGCGAAGATAATCCTCAAGTGTATGTTGAAACATCCTTACATCCAGAAAAACTGACTGTTTGGTGCGCTTTATGGGCTGGTGGAATCATTGGTCCGTACTTTTTCAAAAACGATGGTGGCCAGAACGTTACAGTCAATGGTGATCGGTATAGAGCCATGATTACTAAACTTTTCATTCCTGAATTGAATAACCATGATGTGCAGGAGATGTGGTTTCAACAAGACGGCGCAACATGTCACACAGCTCGTGCCACAATAGATTTATTGAAAGACACGTTTGGTGACCGCCTAATTTCACGTTTTGGACCTGTGAATTGGCCTCCAAGATCTTGTGATTTAACACCGCTAGACTACTTTCTGTGGGGTTATGTAAAGTCATTGGTCTATGCGGATAAGCCACAAACGCTTGACCATTTGGAAGACAACATTCGCCGTGTTATTGCCGATACACGGCCACAAATGTTGGAAAAAGTCATAGAAAATGGAAGTCCAGATTGCACTACATCCGCGCCAGCCGTGGCGGTCATATGCCAGAAATCATATTTAAAATGTAATGCCACAAGATTATCTTTCGGATAAATAAAATTCATGTCAATCGAATAATCCATCGTTGTTTTATTGTAACTTAAAGTTCTATACCTTTATAAAAAACACCCTTTATAAACTAGTGACTTACTGTTTAGTAATAAATTAGTTACTTCCAGTATAGTTACAAACTAGTAATGCTACTGACTTGTGTAGGCTTTCCTTTCGACATATTCATCGCTTCAATGACATTAACCATTTGTAGGCTCATCGGCCAATGATTCCACCAGTCGTCAAATGTAGAACTGGAATTTCGTAGTTTTCCGGGCACATCAAGAAAGCATACAATTAAATTCCCATTTCTTTAAAACTACTTTACGGATAAGTCCACTGAGTAGATAGATGATTGAATGAGTGAATGTCATAAGCTTATGTGGAACGAATTGAAGTCAAAAGCTAGCCAACGGTCTGCCTGACTGGTCTACTAAACATGAGCTACTATTTTCACTAATATATATATACTTTTATGCCTCTATTTTTGCAAGAATTTACATTGAAAGCAAAATACATCAACAGCATTAATAAATAAAGTTTGGTTTGGAGGTTGCTAGAATTGTTACCGGAGCAGTTGATGTTAGTGCTCATCAATAAATGACTTTCGTGGCATTAAATAATATCTCATCTCAAACGGCTGGCAATTAACGCGAAGTAACCATCCACAGTCAGTTGTCAGTAGTTATCAGTCAGCCACGCAAATTGTGGTAAATGCTCAAGCAAATTCTTTCATCATCTTCCTTTTGGTTTTTTTTTCTACTTAGTAGTTGATTTCTAAATGAATTTGGAATGCGATCGAGAGATTAGTGGACATTTTTTAGCACAAATTATGATGGCATATTGGATGTAACAAGAAAAACCAGAAGTATTTC
This sequence comes from Neoceratitis asiatica, assembly GCA_030068015.2. Taxonomy (NCBI): domain Eukaryota; kingdom Metazoa; phylum Arthropoda; class Insecta; order Diptera; family Tephritidae; genus Neoceratitis; species Neoceratitis asiatica. The sequence continues at coordinate 9,102,735 of CM061528.1, forward strand.
GAATCAAAATCTAAAAAAAATTAAGAAAACATCCTGATTGCAGGAGAATATGTCATTGGCATTGCTGGTTATGATGGCAATAAATTTAAATAAAATAAAAATATATATATTTTAAATAAAAATATGCGTTCTGCTGCGAATAATGGAAAATGTTTGTATGAAATTACCAACAGACATAAATTACAAAATGAAAATATTATAACAATATTAAGTTTTTCGAAGTTCCAAAACCAAATAAATAGATAAATTTGCTAATCTTTTAAATAACTTATCTCAAGTTTTGTTTTGGATCATACTTTCTTGAAAAATTTCACTTCAATGCTTCACATGCTCATACTTGACATACATATGTGTAAGTATGTATATTTGTCACGTGTTGTATTTAGTCTCCTTTCATTGCTATGGGCGTATCTGCACAATAAAGAGTAACACCTTCATCATGAGAATAACAATTAAACTTAACGAAAATTTCCAAGTGCTAATTGAGCTTTTATTAACTTTCTCCCAAAGAGGGCTTACCACTAATTTCGTACGTATTTCAATATTTTCGTCGATTGAAAATATTGAATATGCGAAAACACAGTCATAAACAGTGACCTCCAGAGCTGACCTCAGTGTATGATTGTGGCGAGTACAACTGCTTGAATGTACTGAATTGGTATTTGTATGTGAACTGAATGATTTTGCAAAGAAAGCTTGTAGCATCGCATACGTGCCGCATTGTAGTCTTAAAATAAGCAAGAAGAGGATGAGCGGCGCTACGTAGGTGTAGTAACTGCCGCTGACTCAGCTTTTAGTCAGTCTACGTGTGGTTTTCGGTTTGAAATTAATCATATTTTTGTCTTCATAAGATTTTGCTTCAAGAAAACCAATTTATATAAAAGCTATCATCAGCAATGGTATTCGACGCCGCCACAGCCGCTACATTTTGTAGTTAGCGGTATATGGATACAATGCAGAATTCGGCAACTTTTCTTTTCAGCCAAGCAAATGAAGCACCGAAGGAGAGTTGGTGAATTCATTGTTCAATTGGAAATTTAAAGTAATTGCACAACCCTTTTATTGCAGAGGTAAAAGTGAAGAAGTTCTATGACTCGGTTTGCAACGTTTAGTTCGTTGAGGTCGCAGGTGAGGCCCTTACTGCTGCTGCTGTTAAGCCAAATTAAAATAACGGTGCAGCGATTGTGTAAACTCTCTTACTCTTCTTTACTTTGGATTATTTAACAGTTATGTTTGGGCGATTTCTGGGTGCTTAAGGTGGTGACTTATGACATTTTACGTTTCTGCAATTCAATTTCCACTTTTGCTAAAGGCACTTTTAGTAAAGTATCGAGGATTAGAAATGTTTTTGTGAGAATTAAAATCCCAAAGCGGCAAACTCGCTACGGAAATTCAATAAATAATGGTCCATATTGTGTCATATTTGATTCAATTGTACGCCATTGTTTCGGTTATTTCTTATAATTTATTGCATTAAAGGTGGTGATGCAACTTTTTGGTATAAATGCGATTGGCTCTTAAGGCATATATCAAAAGAAAGTGACAATTTCTGGGAACTAATTGGCTTATTATATAAAAAAATAGAATGAAAAAAATGTCAAAGACACACTAACACGAAAGTGATTTCAGCAGCTCAACTGGAGAAAATTTTCTTCTGCAAACCATTTGAGACATACCAAAATCACCAAAAAATAAAAAAATTCACAAATACCTGAAGACATAATAATAATGCAGGCGGAATGTAATGCTAAATCCTGCTGATATAGACACTCTTGTAACTCTGCTACGTATGCCAATTCGTCAACATATGTGTCCAGCAATCTTGCAATTCGTAACAACAAAAAAATCTTCTCCTCGTAATATTAAAAGGAATAAAATGAACACTGGCGCCACTTTAACGTTGGAACTTCGGCACCATGTCAGTCAACAGAAAGTGCAACTACATTGCCGATAGCTAACAAACACGTGGAACCCAAATTTATTTCATGCCGCTGCATCGCAGGTATTTTGCAAGCCACAAGACCTTAGAAGCGAAACTGATTTGAGCTCACACGTGCATACTGACCAACGACTAGACCCAAAAAAATATTTATGTTTTTTATTTATGGAATGTGATGCGAAAAAACAGAGATTAATAAAAAACAAAAATCATAAAATCATAAATTCTGAGAGTCTGTGAATACTTTTCTTACAGTGACATGAAAATTCAGCAAGGCGGGACCCTTTCTAGTTTTTATAGATGAAAATTAGGAACGAATAAAAAACATTTCTTCCTGTGCCCAGTGCAGAGGAATAAAAATAAATTATTTGTTTTATTTTTTTAAACAGCTCTCGCTTGGTAGCCTTACATTCTAATTGTGATTTTTTACTAATAAACATATTGTCTCGTGGCTTGCAGAGTTAAATTTTGTCTAAATATTTATTTCTTATCTTCCTCCTTTCGTTTAATATTTAATGTTTTGAAGCAACAATATAAAAGTAATAACTACCTCCCATTGTTTACTCTGCCCAGTTGCTGTGGGATCGCTTGACTCGTTGATTTAATTCATGAATACTGCAAAATACAAACCAGATAGGTGCTTCATAGCTGCACTACCAAACTATTTTTCGGTCTACACTCGACAGAGTAAGCAATCAGTTAGCTGAGATTGTTACTATAATTTAGTTTACAGCTAATATTTGTAAACAACGAGTAACAAGAACAAAAGCTGTTGGTTGAATTTATTTTGAATGATGTTTGCCAATGTTGCATGGAATAAAACCTGCTTCCCGCTCTTGATGCTGCCGATAGACCACTAAGTGCTTATGAACTGTGTCAGGCCTTTTCAGCTTCCAGAAAAATATGATAAATTTAGTATAGTATTAGTAAGAACCTATAAGGCGCTACAGTAGTTTGTAAGGTTTGAACTTTAACAATTTCTTATTTGATATTGAATTTAAAAAAACGTCCGTTTCCTAAAAATAAGAGCCTTTAAATTCACAGTCGTTCATCTACACCTTTTTGAGACTGATGTGGATTCTCATATTTATACTCACACTCATAATTACTTTCAAGCTAATAATAATAATAATTCTCATACTTATATTGATGTTGATACTCGAATTCATTTTCACACCAATCCTCATACCCAATACTCATACTGAAATTAACGAAAGACTTGAGTTGCATACTAGAAATTTTAAAATATTATGGCTATTAATACGCAATACAATAAATTGTTAATGGCTGTGTGCCTGTATCTTACGCTTATCACTCAAAAAGAGAAGAAATATTCAGAAACATTACATACCAGTCATATGTATATATAGTATATATGTATGTAAATAAGTATTGCTACGCAGCTTTTTGCCTTGCTAATTTAAATATTTGCTTATCATGCTGGTCGTCTTTTTTCATTTTACTCTTTTACTTTATATTTTCTTGCCTTATCTTGCCAATTTTTTATGCTCACTGTCACTGCTATGGTTGTTTCTCTGTTTGCTGTTGGTTGACAATCGTAAAGTAATTACCCCAGCGCTACTTGTGCACTTTAATAGTAGCCTACAATGGTCACCTTACAAGCACAACAGCGGCTGCTTCATCATTCAAAGTGATTTTCAAACCCACACCAAGTCACTGAGCCAACCAACAGTCATGCTATCTACACCTCAAATAGCCACTGGCACGTAGCAGCAACACTTACCTGTGACAACAAAAACAACACATCACGTTGAAAGCTATTTGTTGCCACACCGCAATAACAACAGTAGGAATGTATTAAATTCAGTTGTTGTTTTTTGTTTGATTTTTGTTCGATAAACCTTTGCTGAAATTGTTTAAAGCAACAATTACAAATAGCGTTAACGCCATTTTGCGATTGTCATTATGCTGTTGGAGAGACAATTGCTGCGTTATATTTACGTTTTTGTAGCATTAGTTGTCTACAAAAGCAACAAAAAATACAGAAAGACGCAACTAATCTTTCCTATAATGCACATATATTTATTGGTATTTACTATAATAATTTAAATATATAAATAATATTTACTTTTCTCCCAACACTCATGGAATTATTTTCTTCCACAGCAGTTGATGCTGCTCTCCCGTATTGGTCCTTGTCACTGTATTAGTATAATATTTTCTCAAATTCTTTTCTCGCTCGCCAGCAAGAATTCAAGAGCGGCTGCTCTTTCTCTCTCAAACTTCTTTGAACTCTTCTACCGACATTATTATTAATTATGTTGGTAATGATAATGAAAGTAATAATGTTGCTGTACATAACTAACTATTGTGATGAAGAGGGTAATAATGATTGCATATTTAATACATTGTCATTGTTATTTGTACTCAAAGGTGGAAACTGCTGCTGAGATTTAATTTAAAATATTATATACAGTATATTTTTTCTCAATTCTAAATTTGTCATCATTACATCACAATATTTTGTTGAATAAGATAATATTTGTATAGTATTCAATTCAGTTCAATTAATTTTTGAAATTATTTGCGGTAATTGGTTATAATAAATTTTTTAGATATCAAGACAAAAATAATAAAAGTTTATTTCTACAAAAATTGTGATAAGTTCTTTAATTACACAAAAAAAATTAATTATTTCTTCTCAGTTAATTACGTATATATATGTATACGTATACATATGCAGTGGTTTTTATTTAGTTTTCTGTTTTAGATACTTAGCAGGATGTAATCATTTTCAGAATTCCGCGAATCTTAAAATTCTGAATACTTAACTTCGTTTGCTTTCGAATTTATTGTAAAAAAAAACAAAAGAAATAATAATTTTTTTACTTTGATTCCCAATTAGTTTAAGCAAAGCTAATTTAATGCTTTTGCACTCACCTTCTCTAGTCAAATGTAAATCACTACCAGCTGTCATCAATTCACCTGATCATTTAATATGAATAAAATTGCAATAAAAAATAATGAAGTAGATCATTTCCCAATGAGGAGAATTGACTGAATGCTGTTGCAATAATGAAGCAAATAGTTGAAGCTGAGGAGCAAGAACACTCAAAAAAGCGAAGAATAGAGCAAAAGAGAAGAAGGTATAAAATAGCTTCACTCAAAGTTATATTTTCAAGCATCATTGTTTTAAAGTGCGGCTAATAAAGCAGCGGACAACCCTAGTATATGAGTAAAAAATAAATAAAGAAGTAAAAATCTTTTTGCTAAGGAAGTAAAACCAAATATACCTTTTGTTTATATAAAAATAAACAACAAAACAAAAGAATGAAAATGCAAATAGGCGAAGATTGAGTTGAAGAATACTGAGATACAAAAATGCTGAATGACCATTGTGCTCGTTCAGAGGTATTTCTAGACGACAGTGAACAATTGTGAATGCATTGTGTTTTGCAAACACTCGTTGGGTTGGTCAGTTCAGCAATGGAAAACATCTCACATTTTCGTATCCTCTTTTAATACTGTTTTTTTTTTATTATTATTATTTTTTTTGGCTTGTATGAAGTACTATGTCAACCTATGTTTACCAATTGAGTATATTTGTTTTGGCAAATTGCATGCAACATACAATAAACATTTGAATTTATGACTCACCGTGTTGGTTGACTTTTTCTTTTTCCTAAGTCTGTTCTCCGCTTTTTATTTTTCTGATTTTGCTAGAAGGTTGCAGCGGTGAAGACTATTTGTGCCGCTTGCAACGTCCACTTGCCTCTATCTGTAGCCATAATAGGCTTTTTATGAAAACTGTACCATTCCAAGCCCTTTGTAGCCACTTAAAGATTTAAAAGATTCAATAAAATCTTATGATCCCATTAAAATTCTTCTCTGAGATTAGTCCATACTTTCAATTTATGGGATTTGATAACGTAATAAATGGGTTTGGCAAATGCCATAAGAATGTGCTCAGTAAAACGATGATATAACCAATTACTTTTTGAATATCTTCCGTTTGATATTGACTAGACTAGTCTTTGGTTGATAGAAACAAAATTATAGAAAGAATAATTGACAGATATATTTTTTATTACTTTTAAAATTCTTACTTAAAAGCACAAATGTACCAATTTCTAAAATATCTATGTCGTCCACCATACTTTGCGAATTTTTTCGCTCTCTGTCGAAATGTAGGCAACATTTTTATTAATTTCTTATACTCCATGCAATGACAAAGTGTTGAAAATAATTAAGATAGATTTTATGAAGTCTCTGACATATTACCTACGTCTATGCCCGGACATTGTTTTCATTTTCATATTAACCAAATCTGTACAAAAAAAGAAGATAATACCAAAATGATACTTGTCGAGAGTAAAAGTGGACCTGAGCCTAAATATAGGCAACATATTTTGTGAAACTTTGATACTTCATGCAAAAATATAATTATTTATTTTGAATATTCAATAGGAAATGTTTACCAAATATGCTCATAAATGTAAATTTAAGATTTTTTAACATAAATTCGAAAGTAACTCAATGACAAACAATATTGAGCTTTTATTTATGTAGTATTTTTTTTAATAATTTCTATGTAAGCGCTTTTCTATTTCATTATTATTCCTTTTTACCCTAATGTTGCATATGGTGGATTTCAGCTCTTTCATTTTTCATTTAATAACTGGTTGAATTATTTTAAATCACCAATATACCGATACATAGCATAATAATATATCAAACACTGCCTGCAGCCGTATGTATGTTCAAACAATAAACGAACCTTCCACCCACAAACATATTTGCCACGGATCGAAAAAATATTTTCTTGCTTTTAGCCAGCATTTAGTTAATAAACTGATGCATCGCACTGATCTGTAGCATTAATTCACTTAAACTGGCCAACGTGAGCCCAAACAATAACTCTGAAAACAAATAAAGCTTAAGAAAAAACTAAATTCCGCTGAAAAGGTAAATAAAATGCAAAGTAATAAATTGTATATAAACAATGAATAAACAAAACCAATGGAAGCAATGTAACAATACTTACGCCGCCACATTGCCCCGACTGTCCAAGGCTTGTTTGCGAATTCGCCAAAGCGATTAATGCTTCTTGGACTAAAAGACCATTTTACTCATATAGCGCACTCAGTGGGTGAGCTGATTTACATTTGAGATCATGGGAACAAAGAGACTTATATATATAGTATATAAGTAAAAATTCCACTGCATGTTTGACTCTCCACTTTTGATTATCAGTTCATAGAAAAAATGGACGAAAAAGCTCTGATGGGTAGGTAGAATGGGAAGAAAAAGCAAGTGGGTTGACTGAGGCACATAGATCAACCAAACAAGGAGCATGTTTCAGACAACACATTTCTTTTGTGTTCGCTGGTAAATGTATACTAGGGTGATTCTTATTTATAGCCTGACCCCAGAATCTTTTAATTTATGACAAAAGCAATAATAAAAACAACACATTTTTAATATGAAATTATTAAGAATTTTGATGAATTTGACATATTCTTTTTTCAAATGCTTTAAAGAAATTTTTAAATTAAAACAATTTTAAAAATAACCAGAAAGAAGTGTTGTCTTGGGTCATGCCGGAGGTCTTTGCTCCTTTCATGAGCACATCAAATGTATTGAAAAATGCAAAATTCGATTTCGATTGTTCATATACCAAATTTCACATTTTTTGGCGAATTTTTAACACAAAACATCATATCCGAGCAAACGGTTGTATGGCAGCCATATGGTATAATCGATCGATCTGTCAGTTTCCTACAAATGATCAATGCATTACATAAATACATCCACCCGCTAAGTGCCGTTGAGATATCTCAAAAACTGAGACACCAGTGTTCGTTCTACTAAGATCGTCATCCTGGTACTTACATACAAGTCAACATATCACTCTATTTTCATAAAAGGAATAAAAGGAATAACGAAATAAAAGAAATTTTCCACAAGCATCACATGGCAATCATCACCACTTTCATAGCATAATTTTCAACACCAGCCACTATCTACAGCTGCAGTTGCCTTCTTGCAGCAAGCAGCGTTTATTGTCAACAACGAACTGTTCCTTCTCCTATTCTGGTCGTTTTCGAAACCCAAGCTGTGGGCGAAACACAAGTGCAGTGCTGCCTACACACTTTGACGAAGACGGCAAAAGATGTCGGTAGCGCCAACACTTCTAACAACTACGACGTCAATATATCTGTCATTGATTTTGCAACTTAAGAAGTTTCTGCTGTCGTCACACACACAGCGCTTTGGTCATGTCGCACTATATCGTAGTGAAAATTCTCTTTAATTTTTTTTATTTATTCATTTTTAATTTTTATTTTGCTTTTTAGCATGTGCTCTCGCAAACACAAGTGCCTTCGCTTGCCACCATTTATTTTAGCTGTTTCGCAGTTTCATTCTGTAGCGACATATTGTGTCCTGTGGGTGGATTCAAAAATGGCAACGTGCGGTAATTTAGACATATAAAAGTTGCAGTACTGAAGAAATTGAATATGTGCGGAAATATTTTTGATAATTCTGGTTACCAAATATGATATTTCTGATTACCAAATAAGTTTAAAAACAAAAGAAATGGTTGGAAACCCAAGCTAAAGGCACCATTCTTCGCCAATTTATATGCCTTCAACGTAAACGCGCCTCGAGCCAACCACAAAAACAGGTGGAAATATAAAAAACGCAACGAATGTTGAAATGTCCCGAGCTGAAGAAGTGAACAGAGGAGAAAAAATAGTAGTGAAGAGGAGCAGTTTAAAGAGCTATGTGGAAGATAGTAGAGAAAAACTCCGTATAAGCGGAAACAAATGATTCGCGATATGAGATAAGCATAAAAAACTAAGAATTTGTTGGAAAAAGGTAGTAAAAGGAATAGAATGCCGCACAATTTTTTTTTTTGAAAATAATAATTAAATTTTGAACAAGATATGTGGAACCTTCAACAAAACTATACACCCGCAGGCAGCAACTGACGATCTGATATCAATTCTGAGACAAAAGGCTCGTCAGACGGTAGTTCATCATTAAAGCTACCACCGCTGTGATTTAGCTTGTCTTAGATATGGCAAGGGAGAAGAAATTCAAGTAAATTGAGTCCTAAAGTGTGTGCCCGAGGGCAATTGGCATGAAATGCTTTCTCATGATGTGTAAATATTTATATGCAGCATCTAGCAATAGCTTTAAGAGCCTTCAACATGTCAATTGCACTTGTTACATAATTTTAAATCTTTTAACCAATATTAACAATAACAATTCCGATTATTTTCTGCTCATTTGTTATACATTAGCTTATTCGTGTTCTTTTTCGTTATTTATTTTTAGCTGCGAGGCATAGACTGCAACAACACAACCATCAGCTACGCAAAAATGCTACACAGTAAAGGTATGCTACTGCATAGCTATAGCAACAATAACAACATACCTTGGCTACTACTACTATGTCTGCTAATAGCATTAACAACCACTACCACGGCAGCCAGACCTTCGTGTCTCGATTCAGCTGAGAACGCACAACCTGTCACCCAAGTCGTTGACTCCCCGTCTGTCACCGCAGTAAAGGACAACATTTTGCCTATCGCAGAAAAACTAGTCGCAAACAACAACAGTAGCGAATGCACCTGCCGCACCAGTACTACCAGCAGTGGCACCTGTGCCAGCGCCGCTCACGCGTCCACCACCTTGTCTGATGATGCTGCAATAAGTGACGATACTAAACAACAGACAAAGTCTATAGTAAGTAGCGGCAACAAAAGAACGGCTCTATCTGCCGATTTGGCGAGTAACTCTGGAGCAGAACATGCTATTGACAAGTCACCAGTCAACGATGCGGAGAGTGGCCAACAACAAATTGCTGTTAACTCAGCGGCAGCACCTGCGGCACTCGATTCGACAACCACGGCTGCAGTAAACTTTGCTGAAAAGTCGGTTGCACCGGAACACAACGGCGCTGCTGAATGGGATCAATTACCCAAGGGATAGAGAAAATTGTCGACTGAGATTTCCGATAAGGACATTCACCTCTTGGATGATGGCAGTAATGTTGCAGTGGCGACGGATGCAATAATACGGTTGAAGAATGTGATCCGTATTTGATTGGCTTCAAATTTCTAGAGGGTGAGTAGACAATGCATATGGGAGAGTTAATATAAAAAGAAGGAAAAAGGAGTAAATAAAAAGAATAAAGGAGAAATTTAAAAGAGAACCGGAAAAAATATTACTACTATTTAAAATATCAGAAAAATGAACAAACTAAAAAAAAAATTTCTTTCCTTAAAAAAAACTTTCTAAAGATTACTTATTTTATAAAAAAATATACCAACTTATTTCTAATAAAATTAAGACTCCTGAAACAATTCAGATAAAATAAGTTCTAAAAAATTTAATAATTTAATGGTAATGCGATCACAAACACGTTACATTATGTTCCCAGAAAATATATATTAAAAATAATATGAAAGTTATATCAGTAGTAATCTATTATTTGGCTCAACACCATAACTGAATTTTTTAATGGTTTTATTATTTTTTGAAATAAATCTCCCTATCAACGAATTTATCTATTTTGGGCCAAACAATGAATTTTAAAACTTTTCATTAATTAATTTTTATTATATCTGATATAATAAAAAATAATAATATTTATACATTTTGTAAAATTTTGGAATCCATAACACTAACATCGTCTTATTATAGTAATTTAAAAAAAAATATTATTTTGACAAATTTAATTAACTAGCTTTTTGTTCCCGCTTACCCAAAAATCCGTTATTTAATCATTCAATTGAGCTTGCGCTTCTAATTTTTAAATTAAAATTCTTCACATTTAATTATACAAAAAAAAAAAATTTCTTCAAACACTACCCGCTGATATATTTTTTATATTTATGAAATGAGCAAACTACAAAAATCGTCGCAACAGTGGGGACAGTAGTAATAGCGACGATAATAACAGCACTTATGAATACATATGGTTAAATGTTGATATTATTATGTACACAAATGTTTGTTGCTGTCTTGCACGTAAAATTGGCACTTTGGATAGTAGCAACAAATAACGGTAGCGGCAAGCAAAAACTGTTTCCTATGTGCGGCTTCTCCGCCGTTGGCAACAAAGTAGTAACAGCAATAATAGCAATTATTTGATTTGCTTTACGAAACGAGCATGCTGCTAATCGCAATTATATGAGCACTCGAGGGAGTTGTGTAGTGACTTGTGTGGCGGCCTGAAATGACAGTTGTCGCCACAAAGCTCCCAACTCTACTGAAGAATGTTCCACCTTGATTTGAGCTACGCAACAATTTTGGAATTGCTTACGATTTTCCCTTACCAACCAATACTCTACCGCGTCTTTGTCGTTTAGTCCTCTTATGTTGTGGATCATGTGCAAGCGAGTCATTGTGCTCAGCAATACACAATCAGCGCCGTAGAAATTGCGTGGAAGCGTGGAGTTACATAAATTGTTTTTCTCTTACATACGTAAATACAAAATGCTGCAGGAACACCTCGACTGAATGATTTTTCTTTTCTGTGCTGCCATTGCTCCGCTCATCTTCAGAAGCATCTATTATTCGCTGAATTGTTTGTTTTTTTCTATTGTTGTTATTGTTGTTTCTTGTTTTTGCTTATAGTTGCTCTTACTAGCGTTTGTTTTACCTTTCTTTCGGGTAATTGTTTATGTTTATTGAATGTATCTTAAATCTCATTTTTAATGTTATTCGATTGCTACTGTCGTTGTGTATGTACCTATACATAACTGCAACTTCGACAACTTCTTGCCCCTTTCGATGATGCTACGTGAGTGGTTAATCATATATTAATTCTGGTAATAATAGGAAGAACAGATAGTGATAAATATATGAGAAAAAAGTGAAGTCACTCAATGATAGGATTATTTATAAAATTTAATTAATTGGAAAAAATAAAAAACGCAGCTGCTCTAAGGCAAGAAATGTCAGCCCTCCAAATAAATATATAATTATTTGATTGGCTTATTGATAATTGTACTATAAAATATAATTGAGTGTCTCATTCTTGTATGAATACCCTAATGGCCTTGAGTAAATTTTTTTCTTTTGGTGTTTCATTTAAAAACATCTTATTAAGTCATTTAAGAGTATCTTGTCGATCGGAATTTGTTCAACTTAAAATACTAATTAGATTACAAAAAGTTCTTATTAATCAAATTTTAAATAATTTTTTAATCTCTATGTGATAAATATGAGAAGACAGTATTTGTGTGGCCATAAAAGAATAAGCTAGAGAAAAATTTAATTCCTCCGCAGTTTCACTACTGGAATCGCTGACACATTCTCTTTAATCCCATTTCAATAAATACTTAGGCGATAATTAAGGCAGACATCTTAAATGGGCACAAAGAAGAAATTCCAAACGCTAATTGACCTAAACGCTGGAATCGAAGAAGCGATGACCAAAAGGCACTTATGGTTTGTTGGCTTATTTATGTAGAATGTAGTTGGAGTGTTTGATATGTGGTCAAGATCGGTTTTGTGATAAAAACTTATTTGAAGAGCTGTATGAAATCCAATAAAGATCAGAAATGCAATAACTCACCTGCAAAGAGAAGCAAAATAAGAACGAATTGTTATAGAAGATAAAAAGAATTATTGTTATTGCAAGAAATTTTATTGTTTCTGAAATTTTTTACATTCTTTATACTTTTCATTTAATTTTTATTTAATTTTTATTTTATATACTGATATTTCAATTTTTTTTGTTGCTACTACTTTGCGGCAATCTATAAATGTGCATTGTAACAACTATTTCTAAACATTTATTTATGTTCATACATACACACATGCAGAGCCACGTTCCACATTATTGAACGATATGAGTTCGAAATCTTGTGGAATCTGTACGTTTTTACTGCTTTGCTTCTTGTTGCCGCCATTATTGGCTGTGAATTCAATAAATTTGTGGCGTAATCATAGCGGTATCGACGATTTTTATTACTGTTATTCCATTTATTGCTGTTGTGATAATTTCAATCATTGCCGATGTATAGCAAACCGTTCAGTACAATTCCATTTTGTAGCCCACAACTAAAGATGGAGCAGCAAGCACCAAATGTCTACGTCGAAATCCAATTGTAATTTGTTATTAAGTTAATGCGGATTTTGTTATTGTCTGCAAGCGCACTGATGATCACACAGCGGCAGCAAAACAAAGGAGGGAAGGATAATAACCTAGTGCATCTGTAAGTGAGCATTACAGAGGCTGAAAGACTACTAAATGCGTCTGTTGTTGCTGTCTGACAAACCTGCAGTCAACCAGTCGTCAAGTTCGGGGCTGATGAAATACGTAAGGCTTAAAATTAATCGAGCTTAGCTTCAAAATCAGACAAGTTAGACATTAACCTTGCAACAATTTTCAAATAATTTATTATTCTTTTTATTACTTTATGGCATTGATATTGATTTTCCAGTTCAATAACCTTTGCAGACATTGATCGTATTTCTCGTAACCTTAATGGCTCTTGTATGGATTTCATTTAAAATTTCTTTAGGTTCTTTCAACCGCCAGTGCTACTGTGGGAGCTCAGTGAGATGTCTGAAAGTTATGCAATAATTGGTAATGGCTCGCACCTATAGTAGCACGAAAAATAATGAAATAAATGCACAATTTGGCAAACATGAACTGCAATGGAAAAATTATTACAATAAATAATGAACACATATAAAAATATACGAGTTACGGCTAAGTGTAGGCAAATTATAACGCAAAGACTAATAGAATCCACAATATATGAAGTAAATCCTCAATACTCGAGAACGACGTAGGCGAATTCAAGTTAAAAATAGAAAGTCATTTACAGCGAGTATTAAATTCGATTTCATTTAAAATAAAATATAAAGAAAATGAGAAAGAACTTGAATGTACGGAAAAACTTGGTCAGTTTTGATTAGACATATATGTGATTATAATGACATTTTAGCAAAACTACTAATTTTTTTAAACAAATTATGAAAAAATCATATATGCATTGACTTTTATAAAACGTTCGGATGAAGTTTAAAAAGGTAAACTGACAAACTCCAGAACATGTTTCTGACATTTCATTACTCTCAAGTTATACAATTACATGGCAGCGGTGTGAACATAGCTTACAGCAACGAATGGCATTACTGCTTCAAAACCTCCTTCTCTTTAAGTCCACCGCCTCCTCTATTCGTTATATTATTATTATTACTCTTGCAACTTTAATTTGTTTCTGATTGAAAACACCAAGTCAAGCTGAAACAAGGGGTGAGCACATTCATATATATGAATGTATGTAAACGTATACTAAAGAACGTACAACCGAAGACCCACCGACCCACCGACCAAGAAATCATTAGTCAAAATGTTAGAAAAACTGATGTCAGCCACTAATGTGCCATAACCAGGGCAGCGCTACCGCGAAAAGTAGAAAAAACAGAAGAGTGCAGAGAAATGTAAAAAAAAAATATCAGGAAATTTAGATTTTATAAGAGAAGAGTCAGCACAAGAGAAGTTAATGCATCTTCTTCGCTTTTTACATAAATTATCATCTTTGTACATACATATACGTACCTAAACAATCTTTGAAATTAAAATAGTAGTGATTCATGTGCAAATGTTTCATGTTAAAATATAGGCATGGAACGACATAAAAGAGCAGCAAAGCGTATTGCCACAAGTTACGCACATGAAAGTTTTTTTGGAAAAAATAAAAATAAAAACTATGTCAAAACTAAAGGTGTAACTAGTCCAAGAAAAATTGCAAAGCAAAATGTAATGCAAAATAATATAGAAACTATTTATGACCGCATAACTCACTTTTTCTTTTCATTTTTCTTTTTTAATATTTTTATTTATGTTACAAACGCCATAAAACGCAAAAATTATTAGTATTTTCCCAGTAAGTGAATTTGTCTTCGCTTTCCTATGTAATCGATGTCAGTACCCATTTTATTTTCAACGCAAGCAATAAATCCATTTCGCATTGTACGCATTTTTACGAGCGAAATTAAAAGCAATAGAATTTCAAGTTTGTCGCTTAAGTCTTCTAAACAAAGCGAACCGGCGAGCAACACTATCGTACGCATGCCATAAGCGGAAATGTCTAATTAAATTGCAATATTAAGAGCAAAATTTATTGCAACTGAAAGTCAATTGCAGCAAAACGACAAAGCAACAACACCAGTAGTATAAACTTTTCGGTAAAAAAAAGGCAATGAATTAAATACAGCACAGAAAGTGGCTTGACAAGTTGGTGGTGGAGAAGATATTTTCAGCGTGTAAAAGCTAAATTAATTGTTTATCAATATAAAAAAAGATAATTTCTATACAAATTTGCGTATTTTCTGTTGAAAAAACGCATAGCTAATATATATGGTATTTTAATGGCTTAATAATGGACGTTGCAATGCTGCGATAAATATTGCGAAGAATAAAGGATAGTAAAAACAGTAGTCGATGAAAAAGAGCTTAGTATAATTTTTGTTTGAATTTCCATAAAATTTAATTAAAATTATGTTTATAAATTTTTTTATCATTATTTTAATTTCTAATATTTTTTTTTAATATGACTACACACACCTAGTAATTATTGAAATGGCTAGCAATAACCATTCAGGTTCGTTGCTTAAGTCTTCAATCTAAGGCAAACATTTTCAGTGCATTGCATATCTCGAAACACATAAGAAAGTCATCTAACGAACACTACCACACTCATCACCATAGTTAGCAAATATAGGCAATTAATGAGGCGATGATGGCAAAGGCCTTTTTTGTATTTACTTAATTGGAAATGCAAGACTTCGAAGTGGCAGTAAGAACCATAAAGTTAATTTTGGAAAACTAAAAAAATCTATTACATCTATGCAAACTCAAAATATATTCACAGCGAAAAGATACATCTAATTTATTTCTTAGAAATCGGCACATTTAACCAACTTCAACGGAATATAAAATTCGAGAGTATTAAAGAACTAACGAAAAGAGTTATTCAGTTTTAAAGTGAGTTTAAATCAACGCAAAATCAACAACAATTAAATGCTTATTTTTTATGTTAAAAAATGGCAAAAAAAATGTTTGTCTTACTGTTCAGAGCTTAACACTGAAATTTTTCCTACAAACCTAGTATATATAGGTAAGCGCATTTAGCTGCAAAATAAACTAGAAGATATTATCGTCTACGTATTACTTTATATGCTCTTATATAACGAACAGTCAGCGTGAACATGAGTCTGAATATTGGTTGTACAGAATTTCTCCTTCTGGTGGTTACTCTATTAACTAAGGAACTTAATAGTTTAGTACGTCTTAAGCTTTTAAAACAAAGTGTTTCGCCGAATTTGATGCTTGCAACAAGTAAAGTAATGAAAAATTAACAAATAATACAAACCAACTCAAACAGCATTGAAAATGAACGAGAAGGCCGCTGACAAACGAGAAAAAGAAAAACAATGAAAGCATAAACCAACAGAAAGATTTCATAGGCCTGTTCGCTAATTGATTATTATCCACTACAAGCCACTGCACTAGCTGTCATATAAAGGACAGCAAATTTTTTCCAAAAAAATTGAAAGCAAACAAAAAATCACAAGCAAAGTGTCGAATGAAACCTAATTAGATGCGCGCTGACATTGGAACACGAACCCACTAATCGTCCAATGTAGTAACTAGTCTTGGCTGTGTTAGGTAGCCAAAAGAAACGAATTTTGTCTGCGGCTGCCCACAAGATGAAGAATTTTACCTAAGATGCACTCGCATTCATACTCAATCACGTATTCTAGTTGCCTTTTTAAAGTGTTGGCGGCGCGTAGATTCGCGCCTGTGGGTAGATAACACTTGCTCTAAATAATATTTGCAGCAGATAGTTCAATATTTGTTGTTGCTGCTTACCAATCAGCGGCTACATGCTTTTAACTTAGCGATATTATGCAAGAATGCAGAAAATTGGGGCATTTAAAAATTACACGAACACATAACAGCGGCCTTGGGGAAGGTGGTACAAAAGAAAGGAAAATAATACAAAGGAGTGAACACAAAACTAATGCAGCTTCTTATGAAACAAAAGTTGAGTAGATAAGCATTGAAATTTGGTTAGGTGTTGTGCTCTTCTTGCTCCTTTGGTGTGGCGTTAAACCAAACGAGAGCTCGCATTGGCGGCACAAATTTATGTAATCAGTTTACGAAGCTTCTGCGCTTGCTTCTTTCTTTGCTGTAGCATAATTTATTTTATTTTATTTTTTTGCAGCGTGGAAAATAGTTGTTAGGCACCGCAATGTATTTATGCCCTCTTTGCGTAACAATAAATGGAAATGTCATTAAAGTAAGAATGAGAATAAAACTAATCTAGGTTGGACATATGATAGCTGAATGCAGAGTAGAAAAGAAATTAGAATAAATTTTCTTTTACTTAATGTTTTTTTACTTTATAATTATCTGTAACTTGCCAATCGCAAAAACAAATTTTCGAAACTTAAAAATTCAGAAAATACTATAATCAAAAACAAATCGGATCGCTTCACCTCTGCCAAAAAAAAGAAATTGTTTCGTAGAATTCATTATTTCCCATATTTGGAGCAATCAAGAAGATACACCCAGATGCTTATTCTTTTTAATATTTGAAAAAATATTTACACATCTAAAAACCTTTAAACTCTTGCCCTTACTGAATTTAATTTAATTTAACTTATTTTGTTTATTTCTTTATGTCTTATGTAATAATCCTAGAAATCTAATTGAGAAATGTTAACTTCATCACAATTCTGAATCTGCAAACATTTATCATACTTAAAATTCGCCAAACCACCCGCGCCGAACCATTCGTTACTACCACAGTGGACAGAAAAAAAAATCTCCAACAACGGTTACATAATTGCGGAATGTAAGAACATTTCAAATAATTGCAACTAATGGATTTTCATGGCTGATCAGCAAATGCATGCTTGTCGAATTATATTAGAAAAGTGTTTGATGTAGTAAATGAATGTTTGTATGTATCCTTATGCAGTGCTTCTTTGGTTTCTTTACAAGTCTTGTGTTAGATCTCTATTTGGTTTTGAACCGCTACTAATCGTACCAATTTAAAGAAGCATAATAACAAACAACAAGCAGCTAACAAGTAGCTGTTGTTAAGAAAACCATAAACCACACTCATTCACCACGCCAGGGAACGTGACTTTCACGAAATTTGTAGAAATTTGTTTTAACATAGAGAAAAACAATAAAAAGTAAACAAATATTGTTAAAGTTATTGGGGATATTGCTGGGCGAACGAAATATCGAGTTTTCGGTTGTTAAAACAGGGTGGCAGCCCAAGCAACTTAGCAACTAACAAGCCAAAATTTTCTTTTTCTTCCCCAGTTTTTATTTAATTTTATACAGCTTACCGGCTAATATACATACAATACCTTCTTCTTTTTTTTCAAATATACGAGCATTTTTTCCTTGTTTTATATTTTTCATGTTATTCTCATTTACTTTTTTGTTCTTATTCGCTTTTTTTTTGTTATGCTAGATTATGTAACATTTACGTTGAATTATTTACAAATTTTTACTCCATCTTTCCTTTCTTTTGTTCCTTCTCGTTTTTTTAAGTAAATTGTAAATTGTGGGTGGCTTAATTGCTTTTTTATCACAAAATTTTCAATAACATTGCATTTGCGTGAGCATAGAGTTCAAGCTAAGGGAACCGGACGAGGCTGTTTGATAACCTCATTGTTTGATTGTTTGACTAATTCTATATTTAAGGCTTCTCGTATTTTTGACCACAACGAGGGTATTGTATTCTGGAGCGATTACAAGATCTAGGGATTGCTTGCTAAGGCTAAAATTATTTTGTGCTTTCTATCACTTTAAACTAGTTGTGAGCTATCGTTTTTGTCATGCAACGCAATACATTGTTTTTGTTAATCTCAATTTCTGTAGCAAAACTTGTAGAATTCCGAAAACAAAATTAAAAATAAAAGCTTCTTTTTATTATAAACATGCCTTGAGCTTCTTATCTCCTTTGGTCCCTGCTGAGTTCTCCTACATAGGCCATTAAGCTAAGAAGAAGTTGAAAAGTCTTTCATTAAGTTTTCGTCAGTGGTACCTCATTCATATTAGTCCTATAATCTGCTAACGAGCACAAAAGATATAAAAATTAAGTGCTGTGTAAGGAAATCGGGTGCCGAAATTTAGAGTTTCTTTAAAACAGAGCTTTACCCAAATTAGGTGCGGGACTTCGCAAAATTTTTTGGGACGCCCCTCACTCTTTGTCTTACATTAGCTAATATTAAATAATTTTCTCTTTAATATGCAATGCAACAACAACTAATACGAAAAATACTAAATTACCTTCGATAAATATGAATATTTTAAATATGCTGTCCGTACCTTCTCACATCCTAATGACTCGTAAAGGCGTTTTTCTACCTACCATATCAACTAGCAGATATAAACATATATATATATGGCATTTATCAGTGAAATCTTTAGCACATTACACTAACGACATATTGTTTATAAATATGGCCAAAAGCAATCACAAGCTGGTTATCTGATATCTAAAGCCTCACTGGCAGTATGCGTTTTATTGAAGCTTTGGAAAAAGAGAAAAAAATCTCAGTTATGCATACCAAAGGACGAGAAGCTTACCAGTCAAGCCAACTCAATCAGTTTCTTTAGCTGTAGACATGCCCTAATCAGTGACAGCATCAGCTGGTATTAAATTAATTCCACCTCTCAAATAGCTAACTACTGACAATATTTTTGCATTTATGTCACAATTTTAAATCTCAACACGAAGGGTACGTCTTACGGAGCAGTTAGCAGCACCAATACATTAAAAGTTTTCAAAAACGAACAGCAGATTTTTCCTAGACAAGTGATACAGAATGAGCTGGCTGAGAATTTAGTGTTGAGTGCTGAGTGCTGGAAGCTGTGTTTAGCGACGCGCAATTACAATGCTCCCAGGAATTAGATACACGTACTGCCTTTGTGTGTATAGATGCGTAAACAGCTGTCATTTTCATCATAGAAAATTCACACTAAAACGCTAAAAGTTGCTGGTAGATTATTTGAGGAGGCGCTAGCAAGATTAAAGGGAGATGCCTACGGTTGGTGGAGCGGCTATTGAGTTGGAAACGGTGTGTGCCTAAAAATAGCATCAAAACGGAGCAATAAAGTAAAC
Source organism: Neoceratitis asiatica (assembly GCA_030068015.2). Classification (NCBI taxonomy): domain Eukaryota; kingdom Metazoa; phylum Arthropoda; class Insecta; order Diptera; family Tephritidae; genus Neoceratitis; species Neoceratitis asiatica. The sequence continues at coordinate 9,122,817 of CM061528.1, forward strand.
GAGTAAATTGGCTGAAACGTTCGAAAGCTAGTGCTAGTGCTAGTGCATAACAGATAATTCAGGTAATAAATTTTTGTCCAACAGTCAGCTAGCACCAGTGCGCGAGGAGTAGCTGCAGAAATGCTGTTGATTTTTTCTTGTTAGACACCAGCTCCACCGGCATCCTAAACATTTTCACCTATCGTCACCATTCGCCTGTTGTGCAATTTCCGACATGCAACTGACTTCTAACGTGCGCCAAACCACTTTAGAAGCAAGCAACAACAACAAAAGCTACAACAATATGAAGGACATTAAACAAGTTTTTCTGGCAGCAGAAAGAGACACTTAAGCACATAACTGCAAAACCAACAAAAAAAAAGCTGAACACATTGTAGCGTAAAAAACTCAAGGCAAAGCAATAACTATTTATACGTAACTTCATCGTACCTAGCTTGCATACCTAGCGGAACTATTAGAATTGTCGCTAGAGGACGTGGATGTTATGTCGCAGTGGGGATTCTTGGGGAATTTTTTAATATATTTACATCACCCTTTTCTGCTGTAGTGAGACGTGTGCCCTTGTTTGTTTCATAGCTACATTATTGTAAAGCCTTCGGTATACTAACAACCAACAGTTTCATTATGTTATTGTATTTATTACTATATTTCATTACAACTTCTTCGGAGTTATGCAGTTGTTAGATAAATATTAACATATCAGAACTCATTGACTGAAGTGTAAAAATGCTTACGGCATCTGAACTCTAATAAATGTATACGTACATGTAGATGTACTTAGCCGCGTGACTTTTCTTGCTCCAATAAAATTTTTTTTGAAAATTTAGTTTGTTATAAGGGGACAAAAGTTTGATAAAAAAAACTACATCCATAGCAACACTTCAGGTTTAGCAGACTTTAATATTTGAAACAATTTTCTTCGAACATTTTGGAACAGTGGAAGTATTTGAGCGACGAGAAATTTTGTCCGATTTGTTGGAATTAATTTTTAATTTCTTGAAAATTTACAGTTTATATTATAAGATATTTGAATATTTATATAATGGTTTATTAAGGTACAATGAACAAAAGAATGATTGCTTCTTCTGTCATGATTGCCACGCATATACTGACCACTATATTATTGCTGATTATTCCAATGTGTGTAGGATTTTCCAACGTTGACCAGTTGTGATTACAATTAACCATATACGATACATTGCATATTTGTTTACTCTTTTACCCCGCTCTTCTGCTTTATTCTCAAATACTCCTACAGATTACCATTTTTGTCTCTTTTTTGATTAAGAAATCTTCTGGTCAGTTGAACAAATATTGTATTAGAGAATTTTTCATTTATATATAATTATGAATTGGTTTTGTTCACATATCATAATTTTGCTTAGAGACGACTACTCTAAGACATTCATTAGCCTCAGGCACTAATTAATCTTTCCTTCTGCCTTTCAGTCTGCAATTGCTAACAACTTAGCCACTGTTACACCTGAGAATGTATTATTTGGCGTTTGCAAAGCATATTAAATTTTCTTTTTGATGTGTTAATTGTATTAATTACTCACTGCCAGCTGACCACGGGCAGTCAAACTGATCAACTCCATCTGCACTCGAATCTGTTTTCATGGTAGCTTATTCAATTCTACTTTTATATTTTTATTAAGAGAATTGTCGTTGTAGGTAGCGTGTGAAGGCACACATACCTGTAGTCGCTACTAATGATCATTTGCAAAGAAAGGCTTCTACTCTGAATTAAGCAGTCTGACTTTGTTGGCATTCTCAAGTGTAACTTTCTAATTAATTTTCTTGTCACACTGTTCATTCAATTGAATTTGGTGATTTATCACGACCTGTGTGCAATATGTTGAGTCCAGTTTCTAGTCAGGCAAGTGCCTATAAATAATATCCATTCGTTCTAAGATGCTTTCCTGCATATACTAAGATAAATTATATAAGAAATATTTTTTATCTTAAACTTGATTAATTTTACATTATTTTAGAAATTGGTGATTAGGATATAAAGATGAAGATACTTTAATTTTAATTTGTCCACATCAGATGTGACATGAAGCCATAAAGCTCAACTGTGACATTGATTAATATTTTATATCCATTTTCTATTTCTTTTGCACACTGCTTCTAAGTGCATTGTCACACATAAATCTCAACTGCCTGCCTCAGCCGAGTAATGGGTATCACTGCAAGGCAAGAGGAAGCGGAAGAAAAGAAAGTAGTGGTAAAGCCGAAAAGTGTGTATATTCCTGCCAAAGCAAGCAGCGGCAAGTAGACAGAACTAGAGATTAAAGCTTAAGTAAAAGTTCAATACGATTTCATTCATAAAATCGATATTTCTACACATACATAAATATTATGCATATATACAACACAATGCAACCAGCTGATTTAACACTTGGCAATGCGATCTGGTCATTCACCGCCAAACTAATAATTTATTGCAATTATCGAAAGTATTTGTTGTAGTTGTTAGAATTTATGTTGTTTCTGCTGCATGTTACAAAGCAATTGATCACAACACTTGCTATGCAACACTTGATACGAAAGCTTCAAATTGTTGAAATTTACTGGCCATTTTAAATACGTTACAAAACAAAATCAATAAATTATATGTAGCTATGTACGCACACACATTGAACCCTCTAGTTCTATTCAGAGTTAGATCTTTCACCGTTTTATTTATGCTCATAACGATTAACTGAGGCATTCTTGTTGAACTCACCTGCCGGCTATGCTACTTATACTGGCACACGAACAGCAGCACATACATTATTGAAAAAATAAAAAAGTAATAGAATAGAATAGAATATAACTCAATTCGCCTGAAGAAGGAGTTGAAGAATTTTCGTGTAACGCGTGCTGCATGCAACATATGTGTACAATAGAAAAAAATGCAGCAAACTCTATTCTACGAGTATAAACATAAAAAAATATTGAACCTAATGATTATTGCTCAATAGGCTGGCAGTTTGTTGAGTAGAGTACGCGTAGAATGAAATTAAAAAATAAAAAGGATTAAAATGCTTTTGATTATCTGACCGAAATGCAAATAAATCATTATTAATCTGCTCCTCAGCTAGCAACATCTCCAAACAATTTTAATTTTAGTCTGAGTCACTCAAGAGCGTACAATATCGCGTAAGAAATTTAAGAATTTTGAGTTGTGAAAGTCAGTCAAATTATAGATATAAATCCATTTTTATTTTTCCCGAATTAAGTTTGAGTGTGTTGGTTTTAGAGAAGATCACTAACAGATCGCAATTTGATGATGTTTTCATAAAAAGGGGCAGAAAGAAATAGTCATCGAGGTAGATAAATATAAATCTTCTAATATATGGACTCATGGTGCTTTAAATCGGAAAAAACCGTACCCACGAACTAAATTAGAGGGAAAAATATCCAATATTTTCGTTAAAAATACTCAAAAAGGAACAAGATTATTGATCTCATAAATTTACGTATATTAGTGAAGTGAGAAAGGACTCGTCGACTAAAAGATTGAAAAGAATTTTAGACTCTAAATTAAATCTCTCTCTAATAAGTAAAACTAAGAATATGTAATAACGAATCGATTGCATAACTGAAGGTCATTGAACTGGTAAAATTTAACTGGAACTCCAAAAATGGAACGATTTAAAGCATATGCAGTGAAAGGTGAGGGTAATTTACGCTAAAAATATCAACGCCTTCTTTCAAGCTTCCAACTAAGCTAATTAAATAGCAATGTACATTATATGAGTTAATGTAGCTGCCACCAATAATCCCTGCCTGATGCAACAAAGTATTTATTATTGTATGTGTTGCAACAGCAGCATCAACAACTTTAATAATATTGTCGGCAGCGAGTGGCAGTGGTCTTGGCAAAATCATTGACTAGCTTTATCTGCCTTACATTTCTGTTGTTGTTATTATTACGTTGCATTATTGCGATTGCGTGCGCTGAATTCACTTGATTTGTTGCGCACGAGCAGCGTTTGCACACTTAAATATATTTATATACTCATATATACGCACTACGTGATGTGTGGTGCTTCGTTATGCACGCTTCCGTTACTCTCTAATTTTGCACACATGCTTCTGTTCGGGTGGAACAGGTACAATAACAGTGTATAAGTAGTCATCAATGGTAATTTGTATTGTGAGTTGTTTTCGCATTTCTGCTTAGTTTTTATTTGCAACATAATACGGGAGGGTTTTAGTCGCTTATTGGCAGAAAAAAAGCATAGGTTGTCCGCTGCTGCCGAGCGCTACTGAACTTTGAGGCAACGGTCCGACACAGCTTTATAATTAACCAAAAAAAAATGGTTATGTTTCCATTGCTTTTATTCCAGTTATGCATTTTTGTATTCATTTGAATATATTACCCATACTTGCGATGTCCTGTCAGGAAGCCGAGCTAAGCAACATCCAGCTAGCAGAATTAGTTGTACTCACGCAACAAATTGTTGCTACACTACAATTTGCAATTCCTCTTAGCTGTTTTTGTTGCGCCACATGTTGTAGAATTCGGTTCCGTTATTTAAGATGCTATTTTTTGTTGCAACTGGAACTTTACAAAATGAAGGTAGCACGAAAAATTTGCTTTTATATTTTATTTATTTCACATTTTTACCTTTTTGATAACTATTTTATTTATTTATTTATTATATTTTTTTTTCAATATTTTATAATTTTTAATTTACAATATTGATTTTCCTATCACTTTAAAGTATTCAGTGTACTGAGCTAAGTTGATTTTTTAGACTATCTTTTTAAAGGGATCGGAAAAAAAAGTCATTTAAATCTGATAACTTTGACGTCCTCGAATTCGGCGTGAAACTGTGAAATTAAAGAAAATTTAGTAAGAATCAAGCAATATTCAGAGTTTGATCCTTTAAGAATATAAAATTGTAAAACAAAAATATTATTCTATTAAAAAAACTAATAAAAGTTTGATTTACGGTGAACTAAATATATATTTTATCAGTAATTAAAAAAAAAACTGAGCTAAAATTTTTATTGATTCCTTTTTTATTTGTTGCATGGATGAAAAATTACTTTTGGTTTTTGACGAGAGTGTATACTGTACATATGTAAATATATTTATGTCAATCTATGCCAGTTTTATATACTTAAATAATCCCATATGTTATGCTAAGTGAGTGCTATCAAATGTCTCAAGCGTGGAAATTCTTTCCAGACCTGCTAGCCAATAAGTTACTCATTCTTGGTCATTTTTTCTTATCGGTACGCTTGAATATTTCCAAGAAATGGCACAGCAACAACACATTTCCCTAATCTCAGCCGTACATATTCGTGCGTATATATTCCAGGTGCTCTTTGTTATAGTAAAGTGATGGCAAGGACGTTCATCTTTGCGACTACACTTCCACTTACCTTAAATAAACAAACCGAAAATAATCTTTATTGATGTCTATTAAAGTTGAACTTTTGTGAATGGTATCCATTGCAGTTCAGAAGAAACTAGCGACAATAAAAAGCACAAACAAAAACACAGAAAATGAAAGATTTTTATTTCTTGTAAAACTAAATTGCTGTGTAGTTGAAGGCAGCTTCTGTTTGCTACTGTTTCTTAAAAGTAGTTGTTCTTTCGTTCAACTTGAAATCTGTATCACTACAAAGTAGTAGACAACATTGAAATTGTTGGTGGTTGGTGGTCCGTAGCTGGTGGTATGATTACGTGTAAGATCGATCGATTACGTGTAAGATTGCGTGTGGTCCAATGGCATTGGCATTTGCACACCACAGCTGCCTCGTTTGTCTTCCAGCCACATGCTTGATTACATCTCTCTCAAAGCTATTGCTGCTATATGGTGGTTGTGAGGGTGTTTTTCTACCTTTCTCTTCTTTTTTATGAATTATGTATCGTAGAATTTTTGGTTTTATACTCGTTTATACAAAAAAAGAGTCAATCAAATTTACGACCTATCCTTCGTTAATTATCGCTTAATACAAAAGTAGAAATTTTGTAAAAATCGAATTTTTAGTCAAAATATATTGAATGGTGTAATTCACCTATCGAGTATTAAAAATTATGTAAGATATTTTTTTATTCATATAAATGATTATTTCATGAAAATCGATTAGTTTTAAATTCGATAATGCGTTAGAAAATTTACTGATTTATGAAAGTCGTTTATTTTAGAAAAATTTATTCTTTCAAGAAAATCGATTATTCTGAGAAAATTATCATTTAAAAAAATGACTGTGTCAGGTAAATCGAATTCATATATATTTTTTTTAAGTTAAATGTAATATTTTGAACCCTTATGTATTATAATTAATTAGATTTAATTTTATTTGTTTTATGCTTAAAAGTTATTTTTTGAATCAACCTAAGCATAGATTTCTATATTGACAGAAAAAATTGGCAGAAACGAATTAATTATTAATCATAGATGCTTAAACATTAGTACGCTTATTTTTTGAATCTACACTTATTTGATAAATCTAATCATTTTAATTTGTGCAATTTTTTCAAAGTCACTATTAAATCTCAAGATTTATTTATTATACTTGCACACTCTATGTGGATGTATTTCTTTTTCCACCTGCGGCCACAGGCAAGAAAACAACCGCCCAAACTTCTTAGAACAAACGAATTTTCCCAAAAGCTTTGAACATAAAATGTGGCAACCCTGTGTGACCATAAAATAATAATTGATTCACCCGGTCTCTCTCAGACTCATTCGCTCACTCATTGGGTTAATCAAAGCTCAGAAAATCAACGGTTGTTGTTGTGTCAGTCTTATTAATTCCAGAAATAGCAACGTTGGATCGCATAAAAAGTGCTCAACATCTGCAACGTCACTAATGGTAGATTAATGTGCAATAAATTATAGCGACACTAAAAGCTAAAAAGAAGCTGTGCCAATGGTTGAGGGACAAAATGTGGCAATGATAAATGCGTCTTATCGTAAAATATAACAGCACTTTACAACAACACTAAAGTATTTTTTTACTGTTTTCACCATTTGATTTCTATTTTTTATTTCTTCTGTGCAACACTGTTAGCAAAACATTTTACATTTTCTTTTCATTTTTCCAGATCAGTCAACTATTATCGCAGCACAAAAACTTGTGAACTCTCCGAAATGGATTGAATTACCTTGGCCGGCACTGGTGCATGAGTTGCATAATTTTTTTCTTACAGAACATCATTTGATTACATTGACTTAGCTTATTTTCACTTTACTATACTTTACTTAGCATATTATAACTTAACATTGTTTAATCTATAAATTAAATTACTTATGGTACCGGTAAATACGACAGAGAGACAGCAAAGTCTTAAGTGCAGTTGATTTTGGACCAATAAATATTGAATGTACAATAAAACATGATTTTGATGAATAAAAAGAGATTTACTAAGTTGTGTTAAATGTGTTTTAGTTCTTATGGAAATTTCTAATACCATACATTGTTATCAAAGAAAGCAACATCACAACCAATCTAAGATCTAAATAGTCAGTATCAATCTATCAAAGCTAATGTGTAGATACCGTTTTGAAGGGTGAGTTTTCCAAAATAAAGCTTTCATTTACATAGCGGCATATTTTAATAAATATACTCCATCTTGGCAGAAACGTAAGTATGAAGACTGCCTACAATTCAATTTTTTTCATCTTTCGAAGGGTGTCACAATTTTATGAAAACTTAATGCTGGTAGATAATGATATGGTAGTAAGAGAGATTTAGATTCGCGCTTGAGTTATATGACAAATGTACACCTTCATCAGCTATTTGAGGAGCATATTTCTCATGCAGAATATACCAAGTTTGTTAGTGAGCGCTGAATATTTGTTATTAAGTTGCCTGAAGCATTTATTGTAAAAGCTTCGTTTTTATCCCTTTGACATATTATAGGAGCCGGCCAGAGTAAGTTCATACATTGAGTTATGGGTTTCAACCTTGTAGTTCTCACATGATATTCAATAAAAGCATCCTAATAAAAATTAAATGGCTGCGAATTAGAATAAAATGTAGGTCCGTACATTTTTTGGTAAAAAAACATTCCTCCGAAACGGCTGGGCTGATACGCTTAACAAAGAATGTGTTTATAGATATTTTTCCGACCGTCCGACCTCCTCCTTTTTTACGTCATGATGTTTTTAACAATAAATGGAGGGACCTAAAGTTTAGTCTAAGGAGCTTTTATTTCATTTAAAAAATACATTCGGAGAGCTTGATATTCCCTGCCGACGGGTGACGGCAACCAGAATAATTCATTTTCTATATTGTTTGTTGTTCTGAGTTGTAGTACGAAATGAATGCGGAATGCGCCAATTAAATTGCGGGAAACGTGGGTTTTTCAAGTAAGTATTCGATCCTATGAAACTCCAGTAAGTAACGTATTATTTCTATTTATAGAGATTGAAAGGCATATATCCATTTTGAGGTTCCCTGCTTTTTTAACACAAAAAATCAAATTAAATGGCGAATATTTATTTGTTTAATTTGAAAGAACATTCTTTAGCATTTATTTTTTGAAGATTATCTCTATCAAATGCTGGTCGTGGCTACGCCTCAGATGGTCCACCCATTGAATCCAATTTTCGATGACTCGTTCGAGCATTTCGGCTGGTAACTGGCGAAAGACACGCGTGATGTTTTGCTCCAAAGCCTGAATCGAAGCGGGATTGTCCGCATAGACTTTAGAATTTACATATCCCTATAGGAAAAAGTCAAACGGTGTGCCATCACATGATCTACGTGGCCAATCGACCAGTACACTCTCAACTACGTCCGCTATATTTTCTTCACAGCGAGCTGGATGTGGTCTATTCGGTCGAATATTATCCTATAATGAATGCTGGGTCTCAAGATGGGTGATGGTGTTGCGAATAGTACGCTCAGTAGGCCGATTATATTGACCATAAGTTGAGCGAAGCGTGCGACACACATTTTTTTCAGAACGTGAATTTTCGTAATAAAGTTGAATGATTTGTAAACGTTGTTTAGGCGTAAGTCTGTCCATTAGGAAATGCCAAACAATACTGAACAAAAATAACATGACAGCTTGCCACGACTCATACGTGATCTGTAACAAAAAGGCTATTGAAAAAGTAGATATATATTGGATCACCCTTTAGTTACCCATCAATCCAATACATTTAATTTATTTTTTAATCCATAAGTGCGCGCAACGGAGATTTAATGTATAGCAAGTATTACTGTATCATCGCCAAAAGTTGATGTGACAAGGTTTCAGATTGAGGAAAGATCGTTTGTATAAATTAAATATAAGACTGCTCCTAAAACACTTTCTTGTTGAACGCGAGCTAAGATTCCATAGACTCAGAGGTGCAGGTGTTTTGGTTATAAAATTTGTACTGTTATTAAAATAAGAAGCTTAACAGACTGGATCTTTACTTGATTTAAGAATAGTAATAAGCACCGCGAGCTTTCAGGATTCAGGTGCAATCTTACTATAGTATTTAAGGTTTGTAGCATGTGTTTCGTTGCCCTTTGTGGAAAGTCTTTTAACATATCACCCATTATTATGTCGTATGCGGGAGCTTTCTTTTTTCCTAATGTCATTTGTAATAATATCAATGAATGATTTAATATTAAATAGAACACATTTCTAAACCGAATATTTTTCAAATTCTGGAAAAGAATTGGTTCCAATATTAGATTTAAATACATTGGTAAGAAGCATAGCTTCGAGCCCATTCACCATTGTGAGCTCTTAGCAGAAGACGCAAATGAACGCACTTTTAAAGCTTCTAACTGCACTTGGAAGCTTTTTAATCTATCTATTGAGCACATGTTTTAAGGCCGGGGAACAAAACCTTTGCCAATCTCTCCTGAGTTGTCTTTTCTTTGTTACCAAACATGTAATGTCCTTATCCTGGAGACCGTTGAAACTTTGCCTACTATACAGGTTAAGCAGGCCGTGAAGTTTTCACTGCTAACTGTAGTAATGTTGTAAAGCCCTCAACCGTATTGATCAATGATCTAAGGGTAGTGGGAAATACTTTGAGCGACTTGAATAAGCGATTTACACTTACAAGTTCCAAAGTCTGCTAGTATACACATATAAATATATAAATATATATCATTTCATGCTATAAGTAGAGAGAAGTCTGATTAAAAATTGATTATAATTTACTAAACATTTTTAGAGCCTTATATAATTATTTCTTATTAATATTATTTTGCAATAACAAGGCTCTCCTACACTAAAAAAATTCAAAAAGATGTAGTTAAGAGGAAATTGGATGGCCCCAAGTAGCAGAAAGATTTTGCTATTCACATAGAAAAGTTGCAATGGCTGTTTTGCATAGGTATGATTTCCAATTTTGAGAAAAGAAAGAAAGAGAATGGCAGCAGATTAACTAAAAAAGTTGTTACTTAGTTGAAAAACAGCTTCACAATCCGTTTACGATAGATTTTATCCTCGAATGCATGGATTTATCCTACTTGAGCTTCAAAAAGCTTGAGTTTCTACTAAAAGGTAAGTGATATATTTAAAGTTTGATGCATTTGTAGACATTTCACCAAGTTTAAAAACAAAGCAAAAAAAGTTAAGTATTTGAGTTAATATTGAGATATTCTCTGATAGAAAACAATTTCACTAACTCGCACTATTTTTCGTCTCATATTCACTAAAATGTTATTTAGTTAGAGAAAAAAAATCATAAATCGTCTTCAAAAAGAAAAGAGGAAAGACATATTCTATATTCCCGGAACAATTTATCATAAGTGAAACAAGTTTTGGCACAAAAATTCAAAATTTTAATCAAGTAGCAATTTTTCTACTGAATGTAACTCTGCTACCGGTTGCTCGACATTTTAACTACAACTAATTGGCGATTGGATTAATAGTGCGCTCCTATCGCTTGCAATGACAAAAATATGTCAAAACATACCAAAAAACACTATATCTCTATTGAGCTTATCTCACGGCATGCAAATCTTCTAAACTTATTGGTTTGACCTCTGGAAAATTTTTAATTTAATAATACCTCCATACAAATATATAAGCCAGCTTAAAACTTACTTTCCTGAATTGCACAAATTGCTCGTTCAACTCCTCATGGGTTACGATATTAACATACTAAAATTCTTCTTTTTTTTAATTTATTTGCTTGAGTGTGCTCGTTTACGTAATTAAGGATATATTGGCAAGAGATAAGAGCGCCAAGCAAACAAATTTACATATTTATGTGCAAAATACAGGTTAATCACTGTGCCGGTACTATGCAACGTCATCAACATTCTAAAGTATATGTACGAGGTATGCTGAAAGGAAAATGGGAAGGTTTTGCTCACTACTTTCTTTGATTAATATGGTGTGGCTCAGCATGAAATCCTTCCAAAAGGTCTTATCGTTAATGAGGAATACTACAAGGAAGTTATGCAACGTTTGCGCGAAGCAACTCGGCTAAAACGATCAGAATTATGTATCACGATAATACACCAGCTCACAGATCAAAGCTTATTCGTGATTTTTTAGCCAAAAACAAAACCGTAATCATGCCTCAACCACCGTATTCACCAGATGTGGCTCCCTGTGACTTTTTTATACCCCCAAAGCTAAAGAAAACAATGAAAGGAAAGCGTTTTGCCACAATTGATGAGATCAAGCCAAAATCGAAGAAAGACCTGATGGTCATACCGAAAAGCGCATTTCAGAAGTGCTTCGAGGATTGGCAAAAGCGTTGGCACCAGTGTATTATATCCGAGGGGGATTACTTTGAATGTGACAAAATATATATTAATCAATAATTCACCTTTTTTCTTGAACACACCACGTATGTATACAAGCTAGACAAATATGAGCTCAATATCAATTGACAGGCTCCTGCATTCCGTATTTTGTTCTAAGAAAAACAAAAAAGCATTAAACATGAAAAAGTGATTATGTAGTCCACGGACTGTAAGCCTTCAATTCGGATGCCACCGCGAAATGTTGTTTTGAATTTTACATGTTGAGTCCTCAGCCACAAACTTACGGGATGCTAAATGTAAGCGCAAATAATATGCCATGAGTGATTATTTATAAGCTTATGAGAACATACAAGCTGTGAGTGGAAGATAAAAAATTTCGGCTTTTACCTTCTATATAGCAGATTCGATTTAAATGATCATGTGGTTGCGAAAGTAAAAAAATACATTAGACTGCACTGGAACGAAAAGATTTGGGGAAATCATGCCCTGAAAGTAAAATTATAAGCCTGGGAAAAATGAAAAATATGCTCGAATAAAATCAGTGAATTTCTCACTGAAAAGGAAATTTAAATTTGCTGAGTTTGGCACAGAGAGGCTTTGACTTATAGGCTCTGAAGGGCGTGAGTCATAACCTCTATTTAAGATACATTTGTTTTCCATCTATGCTGCTAATTTGACTATGGGCATCGCCACTGACACTACATGGCTTGGTACATGGGCTATTATCAATACTTGTCATAGTGGTCTCGTATCCATTTTAGAGATAGAGATTTTCTGATAAGAAAAAAATTCAAATGGAATTGAACAATATATATAAGTGAGTTGAGATATTAGTCCAAACTTTCAAGCAAGTGAGTAAAATATATGTTGTGTGCGTCTAGCTATGTAATGATACTGCTGGTATATACGGTGTAAATTCCAACGTGATGCCAGAATTCAAGTAGTTTGTGTAGTCTTTTTCGATGCTGTCTAGCACTGTGTTGCATGCTAAAGTCTCTACCGCTTAAACACTGTATTGTATATTCATCCAATGCCTATTCATATTACATGAACTAATTTTATAATCATTAATTTCCGCCTCGTTTTTTGCTTTCATCTTTTGCCATTTTCTGTAGTAGTGCAAGTTAGAATATTCCAAATAGTTTTATCATAATATGTGTAAAAAGAAGCATGCACGGCAGAAATCATTGTAATTATTATACAATTTATAAAATCCAAAGAATTTTGAACCAATTGTGTTTTCTTCATTTCGATGGCTGAAGCGTAGCGTTGATTTTTACAAATCTTTGACGGTTTTTCTATTTATAGAAATTACCAAGGCCTTTTGCAACATAAAGAATTATTTTGGTAAAAATTCTAACAAAAATTTATATTGTTGGCGCTATTCCAACTACCTTAAAAATAGCCATTGACAATTAATTAAATACTTCAATGATGATCCGAATTTCCATCTATTTTTTCAACATTCTTGAAATTTGATCCTTCTTGTTTTACGAATTTATAAATTATTTGCAGTAGCACCTCAGTCACTTTGTCGGTGGCCTTTGAACAATTTTACAGTTAAATGTCAGTTACTACTATTTCCAACTTGTCTGTGTAGTTGCTATCAACTTTTTTTCATTTGCTTCTACTCTTCTCTGCCTTCTAGCGACATGCATACGTCGGATTTCAATTACCGCGTTTGCAATTCGCTTTATCGTTTGGAATGCCGCTGATGCGCACATTTTATTTGCCAGTCGCGTGGTTTTAGTATTTGATGCTGTCGCGTATGCGCAATCACATCCACTACACATTCGGGCATTCAATTGCTACAATGTTGATGGACACAATGATGATTTTGCGTGTGCATTTGCATACTGTTTTGCTTGGTACTGCTGCTTTCATTTTTTTCTAAAATTATCTGTTGTTGCTGCGGCTGTTGTTATCTACGATTGGTTTTTCTTTCTAAATTCTCTGTCGTTTCCTCAAAAGCTTCCTAATATTATTTCTTTAGTTGATGCCTGCCTACAGCTGCTGATACTTTTCTTAATGGCCAGCAATACTGTCGTCAACAACTGTTGACAATATCAAATCCGTTTGTCACATAAGGCACGTCCCCTGTAGCACAAAACATATTTCATTATTCGCTGGCACACAGACAGGCATCATCGCATCATTTTTTGGCTTTGTCTGCGAAAGTAGATAAGAAATGAAGAATTTCACAAATGTAAGATTACGCGACTTCCTTATGCTGCACTAAATGGTTGTTTTTGTAAATGCTGTTGCCCCTGTGTTGCTTAGTATTTATGCATTAAATTGTCTAAAGTAGGCGTTTTTGTGCTTGTGGCTTAATATATTTTCATTAAACGGTATTTTTGATGATGAAAAATAGTGCAAGTGTTGCTCAATGGTGACCTTTAATCGACTTCATTGTTTCTTGGGTGGTAAAGTATAGGCACTTAAAAATAAACAGTTATTCAATTACTTAAATGCATGAGAAGTGTTATAATGGTATTCAAGAGTAATATTACACATTATTCATTCGGTAGTCAAAAGAACGAAGTGAAGAAAATAAAATAATAAAAATAAAATATTTCAAAAGAAAAAATGTTATAGATTTATATTTATTGAAGGAAACTCAGAATAGAAGTTCTTCACTATGGTTATCAACATAATTATAATCTATATGTGTAAACAATATAGAGAGTTTTCAGGACCCCTGCTGCTCCCAACATTCGCCTACCATCTGACACCAACATCAATATTACTTCCGTATAGCCACTGTCGTTGTGACACTCAACTTGTCGTAGGAGTTCGACACTTTTTTTTAAACGTTGAGTAGAGGTGTCTGAAATGGTACGCTTTGAATTATGTGGGTGCTCAATATCGTCATTAGTCTTTCGAGGATAAACAAGGTTTTTAGTACGGTGGTGCTTCTCCTTGGTACCTTTTGACTGCGCTTGACTGATATCTGGCCTGAATATTTATATTTCTTCGAGCTTTTTCCATATTAAACTAGCGATGATGTCATTCGATGGTCTGAATACCCACACTGTACTCTCTGCAATAAAGCAAAAGTGACAAGATCTGAAAGCAGTTTCTTCCAGGACTACAAGGGCTTGGTACATATTGCAAAAAGGACTAAATACGTATTGAGCTTCACTGAGGACAATTAACATATTCATTCCTGTTTTCATGAATGCCGTTGTACAATTTAACAACATATAACCTGTTATAACTTAAGCGGCTATTATATTGTCCATCAAACGGGTATTTGAGAGGTTTAATAACATAAATCAATTTAAATTACATTAAAATTATAATACTGAACACTAAAGATTTTCCTTCCTAACTTGTTTTAAATCCAGTTTGCGTTCTTCTACTTTCCACTTCTTCCCTGCAAAGAAATTGTGCAAATAATAAAACGTAAAAAAAAAAGATTAATTTATTTAACTAATAAATATAATTATGCCTAGAGAGAGGTCGGCACTCAAAGCCGTTAGGGCTCGTGAGCCATAATTTAGCTAAGATTTAGAAGAAAATTATCGTTGCGTGCTTCGCTGATGTTTCGCACTAATTCACATAACTAAACTAAAAGAAATTCATAATTTTTCCTTCAATTTTGCTACAGAAGCGCCAAGTAATTATTATTATGCAACAGCAACAAATGGCTCCAGACATGACCAGTAGTGAAGGTGTTAACGTATGTACACATATATGTATACCAATATCAATATCTGCCTGCAATAGCCTGGGCAGGCGCTGGATGTCAGCAAGTGATTAAAATTGGATTCAGAACTATAATCTGAGTACGAAAAAATATGCAAACCTGAGCGTTTTTTTTATAAATCTACAAGGAATTTGCTGTGGACTCCCGCCGTTAAAGCTTCTGTAATCTTTCCACTTTCTTCTTCTTAAGTCAACTTCCGCCAGATGTGCGCCGTTATTATCAACACGAACGCACGTTTTTATATCAGATATCATCATAGATGAAAGCACAACTGAAAGTTAATAAAATCTTAAATCCTAAGGTTAGTTGACCACAGAGTCTGCAAATTTACAACTGTAGTGCTTTCTCCTTTTGAAATTGTTGTTGTGCACGCAAAAAACACATTCAGACATTAGCAAAGAAATATTTGTCTATACGTTTCACGGATGTTGCCACTAAGGCCAGTTGCTCGTTGTTTAATCGTCAAAGTAAAATTAAACAACAAAAATAAAAGTAGTAAAAATTGACACCAGCTTTTAGCTAGAGCTTTCTACGAGTATCGTCACAACCCTAACCAGATTACTCAGAGCTTCCTCATATATTTTGCCTATCATTATCAACTCTAAAACGAAAAAGTGTATTGTGAAACTGCGAGAGCGATGCACATACATTATACTCAGTATATTTGTATATCTGTCTTACTGCACACAACACTTGCTTCAGTGCGTTGTTGCATCGATCATCATACTTGCGGATGTACGTTGTTTATATAGCATTAATTGTTTTCTTTCTTTGACTCTCTGCGACAAGTAGGAAAAGTGTCCGTCAGTTAGCAAAGAAAGTAATTAATTGAGTGGCATAAGTGCAAAAGCATACAAATAAGCGCCAGATGAGATCGTTGGCGATATGATGCTGATTTAATAATTATTTAATGAATAACCAAAATACGTTGATGCATTGGAAAAGACGTTCTTTGGTGATTCTCAGTACTGAGTATTTCAATAATAATTGGATGAGTTGCTTATACAGTGGATTTCTAGTTGTTTTTCAATGGTTCTTGATGTCAGATTGATTCTGAAAATTGCCTAAATAAGCTTTGTAATATTTAGTATGTAAAATCTCATTTGTTTAAAGATGACAACAGTTTTTATGATCCTGAAATATTGTGAAGTTTTTCTCCCCTTCGCGCTACACCAGTTTGTTAAGCTTAGTTGGAGGAATCTCGCTACAGTCGACAATATAGAAGGAGGTCAAGATGATGGTACACTCTTTTCCCCGTTGAATAGGTACCAGCGTCAATTTCTGTCGTGACTTCATGTAGTATTAGTCAGGCCTTTCAGCTCTCATACCTTAAGATTTTACGTTAGCAGTATATCACTGTTCCTACCAACCCTAAATCGAATGTAATGAACTTCCCCCGTAGGCGCTTGTTATATTGTGAGCTTTATTAGGGGATTTTGAAATATTAGCGTGACTCTGATATGATGGTAAGGGTTTGACTGCTTCCTCTCTTCATCATCTCTTCACCTGTTTTAGAAACTTTTATACAGATTTACAGTATTCGCTTTGACGGTCAAAACTTTTGTTGGGTTCAGTAATGATATATGATGATCCTTAGCTACTCAACTTAACCTCACCAAAGCAGCTAAGGGATAACTCGGTCCACTAGCTGACCTCCAATAGACCTATTATTATCAACGCTGACACTATTTGTGGCTTGCGGAGCTTTTCTGTTGCTCTCTTTATTTCTCTTAAAATCCCATTCAGCTTAGTTAACAATTTTCTAATGAGTTGAAAACCCAAACGGTTGTAGTCGACATCCTTCAATTGAATTTTAGGGTAGGCAAGAAGAGATTTCATACATAATGCAACCATGCTTACAACTGAAGAAAGGATGTATCGATATTCACCTCATTTAAGAGTAGAAAGAGAAAGCGGAATTTTTTACATATTTTTGTTACGAAAAAAATCCCTTTGCATCACTAATAAATATACATCAAAATTATATATGCTTGCCACAGACAGGTGAATTCCCACTATGTGCGTACCAACAAGAGGAAATCAAAAATAACAAAACCAAAAACAAATTTTTGTCTTTTGGTGCAGTCAGCGGCACTTAAGTGAAATGAAAATGTAAAGGAGGTGCGCCTTGTGCCTAACGCATGCGTTGTTAAAAGGAAATCCGTGCAATGGCATAACAAATCAAACAAGAAGCAACAACAACAAACAGACTACCAACCAACCAAGTGATGTATTGCATAATGATTCTGCAACAAAAGCAACTAAAACTTCTGCAGCGTATGGTTGACTACCTCGATGTGTATTAAGTGAGTGCTCAGATAGGGAATAGTATGTACATACGAGTTGAAGCAGCTGCTACATAATATCAATGAAAACAACAATAACAACATTCGAGCACCAGTACTTTGCAAGGAAAAGCGAATGTATGGCAGCTGCTGACATCTTGCTACTTGCCACGCTACCTGCTATCAGAACCGTTTGTTCGGCACTTCTAGTCAATTGAGATCAACTCTTTCCATTTCCTTTCTTTTTTGTTATTTTATTCTGATTTTTATTCTATTTTCTAGGTTTTCTTGTTTGTGTTACAATCGTTTTACATATGATCATTACCTTTTGCAGCTTTCGCCCATTAGCCAAATGAGAAAAAAACGGAAATGATTCCAAGAATCAAATTAAGATTTTACTTTGCTGATTTACGCCCAACACGAAACTTTCGTGGTTGCAGCATTAACTTATCCTGTTGAGTTTCCTCTACTCTACAGTGTAAGGTAGCGGCATGCAATACTTAATTGAATATTGAATTATTTATATGATGTGAATCATTGAAAGGATTAATGAAGGTGGATGCAGCTCAAGAGGAAATGCTCTTAGTTCTTCTAGGGAGGCAAAGAAGTAATTAATTATCCTTTCTTGTGTTTTGTTTCATTTTATTTTTTATTTTTCTAACGCCGTTTTGTTGCCAATAAAAATTTCTTTCTTCAATCAGGTTCAATCGCTTTGACTGTACGGTCTATACTAGAACAGCTTCGGTAATAAATTTCGATCAAAAATATACAATAATACCTGAATCCATCTCGTAGCGATGAAAATAAACTTTTTCTTATCTTCTATTGCATTTTTCTTTTACTCGCCATTCAAAATGTCCATACGTCGCGGAAGTGTCAAATGAATAAGAAAAAATTGGCATTAGAAATTGACAACCAATCTACAATAACAAAGCATAGAATACTTGCACACCCACTACAGTTATAATTGGACATCCAAATATTTGGACATCCATTTATGTGCCCACTTAAGGAAATATTGACCCATCGAAAAAGAAAAAAACTGACAACAACATTAGCAAACAACAGTAAGTCCCTCCTTCGGTGAGTCCAGTGAGTGAGTTGACAGTTAAATCCAATCATCGATAGAAGACGACAGCGGAATAATCATGTTGTATGCAGGGCACTACCTGGCCTGACAATGCAAAAAGACATGTAAAAGTTGTTGTCTTTTTTCTGCTATTTTTGCACGGTTCTAAGCATTACCTTTGTTTGTTAGCGACATAAGGAGGAAGTTTCATTATATGGAAATTATGCCGTATTTCACCTCTCGCTGGATTTTATAAATGTGGATATGAAAGTGTTCAACGAAGTGGCGGCTTATGTGATTTACACTTATGTAAGAGTATTCTCTGTTGCGACGAAAATTATTTTTAAATGAATTTTTCAGTGCCTTTTATTCTGAGGATTTGGATAAAGCAGCCCAGAAATGGCAAAGACAACACTTTTGGGGTGGAATATGGACGTTGCTCTTAATAAATCTATTACTGATATTTCCAAGCTTTGTGTGCAATGTGCTATAGAGAATTCGAGCTGAGCTTCCACATGCCCAAATTTTAGCATGAATTTCTACCTCTAGAAGGTCCTTTGATTTTAAAATGTACTTAAAGGAATTTTTAAATAAGAAAGAAAAATTCAAGCATTGCTTCCGTGAGCTTAATGAAGAAATTAAATACTCCAGAAGTTGGAAAAATGTTGCCAGAGTTAAAGTTTGTCTAACTAAAAAATCGAAGCCGCCACGAAAAGTCATTGAGAAACAGATCTCTGTGCCTTGCTTTTAAAATGTATTTGTAGCCAAAAATTATGTAAAAAAAAGTCTAAAATTAAATGTTGTGGTATTACTTGAGCTAACGTATCCATAAATGTAGCTAAGATTTTCTGATTATATTAGTAAATAAATTTTTGAAAGACCTTTATTGCTATGTTACTTAGGGTGAGCTCATATGAAGACAGTCAGTTTTGAAAGTATGACATTAAAAATTTAATTTAATAATTAAGCTACTTAACTCGGTTGGATGTAACGAAAGCTAAAGTATTATAAATCGACTTCTGTACGTATATCAGCAAGTCTGCTTTATTTCTTTTTTATTCAGTTTTCTATTGAATTCAAACCTGAGTGACCTATCCTTGTACATAGATATATTCATATAAGTTATGCATAAAAGCTTACTAAAATTAACAACTTAATTCCCATATACATGTATACTGTAAATCTATAGCAAAATCCATTATTACCGCACTCACAAAAAATATTGCTCCTATTAATTGCATTCAGTTTAATCTCATGGAACTGTATTCGCATTCCAAAATCACTGAGCATATTCGCACTTATCTATATATATATACGAGCATTAATTTACATGATCACTCCTACATTGTGGGCCACTTGGCCTTACCACAAGGCGAGTGTCGCCATTCTCATTTGACCAAATAAATTTCTGCTGCTACACACACTCACCAAATAGGAAAATTGCTTAACGCCTTTTCATTAAATATGCTGTTGATTTATTCTCAAGAGGATTTACTTACTCAGGTATATACTTACGACCATAGAAAAAAGTTCTGTGGATAGCTAATAAATGAAAAAATAAATTTTGGATCATAAAGCCACATTTGTTAATCAATTTATTGCCACTTAATCAAATCGCAAAACTTTTTTCGAAAGCAAGATTTCAATTCAATTATTTTAATAGGAATTTTCTATTTCTTCCAATGTTTGTGGTATTATAAATTTTTTAATATTAATTACAAATGAGTGAAGAGAACTAAAATGACGTGCAACTACAGACAGAAGTTGCCACTATGCTGCCGAAAGCTAGGTGAGCATCACTGTGATAAGACAAATTGAATGAGTGGAGTGCATTCCAGTGGCAAATGATATTAATATGCTTCGACCACTGAACATAATCTAATAGTAGAAATGAACTAAATACATGAAATTCAATACATTTGTGCTTACTTAATCATTATATTATGATTAAACTGTCAAGTTCATAAGGAATTAATACATATATAAGCATTGTTGAAATTTTTAGTTTTTATTAATAATATTTTTTGCTACTTTTTACATTCGTATACATACATGTGTTCAACCAAAGCCATTGGCTTGTGCGGTTTTTACCAGTAAGTAATAAATGTTATTTTGCTTTTAGTTTATATTAAATGTAGAAATAAATATATTTTAGAGATAATTTTTCATAAAAAAAAATCAGTTAATGAAACAGTTTGTATACGCAACAATTTTACTAAAAAAAATTACTACATCAAAAAAAAATTATTTTAATTTTTCATTGAACTTTATATGATAAAATGATGTATAGAAGACACTTTAATTCAATCGCAACCAATTTTGTCAAATATGATGGCCCTAATGTTCCTTTTTGCATAGGATCACTCCTATGGGATACCTTCGGCAATTATACTTCGTGTTACAAGCGAGTATTTTAATTACATCTTACAAATTACAATTGCTTGCAACTGGTGGCGCCTTTCTACAATCAACACGCATTCTCAAGAATAAAATTGTAAATATTTATTTGACACTTCCCTCTTGCTGGCTACTTGTTGCAATCTACCGGGCGAATGCGCAGCTCTCGTTAACGGACTGAAAGTGTACTTTCTATGAAAATACATATTCACGTATATTTCTACTAGTATGCTTGCATTATCATCTTGCTTTTGTATGTTCGTACCGGTAGCGCCACATCATTTTTCATCATTAACTCTTGCATTCATAGACAAAACAAATCCAAAAAAAAATCATCCACTCAGCTACCGACACTAAATTGTTACACCTGGAATGCAATTTTAAAAGTTTTATTACAAATTCACTTAGTTATTCTGCTATAAAAGTGCACAAACGATATTCGGTCATAATTATATTTTAATTATTTTTAAATATCTTTGAAAAATTTCAGTTAGCCGAGCTCACAAATTCTAAAGGAAGTATGCTGTGCTGCGTAGGATGATTCTTTACATACGAATAATTAATTCATCCTGCATTTTTACTGTCTTCCAATCAAAAAATATTCTACCGCTTCTCCATAGGGTAATTCATGATAAAGCCTTGCGGCCGCATTCACTTTACGGAATAATTAATAATATTTTATTTTGAATATTAAAAAATACTCAAAGTCCCTTTTTAAATTAGGATCCACTAGTTGAGCGCACTAATAACCAGATTAACACTCTCAGAGCGTATTTTGCTTAACTAATTCACATACATATATATATATATATATATATATATATATATATATATATCACTTTGAATCTCAGAGTGAACAGATATTGAGGCGCTGTGATTATCTGATTGCAAGTGATTGATTTGGTACGAACGTAGTGGCGCTTAAATCACTTACTTATAGAACAGTTGTGGATAAAAAAGGGTATTTAATTATGCATGTTTGTATAAACAAGCCAATAATTTTCACGAATTCTAGTATATGTAGATTTAAAGTATATACTCATTATTTTTTCAAAATAAAATTATTAATGACCTAGTAAATGGATACTTCCTGATTTCAAGACTGACACTTTCTTACTCTGCTTGCATTCACATGGTATGTAAATTATTTATTTATATATTTTTTGCTATTGACGAAAAGAGCATTTTTTGGTTGGAAGTATTACCCGGATCTTGAACTACTTTCCCAAGAATAGTGAACATCCCCGCGATGAAAAATCATTGACAATATACCGCCAATAACTTGAAAAAAAAGAGATAATTATTAATAGCGTCATTCATTTTCAAAATATTGGTAAGCCCAATGACAGCGCGTAAGAAAAGCAAATAGTTCTTCAACGCCATTAAATTTAAAATGAAGCAATAACAGTAAAATTATTTGCTCGCGCCCAATCTAACTGTATCTGCCATTTGGCATGCTTATTTGCTCGCATGCAACATATAGTTAATTTAATGATCGAACATCAAAGGGCTGATGACATCAAGAGCACAAGCAACACTTGACAGTCATCAATAGCCAGAGGCAACATATGATAGCGTCAGCGAGTTCACTACAACGAACAACCATTAATTATCAGCATTAAGTCACAGAAGGCACCTGCGGTGTCAACCAAATTACCAGCTCGAAAGAATTGCTTACGTACCTACGTATATGCCTACGTATTTGCAAGTGCAACAAACTCAGGTCCATGTCGAAAGCTAATATTTGACATTATCATAAATGGAAAATCAGTACTTTCTACTTAATTACAAAGGAACACAACCCCATGAGCACTTAACACGCAAGATATATGGTGCGGAAGTTGTTTGATATTGCAAGAATTTGTGTAAGTGCAAATAGTGATTGTTGTTGCACTGCCTTAATTAGCCATTCTATGGCTGTATCGCCTCCACTTGAGCAAAATTTACAGTTTCATTTCAGACCTTAAGTGAATTCATCACTTAATTCGCACATTTTGTGAAGGCATTCAACTTGGGCTCACTGGATCATTTATGTCAACTAAACGGCTAACTGCATATAACTTAAAAAAAAACATGTTTCACTCACGCAAATTAATATTTTTCTCTATATATTAAAAAGAAACTCTTAACTAGAGGCTTTATAAATTTTATATGTATGCTTCGGATTTTGAATCAAACTTTTAGTCTTATCAAGTGTGTTTTCTTATTATATTGTCAAAGCAATAATAATTTGATAGGAATATCGACCAAAAATTTACAATATTATTATTTCTGATTTTTTCATTTTGGTTTAGATCAACGTAGAATCGTACTACAATATCGAAAAAGATCGCAGCTCTGGATACCCAATGAAGCGAATAAAGCCATTTGAATATTTAAATAATTCTCTTATAACCGAACAACTGATCAGAGAGCCGCCCAAAATATTGTGATCAAATTAATATAAAGGTCTTAATTTTTTCAAAGCCTCATTCTAAAGCCTAAATGCACCATGACTTTTTTTTTTCAAAACTACACTAATTGTCCTATATAGCTTCCAAACAGCGACTCCTAGTTGAAAAATCAACTCAAATTTACAATGTGAAAGCTTCGCTCGTTCAACTTTCATTGATTCTAACTTATTCATTAGCTTTTATAGTGATTAAAATACATTGCAACACCAAGCGCTAACTGATCAACACAGTGTACATTGAAGGGAAATAGACAAGAGCCAATAAAAGAATTAGCTCTGCTGAAGAATTATCTTTAAGTGAAATAATTAATATCTCTATGAGCACAAGAAATGTTGCATATACAGTATGTACATATATATTTTATGTACAGCAGGTGGAATATTTATATTTATCTATACTTGCGTATGTTACATAACTAATTAGTTAAGGTCTCGCTGTGAATATTTTTATATACATTAAATGCTTGAATCAACGCCAAGTTACGCTGCACTGCTCCACAATTATTTATCTGTTGGATTTTCAGTTTTCTTGCACTTAGAAAGACATAGAAACTCCACGCCGGCTTGTCTTTTCGCCGTTGGGGTGTTGCTAACACTGTTGGTGTCCGCTGTTTAATGCTCTTTCTTTCCACACTATTTTTGCCTGCAAGCTGTATTTTCATTAGTTACGCGTGTATTTAACGTCATCGTAATGCATATACATAATATATATTTACGTGTGA
Organism: Neoceratitis asiatica; assembly: GCA_030068015.2. Classification (NCBI taxonomy): domain Eukaryota; kingdom Metazoa; phylum Arthropoda; class Insecta; order Diptera; family Tephritidae; genus Neoceratitis; species Neoceratitis asiatica. The sequence goes on from CM061528.1 coordinate 9,147,136, forward strand.
TCATCGATGCTTCGGCCTAGAAATTCCTGCCTGCGGTTAATTATGCAATTCAAATGGAATGGTGCACGGTAGGCAAGCGCTTTGAGGCGCTTTCAACTTATGTGTACATGAGTACATACATATATTAGACGCATACAAGCAATATAGAATTGTTGGAACACTTTTAAATTGCTAATTTGCGCATCAGATTACTGTTCTTTTCAATATGTTCATTACAAGTAAATAGTAAAGGTTGGCTCACTTGGGTTACCTTAATTCTTTTATATTCTCAAAATATCCAAATACTTAGTCTTAGTAGGTTCAGTAGACACACATAAGTCAGAGAGAAGTTGAGAACAATTACTGAAAATAAATATTTGAAGTCTTCATTCCTCTTCGAGTAAAGGGCAAAAACAATAGCTGATTCAAATCAAGCGTTCTAGACTCAGAAGCCAACTGACCAAATAATATGGGGATTTAATGAATAATTTGGTAATTTTAGCCAATAAAAACACCTTGAACCAGCTTACATCCTTGAACTCATAACTACTCTGCCAGAGGCACAGCTACATAAATACATATACGCTAATATACCTCTTGAGTTACATAAATATCCTAGAGGAGATTTATATCGTATTTTTATTGCGCAATACATAAGTTTATGCTTTTAAGTGATTTTATGACTAAGCGTTATAAAAACAAAATATTTTGTTTTACAAACAGAAAAACTTTTGTTGATTTTATATTTGTATGAAATTAATATAAATAAACAACAACAAATGAATACTTACTAGCATATATGGACGGACTTCCAGACTCATAAATGTTTTATTTATATTTACGTAATAAACGCATTTACTTCTACAAAAATAGTTATTGGTTTGGCCCTGGCGGTCATAACGTTTTTTATTGGTACTAAATCAAGCATAATTTTTATTATTACAAATATCATATAAGTGCATAGGGTCTTTTATATAAATAGTTGCATTTGTATATACTTTTATTTACTTAAGTTTTAGTTTATTGTGTGCACTAGCGCTCTCGGGTATAAGTAGATAGAAAATTTCTAGGACTTTTAAGCCTCCATTATATCTTGTATACTCCAAGTAAAAATAAAGCTGCGTCAATTTCCAAACACAGAAGACTTTATTGGCTCACAAAACATATGGTTTGATGATCGCAGCCGCAGAGCCCCTCGTATACATATTCTGTAAAGCATGGCATTACTTCTGGTGCAACATGACCTTTATTTTATTAACTATGCTTTTTGTCAATACTGTCAAAGCAGCATTGTGAGTTTCAATAAAGACATCAACTTGTTTCTGTTGTCTACGTAACGTAGTTTCTGTTGCTTTTTTGCATATTATCATTTAATAACACGGCACCCTCAGTAGTGCGGCGGGTAGCGGAGTTTTATGATGTCGTAGTTCAAATCCTGATTCAACTAACAGTCGAATGAGGAATCTAAAAGTGGCCAATCCACGGCAGGAAATTTCAAAAAAAGCTCCCCGTAAAAATCCATCAGCCGCTCATAAGCTGTTTAAACTACGAATGTCTTGATTTCGATTTCAAAATTAATACTTACGTATTCCTACATTATCCAAATTCATTACACGTGCTCATATTTATCAAATAAAATTGAATTTGTGTGGTTGTTTTTACCTAGAAACTCCAACACCACACTTTATACTTTAATATCTTACTGCCATAATGCCTCAGTTCCCTGAGGTAAAAAGAGCAACATAACGCTGACAAAATTGATGGCGAATGCAATGGCGGAGTTGACGTTCATGTTTATGTTGATGTTGCACAAGGTGATTTGCTTTTTATTGCTGTCTGTGTCCAAGGTCACGGACGAGATTACTCAAACATTACTTAACAAAAGCCACAAACGCCGCAGAACTAAACTCTATAAATAGCGACGAGCTGGTTGGAGTGCAGGGATATGGATATAAATTTTTAATGCCAAATAAAGAAATAAATAAATGTAAAAGGAGCAAAAATAAGTAGCCACAGCAATTCCCTTATCCGGATAAAACGCATTTCTATATAAAAAAATAAGAATAAAAATAAAAGTTAAAAGAAGCAATGCATAAGTCAGTGGTATTTAATGCTTTGGCAGAGCAAAACATCAGCAAAGAGGTGACCAAATCAGAATTGATATATAGAACATTTGCTATTTTAAGTACAAACCAAATGTCGACACGATCAATTGCAGACGAACTTTGGCTTTGCAAAAACCGAAGAGAAGTGTGAACGCACGAAACCCTGATTTTCATACTGTCAAGTGCATGCATGAGGGCGGCGATTGATCATAAAGTTTCCGAAGATGTAATAAAAATAGGAAAAGTGCACTATCCGACTAACTGACTGCAGTGCCATGACGCACTTGTTTTGAGTCTTGCATGAAGACAGCGTAAGCCAGAGTTGATGGAGGAGCCGTCAGCCTTTTAGGTAAGGCGTGCGTGTAGATGCAAATGACGACTGGAATTTTAATGATTTGTGGCATTATCTACAAAAAGTGTTGACATATATGGCTTGCTCAAGAAGTGAATGAAGCCCCACAACTAAACTACTAGTTTTATGGCAAACATTCTTCGAGTTATTTATTAATATTTTTATTTTTTATTTTTTGCTTCTTTTTCTCTGTCGCAATTGATAGTTGTGCTTTTTTTACGAGCACTTTTATAAAAACGTCACTTAGAGATATTTATTGATTTTCTTGCCATTGCTTTAGTATAGATCAAAGAAAGAATTTGTTACTTTTCTCACAAACACTCTTTGTTTGCTATTCTTGGCCCGCAATTTTGAGAGTCATTCATCAATGTAAATCTAGCGTGTTATTGTTTTGATACATTGTTGTTGGAGTGTTTATAGCAACGTCAGTTTATTGTTTCTCTGGCTAACACCATCTTCACCATCGGCACTGGAATTCGCTCGTCCACTTGAAAATGAATCTAACAATTAAAAGCCATGAAAAATCTAGACGTTTTTTCGTCATCCTTTTGAAATAGCTCTGTCTGTTTCTTAAGGCTGCCCTCGAAATGGCAATACATTTCTAACTTTATATAAGCTTAAAGATTTTAAGGTTCTATCTTGGCAAAGAACTTATGTAGTAAAATAATGATGGTTACTTTTCCTGAATTCAAAACCTGCTTCACTATGTTCTGGAGTTTAACTGCAACTCTGAAATATAGACAATGTCGGCCCATAAAACATTTTAATCTTTTTTTGGAAAATTTTTTAACCACTAGTAAAACCTTTACTTTGTTTTATGCTCATCACAACCTCTTGAGAGCGCGAATTAGTCAGTTACTAATGTAAAATAGATGATTCTCACCTTGCCGAAACATAAAATAAATTGGTCAATTTTGAATAATGTATTCATACGCTCTACAAGCACATACAATTTAGAATCCACAGAATTTTCTTTTCTTTTATTAATAACATATACATACATACATAGATACGCATGTGTATAATACAATATATTAAGTGCGTACATATGTTTTATTTAACGCCATTAAAACCAAACAAATTACAAATTCATTGAGCAATTAAAAGTACTTACAACCGTACACTTTCTAAACAATCCTTCTTCATGCAGTCATAAAAGGTGGAAATAGAAAGATTCCAGCTGAATTCAATTGTACCTCGGTAATAAAGGTTTTCTCATTAACAAATAGTTAGAAGTTAGCCACCACGTGATGGTGCACTGCCCGGAGCATGTGAAGTTGACACCAAAAAACCATACCTTTAGTGCACCTAGAAACTTCGTTGTGGCGCTAAACAGGTGCAATTAGCAATGCACATTCTTAAAGCAACCAAGAGCAAAACTTAGAAGCGGACAGACGCCCTTAATGGTCTATTAAACTTTATAAATTTAAACGTGATGCGAAGATTTTTTAAACTGTTATTATGTATGTGTGTGTAGCAACTTAAAGTGAGGAATAATTAATTTTCATTAATTTAATTAGAGCAAACCCATGACGAGACCACTCACACAGAAAGTGACTCACACGATTAAGTTAAGAAATTACAGCTTAGAAATATGTGAATAAAAATTTGTATCACAAGATTTTGTCAAATGTCATGTGATGTTAAGTTGGAAATCTTTGCAAAAACACAAAAGCCGCTAAAATCTAATCTTTTGCAACACGCTATACTTAGCGCCATTAGACCACCAACTGTCTCAACTTCTCGTTTGATGTAGGGGTAATTGAATTAAATATCAGATGCAGTAAAACTAAGTAAGAAGTCGAGATGCCACAAGAATGAACTAATTGCTCCACTACCGCCGGCTACTTCACTGCACTTGCAATTGCTCGGAATGTGACGGCGATGGCGGAAGTTGCCTTTTTATTTACTTCATAGTCGGACAGGGTATGATGATCATCAGCATTAAACACTTACAGCCCCTGGTTGTTTTTGTTTCCGTTGCTTTTTCTGTTGCCCACAATTTAACTGTTCGTGTGTGATAATTACTCATCTCATAATATCAAGTGCAAGTAAAGTAAAGAAAAAATAATTTATAAAACAAAAAAGTGCTGACTTTATACCTTTCATAAGCAAATCCCATTTATTGTATTACATTTTAGGATTAAATAATGATTCTCATACCAGAAGCATCGATTTCGATGATTTTCAATACCAATATTTATTAGAAGTTCCATGTGCAGGATGCCAAATTTCACGTTCTCATATGCCTTTTTTGACGGATTTTTGGCACAAAACCTTATTTCCGAAGAAATCGGTCATATGGGGGCTATATTATGTAGTCTAACGATTTCGATGATTTTCACTGATAATTTGTTCTTCTTTATACATATATGTTATCACGTTCTTTTATGAATTTTTAGCGGATTTATGACCCAAAAGTGATTCCATCTGCCCAGTTTCGACAAATGTACATATAGATGTAAAATGCCAAGTTATTATGCAGTTTGGCTGAAATATCGAAAACTGAAGCACTAGCTTGAGCTCAAACAGACGGAAGGATGGACATGCAGACAGACAGGCGGTCATTGCTAAATCAACTTATCTCATGGCTCTGATCTGATAGGTATTATTTTTGGTGGGTCTATCTCTTCGCCGTCTGGTACTTACATACTTCAAACCAAAGTTATTATAACCAGTAATGCATATGAAAGGTATAAATATATATTACTGAGATTATTTATATGCCTGTGGAAACTAACGTTCGCAGGTAAGCCTTCGTTAAGATCACACCTAGTTGTAGCTATTACTAGTGAGGTAGACATCAACACAGCCAATAGTCAGCAAATCAACAGTCTATGGTGTTGTAATTAGAATAAATTACTAGAATAAAATAAATAACGCAATCGTGATTAGACAGATATTTCCTTCTCCATTTTGACGGCTGCAATTGTTCGACCACCCAATGGGTGTCTTACGCAGTTGTGCATTTGTTTGCATTAAGCAGAAATCAATCCGTGCAATGTTCATCTGTGTATGTAGGCAAGTGTGAATCAGAATTGCACTACATAGCACGCATTTTAATTTCGAACTTCTCATTTAATGGAAATATTTGTATTTAAAATTAGATCAATTATTTCATAAAGATAATAATAAAGATAGTTTTTTCTACTTTTTAATTATATTCCAAATGGTATTTTTAAATTGATTATGCTCCTTACAAAGCTTATTAAAGTAATACAGTAATGTCATTTCCATCTCAGTGTGCTCGGATGTGGACCAAACTTGAGAATTAATTTTGGCTTTTCTTGAGGACGAGCACAGAATACTATAAACCTTTATTGAAGAATATCAATATATCATTCAATAATGAACGTAAGTTTTTGATTAATTACATATTTTCAAAAAAAAATTTTTTTTACAGTTTTCAAAAAAAAAATTGGAAATACTTTCAGCGCTGATATGCATCAGATATAAATTATTTGATGTGCTTGGCTCTCCCAGGAATAAGCAGCAGTGTGGCAAGTTGCAAAAAATTACATTACACAAAAGAAAAGAAAACTCAAAAACTTCGAAAAAAGTCACAAACGACATACAAGCTTTGTTATGAAAGGTTCCATGAGACTGAGTTTACAGCGGGCGACTTTTGTTACTGAAACTCATAATTTGGTGAGCAACTCTCTCTCCTCTAGAAACTAAGATTTTTTTTAAGAATTCGGCTGCTCGAAACATAGTCTGAGTGGCTCGTTTTGCTGGCAACCAAAAGTGGCAAAACCTTGTGATTTAAGCAAATTGGCGTTTGCTCTTTGAAATCGTTTGTTCGACAAATCTAACGAACACTAGAAACCCAGTTTCCAGTTTAATTTAATGTACATATATGCAAACAAATCTTCTACTTAAATGCAAAGAAATCTTGTTGTAAGCAAACATGATTTATATAAATTTAATCAGTGTAACAGCGGATTTCTGACAATGTCCTTCAGTTTATGTCTAAATCTATTGTAGTTTACCGCTTTTAGGGAGTAGTTGTAGCAATAAAAGCTTTCGCTATGTTTGTTTAATTTGTCCAAAGAAATAAATTAATTTTATAACAGTAAATATTTTATTTACAGATAATATCAGAGTTCAAAGTCAATCGATTCACAGCCAAAAATAATGTGAATTCAAAGATTGATGATGTTTCTGCAAAATTTCTATTAATGATTTTGTGGAATATTCTGTCCAGGGAAGCGCAGGCCATGCTTTTTTCTTATTATAATTTATTTATTCACCGCAAGACGAGAATACATGAAGTTGAGGTATGCAAATAGCACTTAAAATATAGCAATGCTGGCACAACACCTAAATTAAGTTATAGGGTTAAAGCTTTTAATAAACCAATAATTTAATAACCAAAATCAGTATTAAAAAGAATTGGTACCCTGTAACCAAAATCAGCAACTGCCCATTAAAAAAAAGTCGGCTCTCATCGGTTACTTAGGTCCACTACCTCATCCTACAAATATTTCTATGTCTATTCTTTCTTTTCTGATTATACAATAAATTTGTTTGTATATATATATTTGCTTATTTGTGGCTGTTGAAAATTTTTACGCGAAAATTAACGGTTTATCAACCATTAAAAAAATAAAAGAAAGTTCAAAGAAAGAAAGTTCCGTTGAGATAGATTTGCATTTCCACTACATAAAAAAGGGGCGAGAGGCAAGCACATCACCTTCATTCGATATGACCGGAATAGCCTGAATGTGTGAAAAAATTAAAGAAACGAACGACGGACTTGAAATGATGTATGCTAAGGCGAGTGGTTTGCACGAATTATGCTAAAATGTCTTAAATCATGCTTTTTGTGGTTTGTAAAGCCAAGCGATGAAGCCAAAAGAAAATTATCGACAGTCCAACGTCCCAAAATTCAATTCGACCAAATTTGGCATACCAGTAGATATAAGTTCCTTTCATTGACTAAATATTTGCTGCACATGCTTCTGTTCTTGTTGCATGCCACATTATGCACTGATTCGGTTGACATGACCATATGGCGTTCAATGAGACTAACCAACTCGCCGTTCGTGCATTCTTCCGTCCCTTTGCTTGCTTAATGCCAGAATTGCTTGTTGCTCCTATGCCGTTGCGACATGCACATACTGAATGACGCATAGGAGGTTTTTTCTATCTCTGTTTGAAATGAAGCGTGAGGGGAGGCATGAGATCTTGTTACAAAAGGAGGTAATCAAACAAAAAAAATTGTTAACTAAAGATAGAAGAAAGAAACCCTAATGCATAGAATGCTGCTCAGGCCGCGGCAAATGGAAACGCTGTAGCATCACCTCGATGTCGATTTTGGGGCAGGACAGTAAATCGAGTTCAGTGGTTTATTAAAATTACGCTCTCATGCATGTATGCCTATCCCTTTCTTCGTTTGTTTTAGCTTGCAACTTAATTTTTCTTTCTACATTCGTCAATACAACTTTGTGTGTGTTTTGCTTTCATTGATTTAAAAAAAAAAACCCAAAAATTGTGTTGAATTCTGCGGTATAAAATTTAAATACATATAAATAAAAGAAAAATAGCACATATTTTGCTCCGACACTAGCTGAACGTTAAAAAGGATTAGTTTTCGAGCAAAATATGCAAATGATTTGCATTCCTTTTAGGTGGGACTGAACATATATAATTAACTATTTTTTAAGTTTTGAAGTTTTTCCAACAAATGGAGGGACCTAATGTTTATATTAAGTCGCCTCCAAACGGCTAATGGATCTCTAGGAAGAGCTTATTTTTCATTCCTGCAGTGAGCATTTACTGCCGAGGGGCGACCGGAATTAGAATTAATTTTTTATTGAAATTAATTTTCTATATTTCCGGTCAGATCAAGACTGGAACTTCAGCGTTCCGAATAGACGCATTGCTATCCACGCGTCTATTTCCGCCAGAATTTTATATCTGCGTGCAGAAAATCTGATATTTTACTTTTATATGTAAATTTCCAGACTATATTACAAAAGTAAGAATTTTTTTCAAATTTAGCTATGTACTCCTGTAGATGTTTCTCCTAGTTAACACTTAGTAGATTCGTCCCTTAGGATGCTGGACAGAGTAGTCCAGACTTTTAATAATGAATTTTTGATCATTCAAATAAATGAGTTTTTCCACGATCCCTTTGCTACATCTTCCTTGTCCTTCAAAGACTCAGAAGCCACTGGAGATGGACCAGTAGACCTCTGTGCATGAATATTGTAGGAATTGATCGGAAGATTCTTAGCCACCAGCAACTACTTGTCAAAGTGGCTTGATTGTTTATCCAGTGTCAGTGGTGAATAATTAGCTACGATCAGATGGGTAGAACATAGTTCATTTCGATAAGTGTGAAAAATTTCATAAGGACATAAAACATAAATATACTGTTATGAAGACCATATTTTCTATAATTTATTGTGAAAGGTATTTTACTTATTTAATCTCAATCCTTCTTCTGCAACGGTATATCTTGAAATTTTACATGATTTTACCCCCAAGAGTTATTATTTCAGCACTTTCTGTTATAAGCTCTTCCTGGTGAATATCATTCTACCTTCGAGCATCTAATATCTCACTACCATATTTTCAAAGAGAACCCTAGGAATAAATTGACTATTTCAATGAGAATTAATAGCTTCTTAATTAAATCAGTAACACTGCATCAAATCAGGTGTTCAATTTTAAAACAAATTCCTCACATTAACATTATCTGCAACATTAAATGCTTACTCCTTAAACCAAGTTAAATTCACGCACGAAATGTAAATCTAACACCAGGAAAACTCAAAACCATCCTTGCCACGATTGGACTAAAATAATTTGTTGTTGTCATGAAACACTGTTAGACGACAACTGCTTGTCAGTGGCTTACGCCCACTGCCTTCGAAGCACCTGCAACTGAATAACAACAAAATGAGCAACATTGTCAACGAAGTTTGTGCCACAAAGGCGTCGTCTTTAAAATCCTCAATTCTTATGTCCGTGGGGAGTGTTTGTAAATATAGGTAAATGCCGCACAATCAATTAAGTTTGCACCTAAGCAGCAACGATGTGCAATAAAAGAAAATCAATTAAGTTTATTCAAATTAAGAGACATTTTAGCCACATTTAGTAAGCGGCTGGAGAAGCGTCATTGCTGTCACCAACTGGAAGCGACAAGTTATCATACAGACAGCAGCAAGCGGTAACATTCAACACCTGCCCATATGCAATTCACGCGCTAAGGCAATTAAACTCACTGAAAGCCAACAATTCTTAACTGGCGTCTAATATTTCTTGTTATGTGGCAGCTGAGTCCGTGGTTACAAATATAGCTGTGATGTTACGGGAAATTTAAACTCAAAGATCCGTGGCCCACTGACGAAGTGCTTATACAGAATTTGTCTAGAGAAGACGCCGCTGTCAGCTAATGAATTCAAATAACAAATTTGAAAAGGAAATGAAATGGCCAATAAAAGTAATATTGAAAATAGAATTCCAGAGTTTCTTTATTTTTGTTTTACAAACACATATGTACTTCTGTAAGTATATTTAGTAATAGAAAAATGCAAAAGACCTTCCGTCAGTGACATTTTCACTTATTTGTGCTTTTTTTGTGTTTATATGTTTCTGCTCTGCTTGTTTGTGAGGCAGCAATTCGCGATCAACTTTTTATTTTTATATCACTCTAATAAACAGTTTCCTCCAGGAACACGTCACTGAAACCCGCTGTGCGGTAATAGATAAATTGAACTCTTTAGAATATCAAATTCTTAACTAATGGGCTGCTATCAAATCCATAACAGTAGAAAGAATGAAAAAGGGATTTTTATAAAACTAAATACATCTTCTTTATGATCAAAGCAATCAAAATCATACATAATCACTTAATGTGCAAAGAGTCGTTTTATTGGCTCCTCGCGCTTAAAGCCTTAAATCGTAAATGCTAATGTAAGCGTATATATATGTCCCACAAAGGAATCCTATTTGACTTAGTGCCTTAATAAAGGCTTCTGATTATTATCTGATTATGAGGAAAATACAAGTGAAAATGTGTTTCTGAGTGTTATTAGTAGAAATATAGCTCAATGTATAAATTATTGATAAAGCTCCAAAGCGTATATGAAACTGCACTAATGAAATATTTTGAGATAATTTGAAAATATTCAGTTGAACCATCTTTCCACCTCTTTCTTCCTCTCTTCATTTCCTCAGTTCAATATAGTGTTCCAGCAGTTTCGTTATTCAATTTTGTCTTTAAAATGGTAATTTTACTTTTCGATATTTGTTATGTTCTTAATTTTCCGCAATATAAATAAATTTTATAAGCAAGTGAAGCACAGGCTTACACATGCCTACGCGACTGTTGGCATACGCAGTGTATGGAATAATCTAAGAATAAAACGTATCTGAAATGCTAATTTGTATGATATTCCAAGGTGTCAACTTCATGGTTTTTTCTCATAACATAGTTCACAATGTATACAAATTTATTTAGACTTATTTGAATTTCTATTTGAATTATGGAAATTTTGACATATACAAACAACAGCAAAATGAAACAGACATTGCTCTATCCTAAGTATATTTTCTATTATTATTATACAGCTCTTAAAAATAAAATTTAAAAGTATTACAAAAACAATTTACAATTTTTTATCAAAGATATGAATTATGCGAATATACAAATTGATATATTATTACATTATTATTTTATAAAAATTTTATAGTAAGCATAAAAAGTATTTAATAATAATAATGAAGAATATATATGTTATACTTTATATTTAATTTACATCGATCTATTCAAGAGTATATTCTTTATGTATTGTATGTACTTAATGTAAAAAATACTTAATAATAATTTAGAAGAGTAAAGTGATGTTTACGTACAATCACTGTTTTTAGTTTAATTTTCATCAAACTTACTTAAAAATATTATTATCATTATTTCCAGATTTTTATTTTATTAAAAAATTATTTTTTTTGTGAAATAGATCCTTTTAGGAAGTAACTTTTTGATAGTAAGGAAATTTAAAAGTAAAAATTCAATATTTTAACAATCTGTAAAATCACGAACAAAATTGAGTAGATTACCTAGAGTATATAAGGTGAGTGCTTGTGGTTAGATAGAATCCATTTCCTTCGTTTAATTTATGTGAACTGGTAATTTTATTGCAGTGCCTTTAGGACAGGAACAGAAAATCTCTCAAATGTTAATAAAATAACAATTTTATTGTTGTAGTTCATTTGTTAATTAAGTTTTTACTTTAGCTGAATATCAAAATAAAATTAAAAAAGAGAAATTTTTTTTATCTGCTAGCATTATGGAAATAGCTTGCCAATAGTAACAACATTAGGATCAACAGTAACATCAACAACAACTGCCAACTTCCGCGATCAATAAGACATGCACCAGAGCAACAGCAACAGCAGCCTTTGGCCTGAGGCAGGACATTTCTGACCGCAAAATAAATTTGTATTAAGAGAACACAAAACAACATCTTTCAGAACAATGCAACCAACATCATAAGGTTTATTAGGCTCTAAGTATGTAAAAGTATGTAAAAGTAAAAAAAAAAAAAAAAAAAATACGACAGAGGCTCGATGGGTGGGACAACTGAAATAAATACTTGTATTCAAACCCAAGAAAGCATATGCCAAGACACTGGATTATTAGCAACAGATCATCAAAGCATAATAATATAAATTAACAAAAAACTGCAATTGTAAGGAAACTAAAACTTTTTGGAAAGAAGTTTTGATTGGAATAAAAAACGTTCAAGGTAAAAAAATATATAAAATTCATGTTTTATAAACTGTAAGTTCTGTAAGTTAAATATTGAGACATATACTGAATATCAATAAATTTTTAAATTCAAGTAAAATTTGAAAGTCTTTTTCTTCTTCGAGTCAACAATAGATCAATATTGGCTCAGAATTATTCAACGTACATGAATATAAACCTCAATTTTAGAATGTACCTCCTTTTTTGTTTTGTAGCCAAAAAAAAAACTGTATAAATACCCAAATTGAAAAATATCTTAATTTACTGCTTTTTTGCGCAAATTACTACTTTAAAAATACTCGTACATACTTAACTCACTGTAATTCATCAATTCGGCACACTTTATCCACGGACTCACACAGACTATAATTATCGGACATAAAGCCATAAGTCATAATTATGAGGCAATTTATTTGACCAAATTTTTTTAATTTATATAAGTTTTCTTTTGTAAATAAATTACAGAGATACATACGTATTTATGTATATATTTGTGCACGCCAATTAATCAACAATTCGCATATTTACGGTTGGTTGCTGATGTTTTTCAATAATTATAATGATTAATTTTATAGGTGTAGGCGTGCAGCATTTTTTCTTTCTTAAATAAATGCGCAAATATGTGTACGAAAAACAATTTTATATTATTTTCCATATATTTTTGTTTAAATTGATGTGCATCTGAAAAAAGCTTTTTATGTGAAGGTTTAACTTGTGTTGATTTCTTAATTCTATTTGATTTCCTTTTTTTTGCTAATTTGGCATAATCTGATTTCTTTTCTCTCACAGTGCCATTATTAACTAGTAAATTACTATTTATAGTATTTATTTATTTCTTTAAGAAACCAGAACTATTTTTCTTTCTTTTTACTAACGGAATTTTTCGCGAAAGACATCTATCCACATCTAACGCCTCGAAATGGCATCTGCCGGTAGTGCGCATCGAGCAACAACAACATACATCTTAACAAAGCAACGGTACTATACCATTGTGGTGGCGGTTGCATGCTCGTCGTGAATCCGTTGACCAGTAAAGTGTACAATTCAGTTAAAGTATATGTGTGTTTGTGTGTCCTACCAATTCGAATATATTTATCAGTGCATAAAAACGCATTTTGTGCAAATATTTGCAATAGAAAAAATACAATTTTGGCTCGTGCCAGGTTAACATAGCACATGGACGAGCAGCAATCACTCGTCTACCAGGCTATCTGATGGTTCGGATGCTACTTAGTGGTTGCCACTACTATGCTGTTGCTATTGTTGCTATTTTTTCACTATTTAGCGGTTGCTTGACAGGCACGTGATTGGTAAGTACTCGCATGCAGCATATTTTGGTTCTATTGTTGTGTAATATTGTTATTGTCCGTACATATTGTTGCTGTTGTATATAACAGAGAATTTAGCTCAATCTAATTCGTTGACCGTAACGCATTTTTCGTTTAGCAAACAATTGCCTTGCAGCTTCAGAAGTACATACGTGTGTATGGGTCTTTGCAAGCCAAGCTATCTCCGTATATGTGCTCTGCTGTAGCGCGTTATTAGTAAACTCTATTTTAGGTTCTTTTAGTTTTCTCGCTTGTTATTTTTCCTTTTAGTCATTAGTATGAGCAAGTGCATTGGAGTTGCATCTCTTTCGAAATACTTATTTGCTTATTTTCTTACATAAAAGTGCAAACCATTGTACACAGATAGAGAATGTCGGCACATTCGTGCTGATAAAAAATCCTTGACTAAGAATTATCTCATTTTTGTGTAAATAAAATTCAATTTAAGTTTTCCTCATTGCAACCAACGAAAATTAAAAGAACCTTCGCCTGCATAAAATGACATTTGGTCAACTTCAATTACAAACAAATAAAATTTTGCACCAAAAAGTCCCGTAAATAACGGTGCTCCGACAGAAATGAAGTTTTATAATAAAATTGGATTTAAACATGAGTAAAAGAACAATATAAAAAGCCACAAGCAAAAGGAGAGAAATAAATGGTATATTGAAAAATCTCTAGAAGAAGCAATTTAATCATCTATTAACTAACTGTAAAACAAATTAGCGGTGTTATTGTTGCACGCAAGGTATGAATAGAAGATATCACACACACATAAAATAATGCAGATAAGGAGTTACAGCCACCCAAAATTCAACTCGTGATTAATTAATTTTGATATGACATTAGAAGATTGCCGTTAGCTTTTCCTCTACGAGTATAATTTTGTAATCCGAAAAAATTACAATGATTTTAAGCAATCCCTTTTCTATTGGCCTTAATTTCTATACCAGACAGTGATACAAACCAATAAAATCGGATATTACGCTCCCTATTTAGGCCGCTATTCTCACAGCAAGCTTTCATTTCAAGTGGCTACAACATTTCCCAACTTTTGTCCTACCAATGTGTGCTAGCGATTTCAGATTTAAAGAATTACTGAAAAAACAGAACGGGTGGAAAAACTAAAGTACTAGATCTTTTCGCGAATGTGGTCTGTACCAAATTACATAAATCAATACTTAAACCTTTTAAATGTTTATAAAAATAAATAAATTGTACCATTCAACAGTATAAAATTTATTATTTTCTTCATTAAAAGGAACTTCGGGAAAATTTTATTCAAGTTTAAGAAATTTAGACGGGCCCATTTTATGAAATTAAAAATTAATTGATTAAAAAATTAAATTAATTGATTTCAGTTGGAGCTACACTTCAACCATTTGACTTAATCACCATTAGAAAATTTTCCATTACGACATGGAATATGTTATTTTTATTAGGAAATTAAGTAAACTACTTTATTCGTAAAAATATTCACTTTTATGTGCCTTCCATTATTAACTCAATTAATATTATTTTTAATCAATTATATTAACAAACGGTTAGCAATATTAAAGTGAAGTAATTGAAAAAAATTGCTTAGCATTTAATATGTCACTTGCTGCGTTATTGTACTTAGTCTCTGTGATTTATCTTTGCTCTTGTATTAAGAATTGTACACGCAATGAGCGCTTAACAGAATTACCAAAGTAAAGTTTTTGCTTAATATAAATTAAATTCATTAAACTAAGGCATTCATAATCTGTAAACTGCAATGAATTTTCTCTAAGTTTCGGCTACTATTTGCTACAATAAACGAAACTTCGATTATAGTTATTCAGATTAGTTGTGAAAGCGGGGTTTTCTGCAATAAATTTACTACATTTATGATCATGAAAACTTCTACGCTTCGCTATTTTTGTTTTTGTTAAAATTTATTTAAAAAAAAAAACATTTTTTTAAGAATATTTAATATTCATTTTACAATCCGTATAATGAGAATCGCAATTCAAACCACTTTTTTTACTTCTGACCCAAAAATCATTGCAATAATAAATAAAAATATACGATAACTAGACGCGAAAGATGTGGAGGGAAAGATATAGCAGACATACGTTTACGTAGACATTCAGGCACACACAATCGTATCTACGACTGCAATCTTTCTGTTTAATTTGTTTGTGAAAATTATGTCAGCAACATTACGTTACCAGGCCAATGCTGATATGACTATTCAGAAAGTTTGCTGCTTAAGTCTTTCGTTTCATTTGCTCGTTTCACATCATTTTCATTTTTATTTCATTTTATCTTTTATTTGAGTATTATTTTTAGTTTTGATATCGCTATTCTCATTCAGTCTACGGTTGTTTTTGCTACTTTTCTCTGTTTTCCATATCTCGTGTTCAATCGAAACGGCACTTGGTTATGGTGGCGGCGATAAATGCTCATTCAAAGTGGCATAAATCACGTTCGCGGCCAGTTTAAACGCAGACGTAATAAGATATGTGCGAACAGATGAGCTGCAGCCGTTGCTGTTGCTGAGTGGTAAATTGGGTGAAGTGATAAACAGTCTATAAAAGAATATGCAATATTTACAACTAAATGTATGTTAATATGGCTACAAGTATTCATCTATAAACGAACACTGAATATTTCCTTTACGACACGCCACATTTTTATGTTGCTGCTACCACGTCTACCTGATCACAAACAGTGGCGTTGAGAAATTGTTGAGGCACATTCGCATTGTTTCGAGTTTGTAATTTTATTGGTAGTTGGTGAAGTTCAGTGATGAGCAAGCAGATTGAAAGCACCTTTATTTACTAAGCGAAAATTCATTTTTTTTTTCGAAATTTCCAAATTTTATTTTGAGTGCTACTTAAAATCTATTGGTGAAAAATTTCTGAGGTAAAAAATTATAGCAAAGTATGATTAGTTCTTGATCTGTAACTTCTATAAAAAAATTTATATTTTTTGCTCATTGCCAACATATGATATATTACAGTTATAACAGTGTGCTTACAAAAAAAATTTACACAAATATGACGGAAATACAAAAGTATAGAGTTTAATTGCTTGGCAAATCGTTGGCTGTGTTCACTATTGGTGACAACTCAGCACTCTGTTAACATCATCTTTGCGTTCATCCACAGATACAAATATAAATTTAAGCAAATATATTTAACCATTTCATCACAGCGCCTACTTGGCTAATTTTGCTTATTTAGTTGACCAAACAAATGTTAATTAACTATTTGTTGTCTTGGGTAAATCGATGTTGTTGTCGTGTTGTTGTAAATTGTTGCATTAGCGGTACATTGTGTTTGTTTACATTTAACATTTGTTTATATGTAAATTTTATAAGCAATATGAGCTTTAAGAATTTCCATGTGGATCAATTTCAGAATTTTTTTTAGCTGTTTTTTTATATTATTTCCTTGGCATAACTTGCGTCTGAATATTTTTCAAATAGAAAGAGGTATCTATCTACCCTTTGATCTGAGCAACATCCAAGCGGAGGGATTGATAAACCCTGACGAGGAAGCTTTGCTTAACTCTGACTTTCAAAATCCAGACAGTACTTAGTCCTAATCTACATAATTTAAAAAAACTTCAGACAAGGCATAATGCCGACAACTTTTTTGCACTGCAGCATCGTTCTTATCCAAAAATTTACATCAGTTTACTGAAAATATTAAAGATGTGTTTTTAAATACATCAAATAGGTCATTATGAGCATACACATATAGATATATGTCGCGCGATTTTTTATTATTTTTATATTTTATCTGAACTTTTTCCGGTCTTTATTTTTTATTTTTATTTTTTGTCTGGATTGCGCCGCATCTGTATTATCTTTTGTCGCGATTTAGTGGTGTCTGAAATATGTCTCATATGGGTTTGCTCGAGTCTAGACTTTATGTTTCGGGATTTTGTATTTCGGAATCTTTTTTGTCGGGATTTCATTATAAACTCCCATCTGAGGGGCGACACCAATTAAAAAAAAATTTAATTCTATGCTTTTCTATGCTGAGATGGCTTTTCGCGGTAGTACGTACTCGACCCTTACGGTCACATACGCTAGCCATTTTCAAGTATAAAGCAAAGTATAAAATAGAAAAATTAACATAGAAACGGATCAATTATTGATAAAACTTCCCACCTTTGAAAAGGTTTCACTTGGATTATTTTGGAAAATTTAAAAAAATCGAAATTCTATCCATTTCTGGAGTGTTTTCCTACTATTACAGCAAGCCATGAAGCAAAAACCAAGAAAGTTTCTTTATTTTGTTAAAAGTTATTTTAATTTATATATATTTTTTTAATTAAACAGTGTTTGGCCGATTATTAGTGAATATGCTGCATATGTGGCTAATAACAGTGTTTTATTTATTCAAATTAGGAAAACTCTGTTAGACCTAACATGCATCCGTTATGAAGGCAGCAGTTAAGTTTACAGTTTATAATGTCGCTGTTACCCACAGAGTCGTGCAAAGACAAAATTCAAAACAATCTAATTGCAAAAAAATGAATTCTCAACTTATAAGCATGGGAAATTTTTACATAAAAATGCATGTTAATGAACAACAGAATGTTGAGTGCGTATTCTAACCCAGCTATAGATGAAGAAGCCAAACACAAAAGTTAAAATAGCAGAAGCAAAGTAGCAGAAAAAAGCGCAAAACAAAAAGGCAAAATTTTCTTGAGAGTATTATAGCCATAAAACGCAAAGCAAAAACCAGAACACGCAAATGTTTATAAATCTCACACTCCACCAGAGAACTTATAACGACTATAAGTTTTCTGCTCCACTGCATAAAAAACAAAAACCCAAAAAATGCTGCGGTCAATGGACGCCGATAGGAGTACTATCAAAAGAAATTTATAAAAATTATAGTAACAAGACATGTTAAAGCGGCGTGAGCGAATTGGTCACAACAAATATTAGTAATATGAAAGTGCCGCAATCGGAGAGGCGTATACGTATGTACAGGTGATCTGAGAGATAATCAAAAGGAAAAGAGTTTCGATGCGATCACATGTGGTCGTAAGTTGGTTCGAAAGCAAACATGTTTGAGAGCAACACAATAAGCCAGGCTTAATTCACGCTTTTTAATTGCGTTTCATGAGAGAGAATATCAATCTGAAAGCTATTATTTAATCAATGTCAAGGAAAATTGTTAAATTGTTGGATGTTGACATTGAGCTCGTGAGCTAAATATAAAGAGTGTGTGTTATACTTGGAAGTGATTTTTGTGAGATCATGTGATTATTTGATACAATTATAATGCGATGTTATGGTCATGTGATCTCAGAATCACGTGATCTTAATATAATCATCATGCGAAGACTGGTGAACATGGTTTTTAGTAAAACTGGTGATAAATATTTTTTTCATTATTTTCAAACGAAAAAGTAAACACTTACTGTCTACCAATTAGCGGCAATATTTCGAAAATATATAAAAAAGTCATGCAAAATATGTGTAATAACAATTAATAAATTCCTAATTGATTTGGGTTTTTCTATCATACTTTTAAGCCGAAGTACTGAACCTTATCTTTTCCAATATTTTTTTTTTTTTTGTTTTTTTTTTTTCAATTCCATCTCTTATGTGATCTTACTAAAATTGACATGTGTCATTTATTAAAAAAGAAATATTTTCACCATTAAATTTAAAAAATTAAATTCAAGAATTTAAAAATAATTCATAATGTGTGTGGATCAGTCTAATTTTTTAATTAAAAACGTATCAAACAAATTTAAAATTACGAAGTTTCTTTTTCCAAAATCAGCTTTTTTTAATTTTTTTATATTTGAATAATCCTATCGTTTATGCATTGAATTTGCTGAACTCCATTATATGCCTACAAATGATCATTCCGTAATTACAATTTTACCAAATAATCATTAACAACTTAATTATGCTATAGTATACTTCGGTTGGTGAATGACCTTCATTTGCTCCAACGCTGTTTACATTTCTTGTTATTCACACAAACTAACAACGTGAGCTCTCGCAATAGACATTTGATGAACATAATTAAGTTACACATTTTCTCATTATGAGATTGTGTACGTATGATTCGTGGCCTTCAGAGCGCATCTTGTTAATTGAGTGCCGAAGAAATGGTTTTCACTGACATCCTACACATACATAAACATTCCACCTCCGAAGACACCACATTTGGACCGATCATCTCTTTCCGTGGCAAAAGAAGTCTTCTAACTTATATAACAGCACATCACCTTGGCAAAAGACTTTAGTTCTACGGCGGCCATACAACGCTCAAGTACGATTTCGGTGCACACAAAAACCTAACTGTTGCTGTGCGCTTTACATATACTTAGTTACAAGTGCATGTAGTTTCTCTGAACTGAGTTGGTTGATTTTTGTTGAGGAAGAGAAATTGTTCAGCAAAAGAATATCCAACTTGTGAAAATTAAATTAGAAAGATTTTGGAAATAATAAATTAAAATAAGACGCAGTTTTAAATTTAAAATACAACATTTAAAGTAAAATTTTTGTGCAAAATAATAAAATTTTCTTCGAGATAAAATATTTATTATCCTTGGAAAAAGTGTTTGCTGAAAAATGGTGACCTGTAATTTTCACAAAGTTTAGAGTGAAATAAAGAAATAATTTTTTTTATAAATTTATACAGAAAAATTGTGTGTTTTTATTTAAATTAAAAGCTCAAAATATTTAATTTCCGAAAAATTTAGGTAAGTGAAAAATAATTCTTTTGAGAATTTAAATAAAATTAATTCGTAATTAAGAAATGAACCCAAACTCAAGAAATTTGAATGAAAATCAAAGAGAAAAAATTAGGTTAAAAAATAGTTTATTATATTAAGTAAAAATTAAATAAATTATATAAAATAATTTAAAATTCTTAAAAATAAAAAATGAGTTAAATTAAATACAATTTAATTTAATTTAAAAAATAAAATAATATAAAATAGTTTAAATAAATGTAAATAAAATAAAATTAAAAAAAATTAAAAAAGAGAATATAAAATAAAAATTAAAAAATTATTATAAAATAAAAAAGTGTGAAAAACAGAAATTTATAAAATACTTTAATACAAATCGCCGACTCCGTTGAACTCATACTTATATTGATAGCAGATGCCTAAAACTATGCAACGAATCTCGAATTTGAAAAATAAATTTGCGTACAGTTCGTGCATGGCTCTCTTAAACATAAACAAAATAAGTGGAGTTAAATGAAAACCATAACGTAACATAACTTAACTTAACATAACTTACTTTCAAACTTTTTAAAAGAAAATTTCCAATGAGAATTTACAATAAAAATTTGTGATTTTATGAAATTTTTTATGAACATTTACATACTTTTTACATACATATATATGTTTGTATGCTGACCCTCAAAATGACGGTGCATCACAGTGTTGTAAGAAATATTGTTAATCAAAATTCTACTATTGGAAGTGTTTCCAATTTTAATGGCTCACATTTCAAACATTTATGAGAGTTGCATGTAGTTGCAGCATGTTTGACGTTATAGCCCTGTAACCTTAATTGTAATATGCCAACGGAGGGCACAACAAAACCGAGCGCAACTAACATAGTTCTAAGCAATCGCGGCAGAAAGAAGTACACTCGCCTTCTGCCGCAATTGTTTGGAACTATGCTGTCGCGTTCGGTTCTGTTGTTGTAATATCAAAAAAGATAATAGGAAATATGTTCATGTAGATAGACTTCAAGGGTAGTACTGGAATTGCAGCTCATATTGTCAAATTAGAAATTCGTTCAAAATATTGTCAGATTACTTTTCAGATGTTGCGCCGTCTTGTTGAAACCACATCTCCTGGACATCATGGTTATTCAATTCAGGAATGAAAAAGTTAGTAATCATGGCTCTATACCGATCACCATTGATTGTAACGTTCTGGCCACCATCGTTTTTGAAGAAGTACGCACCAATGATTCCACCAGCCCATAAAGCGCACCAAACAGAGAGTTTTTCTGGATGTAACGGTGTTTCATTGTTTACATTGAAGTTTTTTCTTCATAGCAATCATATTTGACTGTATTGGCAATCCTTAACAGAATAAAACCAGACATTCTTAATATATTAATAAAATAAATTAAAAATTAAATTGGCTATAGGAATTGAAGTTCGTTTTTAGCTCAAATAATTGCGTGTCGAAAATTTTTGAAAATCCCCTGGAATTCCTTTGAGTGAAATAATCAGAGTTTAAAATATTTTCCATTATGAGTTAATGAGTATTATACCTCATTTTATAATACAAAGCTGAATAATGTTTTGAACACATTCGCTGCACATTTGATTAACTAAAAAGCGCCGCCTATTAAAATATTGTTCAGTAAATGTTTGATTACTGTCAAAAATTTCTTTTTAAGTTTTCTTACGTTGTATGCTTTTTGTACTAATGTGTTTGGGCGGCTACCTGCCAGTTTTGCTGGGCGCTAAAAGCTATGATCTTAATATGGAGCCTAAAAATATTTAAAAAAAAAAAAAAATTACAAACTTGTTTATGCATAATTTTTATGGTGTGGCCATAAGGTAGAGAATTTTTTTGTCTATTGAACGCGGCGTATCAAAAGTCAAATTAATCATTTTATAATACTTTTCACATAAACATATAATAAAATTATTAGCTTTGTTATTAAAGGCTGTGCCGAATCTATACCATCTTTGAAAGAAAAAAATATTTTTTGTTGTCATATATTCAGTGAAAAAATTAGGAAATAAGTAACTCCCAATTAATGTTCCCTATATACTTATACATAACACAGAGAATTTTTGAAGAGGTCCCAACGTGGACTTACACTAGTAGGCCAAAATATAAATGCGTGAAGAAAATTGCATTTCCTCTAAATATGGCTCAAAAATCATTAATTTTTCGTAGTTAGTTCAACATAGCTATTCTTATGGTGCGGCTGACAGCCAAGCGACAGTTTTCAAAGATTAAAAGGAATATGCAAGATATGTGCAGACCACATGTGTGCAAATACAAAAAAAAAACCCATTTCATGATGTTACGAACTAGAAAGAGAACTTAACATATGAAGCATGTCTTCACTCCTATGGCAAACGGTTGCAGGCCACAAGCGAAATAGTGAAAAAGGGGAAAGAATATATTTAAAAGAGATGAATAATGGTGTAAAAAAGAAAACAAAGCTACTAAATCTCTCTAAAGACTGAATATCCCTTTGTAGGGCGAAAAAATAATTCTGGTATGACCACCAATGGTGCGATCAGAGTAAAGTGAAGACTTAACCTATTAAGCACAAAACATGAAGTATGTTCGGAGAGACAGGTAAACATTACAAGACGACGCATAGTACCTGCAAGGATATGAAAATTAATATCTCTCATGGCACTAATTGGTGCTGATGGCCTTGCGGTTCAGTTGGAAATTTTAAACGTTTCAAAGTTAATAATAATATATTAATAACACCAGTCAACATTTCTGCATTGTAAATTTCAGTTTCTTTTACGCTAAAAATAAGGAAAAAGTTATGATTTTGACTAAGATTTGTGTTTTTTGTTCTCTTTGGTCTAAATTAAAATATTATTTATTAACACTTGTACATACATAAATGAAGTATGAGGAGACATTATGAACCAATAAAGAAAATCCTAATTTATGCATAAATAGTAGAATCAAATAAAAATCAGTGCATAAATACGTCCGTATGTTTGCATAAAAAAATTGTCGAAGCAATGCCAAAAACCAAAACTTTTATGCCATAATTTAAAATAAAATGCACATGTAGTTGTATGTAATGCATGGAAATCAATAACATCTTCTTAATGCGAATAAATCTTTTTCATTTCACCAATAAATGTATTCAGTGAATAAGAAATTATAAACAATTTATTGGTGAAAGTTATTTTTTGACAGGAATGCATACCACATATTTCTTTCATTATATTCTACTTTCCATTTGGCACTTAACATATATTGATATATAAGAAAGATTCGAACTTGCCTTATGTGTTTTTTTATTCTCCTTTTAGCAAGTCATGTATGTTTACTTATCTCAGATTTTATTTACACAAGCAAAGCGCATAATAATTTTATTTTATCTCTGCCATCGATGCGTAAATTATGTTTCCAAATTTTTAAATTTTTTTCGCGCTGTTCATCGTTTCGATAACTTTCCGTTTCAATTAACGATTGGCTCCACAACATTCCATTTATTTTGATGTGGTCACTAGGCGATAACTAGCGACAGATTTCTGTCGTTTTGATTGATTAATTACAATTTCTTTGAGATTCCTTAATTTTCAGTGTTTGAACAAGCACATGGAGTAGGAATTTACACGAATATCGATTTTGAAAATGTCTATCTGTATATCAAGTAAATAAGCAACAATGACTACATAGATTCAGATTTTTAATATATAGTTGTGTTAAAGCTTCGGAAATGAAAAATAACAAAAAAAATTTTAAAAAGTAATAATAAATTGTTTACTCTTATATAAAGAAATTTACCGACATATTAAGAAATTTCCCTCATATTAAGAAATATAAATAAAGAGATATTTGCTTTTCCCTTGGTGTTAATATTACTTCAGTATAAGTGCAACCCATAAAATATATAGGCTAGGGGTTTATTATATAACAAACTGGTTAATAATATTCTTATGTAAATATATTTCCGGTTTTTCTGTTACAGTTCTGCCGTGGCAATCGTAAAACTTAAAAAATATTTAAGAAAAAGGAACTTGACCTTACTTCAGCCAAGAGTATGCTGGCGCCACCGTTCATATGTTGTACATCAATCAAAACACAAAGTAGAACAATCTAATGCACATTCAACATATACACCTGTTCTGGAACAAAAACAGTAAAACAGCGAATATCAAAACTATTGCTGGCATAACGGACAAACAACATTAATAACATAAAGCTTAAACGGTTCCTTTCCTTACAACAGCATTTTGTTGAATTATTGCAAAGATTAAGGCGATTAAGCAAAAGACTTTCAAAGGCAAAAGACTTCCAAAAAAGATGACGCAGTAAGAGACAATAACTCACAAGGTGTCTGTCGTAGAGGTCGTTTCACACGAAATTTAATTATAAAGCTAAGAAGCTCATTCTCTCCAAAAAAAAAAAGATGAATGAAATGTAGATACAGAAGAGAAAGCAAAGGAAATGTAAATGAACTTTGGTCAGGCGTTCAGCAGCTTACGTAGAGCTAAAATAATATACACATGCTCCTTGTCTAACAAGCCTTACTGTTAAACGACATTTAATTGCTGTTTTATTTGCAACATTTTGTGGGAAATGGCGGAAGAAACAATAGTATAACACTATGAAGCACATAAAAGCTGTACACCAATATTATGCTATGGTTAAATATATATGTATACGCATGGTTGCATATCATATTTTAAAGTATATTTGCAACTACATATGTCCTTTTTGGGGTCATTGATCACTGCTACTACCACTGCCACTACGCCTGTAGGCCGACTGCTCGTATTATAACTTATAATAGTAGCGAATATGGAGATATGTATGCAAATTCTTGGTTTATACAAGTAGTTGTTGAACACATAATGTCACAATAGTTCACTGGCAAGGCATTCAACTTTTATTAAATCTTTTGTGTTTTTTTCATAAGCTTATTGAATTTTTTGTTTAGCTTTTTGCAAATTTATTCAATTTATTTCCATTTTTAGTTTTTTTTTTTTAAATTTTCTTCAATTTAATTTTGGATAACTTTCAGTTGTTGACGTAAAGACAGCAAGACTTGCCCTTTTGGAATTATGTAACAAAAAATAAATTATGATAATTAAGATGTATTATGTAATTCATATGTATTTCCACGAAAGTCTTGTAAAGTCAATAAAGAAGAAGAAAAATAAAAAAGAATATTAACACTTCGATGAAAGCATTATACCTTATACACGTATTGTATACTGTAAAAAATCCAAGTTTTCTGCAAATGAAAAAAAAAATTAATAACTAAAAAAAAAATATTAAATATTTAATTGAAAGCCTAAACCTCTTTCTGTCTATATGCGCAATGGCTTTCTTTTTTCGTAATATGACTTATGCGTTATTCGCTCTTACTATTAAATATCTCTAGCAATAGTCATATTTTATTACAAGATAGCTTTCTTTAGCTTTCTCGACATTTGAAAAGTGCGTAAAACGCATTTCTATTCGTAAAAAACTCACTTTTCCAGACATAAAGTGATAGGAACGTACTTTATTAGCGAAAAGCCAACAAGAGACTGATAATGCACACTTAATTTCTTTTTACTTTCTTGCACTTCATTTTTTTCTACTTCATAAAAACATTAATCTATTAATTCAACAGGTTTAAGCAAATAATGTTGCAATAAGGAGGTAGATGTAAACAATAATATACTAAGAGAAATGTCATAAAATACTTACAAATGTGACAAATCAAGTAAAAAAATTGAATCAAGCAAAGGTATACGAAAATCACTTCAGAGATTATAAAGTGCCAAATTTATATATATAGAAGAGGAACATATATGTATATATATATCTATATATATGCGTTTAATTTCAAAAATACTAAAATACTATCAAAACTGAAAATTTTCTAACGATGGAATTGCTTTTCGCAATGAAATGCAACTAGTATTTTAATGATAATAAAAATTAATTAAAAAAAAGCATTTAGTCTATTTTACTTAATTGTATATAATTTAAGTTAATTTTATTTTATTTTATTTTATTTCTTACATTTACCCTTACTTCTTGTCACCTTGAAATATTAAGCTTGAACAAAAACGATTGAAATCACGCTAAAACTATGTAGGGAAAAAATGGTCTAGTACGCTAAATACTTAAAGCTGGTGCTCAAAGGCCCAAAGACAACAAAAAGCAACAGAGTAATACACCGATGCAGCAGCAACAGGGCTTGGCTGACACTTAAGAGCAGCTTTATAGTTGAAAAACATATTGCTTTACCACACATTTAGTACGCACATACACACATTTCAATGTATCATCAATGTAACAGGAATATCATCGAAAACGTGCAGCCCATTAAGCGAATACTAGCGAGGTCTATGAAACAAGCAAAAAAACTAAAAAAAAAGCCTAAATTGGCGGTAAGGAATACACAAAAAGTATGAGAAATACCAATGAGTAGAAAAATAAAACTAAAAAATCGAACAGAAGGCGTGAGTAAGGGTTAAAGATGTTACTTAGGTTGTAAAACAAATAGTGAACCAGATAAAATTGCTTCAACGATGGTGGCAACAAGCGCACCTTTTGCGAAGATTGCATCGCCCATATCAACATGTTTACATGTATAAGCATATGTTGGACACTACAAGTGCATAGAAGGTCGGTGTAAATTGAAATAAAACTAATAGCTAGTAATAAGCTAGTAAGTCGGCACAGAGTAAATGGGACTATATGCTTAAATCCAGGATAATTAAATAAAATTATGGTGTACATTTAATAACACTTTTTTTTTACCCAAACCATAATTTTAAAAATTTATTTGAATTATCAGATATCGCAAAATACAAACATCGGGATTATTATATAAGTTTCAGAACGCAAATGCTATTTTGGAAATCATTATAAATCATTCTGTAACATCCAATTATCCAACAGTCATCACTAACTTATACAACAACACCAATAGTTTAAATATTGGCATTTAATAAGGTAAATAGAACACAAAGACCACGAAGGAACATGAAGTACTAGGTGACTTGTGGTTATCTGTGATTTGCGTAAATGTAAGACTAATGGATGTATGTGTTCATGCTTCTTACTTTAACCGAATTCTCTTCACATAGCTAAAAGCTTTCTGTCTCTGTATCGTCTCCTGCGTGTGACCAGGGGATGCGTCTACTGCAACACAAACGTCACATATCATCAACTCATAATAGATATACAGTTTCTGCTCAATACCATCACCACCGCCACCGCTAATTATCCGTCCGCAGTCAGACCGACCGCAAGCTAAACGTGTCATCTAAAGGCGCTACTGGCACCATTTCAATACGACGCCTTAGATCTGTCCAAACCAACTACTATTGCTACTACTTTGATAGTTACTCTACGGCAGTCCAGCTTTAGCATCTAACAGAAATTGAGCAGCAATTGCTGGCACGCATATGAGGTCGTGCCACGCAATGAAACAGACGCGAGTAGCTGCCGTTGCTTTCTTCACGATGACGACAAACGTCATCAGGCCAAAAGATTTCCAAGGCGATACTTGATTTGGAATAGTAGTGGCAAGATTGACATACCTTTCATGAGCATGAAATGCTATTGAAACTTTGGTCCTATATATGATAGAGATACATCATATAAATATATAAATTTTGGTACCGATATGACTCGTATGTGAAAGTGACTCCATGCTGATTTGAATGCAAACTAACGTCACTAACCATAAAAATCCAACCACTTGCGCAGAAAATAATAAATGAATAAAAAATCCATCAATAAGGGTATGAGGTACATGGAAAGTATTATCTTTTTTCTTTTTTTCTTCTCAATATTTAAAATGTTCGGTCTTACTCAGTCACAGCTCTGTCTTACTTACTTTCGGTTGCTTCTGCCAGTTGTGGTATTTTGTTGTTCTTCGTTTGAACACTCGAAATTGGGATAATAACGTCACGAAGAAGCCATTGCCACGCCGATTAGGCTCAAATCCCAAGCAATTTGCCACGCCAATAAATTTGCAATAAAAGAGCGAATTAATGTAAAAAAGGAAAGAAAATGTACACTTATAAGAATCTCCTTCAGTGTTTCTTGTTAACAATTATTTTTATTCCCAAGCATGCCTACAATCACCAATTGTAATCATTATCATTAATATTATTTGCTGCAGCACTGTCAGCACTATTGTCTATCCGTCAATGACACTCAAACCGGCTTTGGTGGTAAATTGCATGCTCAACATCTTCACAAGTGAATACACTCTCGAATAAAGGCCGCAAACGTATGTCACTGCCACCTGCACCAGCTTTTTTTCACTGGTTGCAATACACATATTTGTGGTATATTCTTTTCGCACGCACGAGACGTGCAGCAGCTAGTGGCAGTCAGTATATACAGCAACTTGTATGAACTAAAATCTGATTACAGCACTGACTTTTATTAGGTCACCGCAGCAGCCTTTAAAAGCAAGAAAGACAGCAACAACAGAAATGCAGGAAAACCAGCCATAAATATTACAGTGACACACAAAAATCAAACCACAAAAACAAATTGCAGCTATTCTACACACATTCTCACATACATTTCGTACATATGTAAGAATGTTAGGCAGCTTCTAAGTGGATTTTGGTGTCATTTGTGTGATGTGGTTTGATCGGCTGCCGCTGATAAATTACAAAAGCAAATTTTTTCTGTTGTTTCAATTTCTATATAATTCGTTTATATCTTGTGTATGTGTTAGAATAATGTATATATGTATATATAAATTCTAAAATATGAGAATAAATTTGTTCACATTTTCATAACTTTCTCTTTAAACCAATAATAGATAAAGAATACATACAGAGTACTCGTTACTGGTCTTAGCAAATTTATGGGTGTGCCAGGGCGTATGAGCGAACTTAAATTAAATCTCATCTCTTTACTAATTTATCCACTTACATTTGACTATATATATTTATATCAATATTCGGGTACATTCTGCAAATTAAGCTGAAATCTAGCTCAACAAATATTTACTTAGTCTAACTGCATAACTTAACTATCGTTTCATTAGCATAAATACTTTTTAGCAAATATTTAACCAAAATGTAGGCCAACCTCAATTGAAATAAATTTTTACCTGCTCCTATCAAGCTAAAACCATATGGACGTAGAAGTTTTTCAAAACCGGCACAAATAATTATTTATATTTGCAATTAAAAATCATGACTTAAATATTCAAAGAAAAAATACAGTGTGAATTGAATTTAAATTCATTAACTTATTGTCTTTAGTACTTTTGTAAGAAAAAATGTATTTCATGCATTTTTTTAAATTATTATTAATGAATACGCAACGCAAAATGCATGTACGAGTATATACAGTACTAAAGCCTTTTGATTGAAGTCTTTTGCACTCAAAATATTTTTCCATACTTGTCACTTACATTCCCTTCTCGACATTCAAAACTAAAATGTCCATTAATTTTGATAAATCAATGTCACCTAATTAAAATAGAACTCCAAAAACTATTTGTTGGTACAGCGAATTTTTATTAATTAACATTAAGAGCTATTTAAAATTTCTTAAATTCGCGCTATAAAAGCAAATCTGTATTTAGCTAAATTGTAGAAGAAGAAAATATCAAATAACTACTGAGAGCAGTCAAGCATAATACGAGTGACAAGTTGATACTCGACATAAGGCATTGAGATATGGTTTAATAGTCGACAGCACGTTCTGCAACGATGGCAAGATAAAAATGAAAGAAGTGGAAAGAAAAAATGCTAAAGAAGCTGGACGCACAAGAATGTGGAACGAAATTCGTACACAATCAATCGCTGGCCACATAGTTCAGGACACTGCCCGGGATTGTTTGATTTAGAAACGCGTCTCAAAAGCACAAACACACATTTACTGATGCTACTAATACAACCACTGTTGCTTCTACGTGTTTTGATTATTTTATTTATTTTATTTTTATTTTATGCGATTCCGCAGGAACGTAAAAATATGTTAGCCAAGTTTGTTGCGCAGCAAAAAACCGTTTGAATGACAATGTAGAAATTCCAGTTAAAACAGTGCATGCTACAACGACAACAAAGACAAACGACACGACAACAACAACTTCAAAAAGAACAACTATGAAAACTAACAGCAGAAGTCCACATGGAACTAACAGGAGGAAGCACGCCTATTACAGCAACATGGACTTTACCGCACAGCCTCAGAATTTAATCACAAAATGTTGGCCTGTACGGTGCACTAGTCAAGCGAAGTCCGAAATCAATGCGTTTGAACAAGTTTTGTAGTTTGAATCTCTATAACAAAAATATTTACAACAACAACGTCACTACAGGAATCACTGATCACAATAATTAACTGTTAGTCGCAGTGTGATCGATGTGTTTTATTTTATTTTTTTTTAATTTGTATGTAAACCACAAGGCAACAGCTCAAATGACATTTAATGCAATACACAAGCAAAGCAAGAGCAGGCGTTGTGTTGCATTGTCAGATTTACAAAGCTTGCCGTCGAGCAGTCGACTGCAGATTATAGCGGTGATTTCTGACAAAATTTTTATGACCATGAAAATTCAATTGCCCACTGAGCGGGCGAAAACTCTGATGACGAGCTACAGAAATGAAAATGTATATACCCAAAATAAATGTGAAAGATATAACATTACATGGCGTAACAAAACTTAAAATCACATAACAAAATATGATGCCGTTGATCGTTCGAGAATGAACCAGTATCCAACTAGTTAACCTAAGAATATATGAAACATTAAAAAATAAGATATAAATGATGCAAGATTAAAAAAGACACTTGCATAAATCATACACATATGTATGTAATAAAATATTTATTTTATGTAAAAGAAGGCTTTACTTCCTATGTAAAAAAGTCTTTACTTCCCTGTTGAATTAGATTTTATAGAATTTTAACTCGAGTTTCGCGTTTCAGCTTCAATAGTATAAAATATTTGTCTAATCATGAAAATACAAAAGGCCTGAGAATTATGTCACCCTCAAGTGACTCAAACCATATGCATGGAAGCTGGATTTGTGATTTCAGATTTTTTGTTGTAACACGCTGAAATAAATATATGTGCATGTATAATTAATTGAAGCTTCTTTTCCAACATTTCCAATAATGAATAACTTTTCAAGCAACAACAATACTAAAAAAAATTTCCTGATCTTTTCAAACGAAAGCCTGCAAGTCAAACATAAAAAAGAGAGTTTCAAATAAATTTATGTATTTGGATTTCACGCACTAGAACCTATACAAAAGAAGAACCAGCAAGCCAACAAATCATATGTAGAAAAAAGGCGGATGGTTAGTAGGTCAAGTTTTCAAAGGCAACCGGCTAAAGTATTGACAGAAGTCGTATTTTATAATCAGAGTGGACACACACAAATATATATACATATGAGTTATTTTTCAAAATGAACTGTGTAGGTAGCCCGTATTTGGCAGCATCTTAAACACGCTAAAACTCACCTATACTTGATGAAAAGAAAAATATTTCCAGAAATTTTATTACTTACTGCAGTAAAAATTAAAGAAAAATTGAGAGTATTCTCTGTGTCTAGGAAATTCATTCTATGCAAATATTTTTTTTTATAGTTCTACTAGGGAGCGAGAATACGCATATTTTAGAATTGTGACAAATTCAGGTGAACCAATACAACAACCCGGCACGGGGTAGCTTTTTACTTCTTGCATATTCTTTTAAAATAAAATAAAATTTAATTATTATAAGTTAAATTAAATTATATGAATCAAAATAAAATAAAATAAAAATGAAATAAAATAGAATAAATTAAAATAAAATAAAATAAATTAAAGCCTAAAACAAAAAAATTCCAAACTGAGCACAGGTTACTTAGAATGGCTTATAGTTTTCACTGGAATACGATTTGGTGCATTGCTTTTTTATTTTTGTGATTATACTTCTGAAACCTTCAAGACAGACTATTTGCTTGTTAACTGCCTCTAATGGCAAGGCAATTATACCGAATGTCTCGCCAATTGTAGTCACAATACCTCATTACCAAATGTTGGCGAATCACGTTTTTAACGATCGGCCATTAAAAATTCAAACGCATTTACAACATAAGAACAACAGAAGAAGGAAAAGCGACAACAATAATAACAACAACAGTGTTAGACATTTCCGTAGGACACCGAACAACTGCAGAAATTTAATTGAATGCCAATGCCAATGCCAAAAAGTGACTAGTGGCAGTGACAAAGCAGCATTTGGGTGAACGAAAAACGCAAAAAGAGAACCCAGGCTGGGAAAACTATTGCAAAAGCTATTTAGGAAGTTCTATCAGCCAACATCCCAGTAACTAACAAAGTTAACAACAACAAAAAGAATCATGTTTCAACAACAGTAACAACAAATAAGACAAACGACAGCAGTCAAATTAAAAGCCATTAAATTCATTGACTTTCATTGATTTGCTGCACACCCCAGAAAGCTTAACGACAGAGTCGACGAGAAATAAATATTCATTTTAAATGCCACAAGCTGTGAGTCTTACCGCTGACTCGCCACCTAATTCGTTTTCAAATTTACGAGAGACATAACCATGCTGCACCAATTTTTAACAAACCTACGTACAAAGGTTTAGTTGTACGAGCTCTAATGTCATAGTTGGATGTAGCCGACCTCCCAAGTTTCTCCAAGTTTATTCAGCCGGAAAACATAATTAAATAATTGCACTAACTTACCTGACTTCCAAATAATATTATAGAAAACTAAACGCTTACCTACAAAAAGAGAAGAAAAATTAATATTTACTAATTAATAAATAAATGTTTGAAATGCATATAAAAAACAATTAAACAAAAATACGATTTGAGTTTATTGGTGAAGTTACAGACTTTATTTGCACTTAGGCTCATAATATGGATCTGGAAGTAAACTTTTTCGTTGCGACTACTTTTTTTAAATAAAGTGATGAAAAGTTCTTCTGACATATTGCAGAACTGTCGTTTTCACTTAAACAATTAGCAGCTAACCAATGAAAATTGAAAAATGTAATAGAAAAAAAAGATTTAAAAAAAAATTATAAAATTCAAATGTGATTTCGCTATTAAGGAACAATAGTGAAAATCATTAAATTATTTGACTCTTGAGGCGCGGATTTGGTTGCTGCTGGTATTAATCTTAAATTGTTGGTCCATATAAATGCAGCAGCCTGATGCCATTTGACACTACGGGTCACAGCAGCAAAATGTATTCGTATATGACAAACATGCTTAAAATAATTCACACACATACCTGCGTTTATATACAAAGTCTAATATAAAGAAAAAATATTAGTATAGTTGCTTACCGAATATACACCGATATGTTGCATTCAACTCTTTACAATACATAAATCGTGGCATTTTTATCACTTTCATGTGTTCGTTTGTTTCTTTATTCGTTGCTCACATCGTAAATGCCAATAAATTATTAGGAAGTTAAACAAATACTTAAACAAAAACAACAACAAGAGACAGTTTTCCATTTTCATAAGTTTTTTTTTTTTTTTTTTTTTTTTTTTTTTGACTAGCACCAAGTGAATATAGCCAACATAAGCGGCGACATAGATACAACAGCTCACCTCAGACGCCACCTTGTCCATTTTTAACTGTAGCAATGGCTTTTCTCTGCTTTCTTGAATTCAATGACTTCCCTTTGCTTACTTTTTTTCTTACTCCTATTTTATAAACAATACTGCAAGCTGTCGAAATGCATCCACCCACTTTACCAAGCGCAAAGAAACTCATTCTTTGATGTTTTTATGCAAATGACCTTAAAAGAGGTGGCATTAGGTTGGTCAGTTGGCACGGCATTACTTTCCCATGACGTTTATTGCGACTGCTGGTAAAAAAAGATTAAAAGCCTCTACAGTCACTTTAACAGACATCCCTTAAGTAGGAAAGTCGTGCCTTTGAATATGCTTCCATAAGCGGTGTCTAGACCAAAAATGAGTTGTTGGAAAACTATTTTCATTTTCAATATACACCGATATTCACGTTCACACCTCTTATTTTCACCACTTTTTTTCTCCATTTGTCTGTCTATTTGATATTGCCCTTACTTGCCTCTAGTTCATGACTTAATTAGAAATAAAAAAATGGAAATTCATGCAGCAAAGAGCTGCTTATAAAAAAAATACTAAAAAATAAAGTCACACAAACATATATATTGCCACACAGCATTAAGTGGTTGAAATATCTAAATGCCAGCCCAACAGCAGAAAGCATTGACTGTAGGCGGTGGACATCAGCTTCTTTCGATGTTAATGTCAGCATTGTGCCCAGTCACCAGCTGTAATATCACCAACTTCACATGATTAGTTCTCCCTCTTTTGTACTGAAAGGTTTTTTGGTTTTGTTCATTCGCATTTTTTTATCAGTATTTTTGGGTGGTATTCATTTCCTTCTACTGTCAACAAGCGCTCGAGAGCTTAAAGGACCAAAAACCACGTGAAAATGCCATAAACCCATATTTAAATGAGAGAAATTCTTGAACGAAAATATGGAGTGAACAGTAAAAATTCCTGGTTCCGAAAAAATATGAGAACCAATACGACAAAAATTAAATTTATTTCCTTCTGTTTAAAAGCCTTGATGAAACATTTTATTTTTATTTTTATGGTATACAATTTAAATATGGAAAATGCTATACGAGGGCTACCAATTATGACTATCTATTTACAGAGTAACTAACTGATTTATGGTTTTGATTCTTAATTTAAAAGTCATGGTGTTTATTGAGAAATTTTCAGTAGATATTTTGAAAAAATATTCTTCAAATTTTTACAACTTCATTTAGTACAAAAGTCTTAACCTTACTTGCAATATCTACGTAAATACGTACATCTTCCAATAAGCCTGAAGTACATGAGCTACATTTTTGAGAAAAAAATTCAAATAAAATAAAATTTAAATGCCTGCGATAACGGCCTGTCTGCAACAGCGGCGCGAAGAAAATTTAAATGCACGAAAACAGAAAATTCGCCGACTGCTAAGAATTTTGCAGCTTCCAAATCACTAAAGAAATATTTGCTGCTATTTACTCTATAGCATAAAAAATATATAATTTTTTTTAATATCTCACTTTTCGTGCGCAGCCTTACAGCGGTGATATTTTCAGGCTGATAATACCTGGTAATAGCAGAGCTAACTGCTGGTGCTTGCCGCTCGCCTTTGTATTTTATATTTATTTAAGTTTTATTTTGAATAAAACTTATTTTATTTTTGTATTTTGCTTCCTCCTTCCTATCTTGTTTAAAGAATAAAAACTTAAAGTTATTTACGAAATAGATGTGCATTTTTGGAGAAATGTTACAAACATTAAAATCACTTCCAAAGCAGGGCAGTAAACCCAATAAGAGGGTGATCTAATCTGTCTTAGGACGAGTTTTCATCCATAAATAGGTATTGCGTTCATGAGATTTTTTTTTTCTACAGAGAACAAGAAACTGTTTACAGAAGGAATGATAATTTTAATAATATAAATAATAGACATTTAGCTTCCCACTACATATATGAAACAACTGTGGATTTTAGTGTTGAAATTTATCGAAAATCGCGTGAGTAATGAACACGCAAATGATTTTAAAAGACAAGAAATGAAATATTACTCAGCTTTTTTTTGTACTGGTAAATGCTTGATAGCCTTTCTTAACTGTTATGGTCAAATGTGAAAACTTCTTTAATCAATAATGTGAAAAATCTGTAAGGAAAGGAATCCAGGCACTTGAGGCCACCAACAAAGTCATAATGGCCGACGACTCATTTAGGAATTAGGTCAACAGCACATGTGAATGAGCCATACATATATACAACAGCCAACAGTTGGACATTGATGAAGTGCACAATTGATTAAAACACCGCAAAACGTTAAACCAGTCGGCGTGCGGGTATAAGCATATATGAGCTATGAAGATGGCATGTGGAAGTTTTGTGCATGAATACGTATGTACATGCTTATGTATCTGAATGTGCGAGTGTCGCTGCCTTGAGATTTTGCTGCCTGCTCATACTTGTATTCATTCGTGGGTCAAATGTTTGTACTATCAGTTTATTAGTTATTTTTTGGGCCGAAATTGATTAATTGGTTAACAATAAACAGCAAAAATATGAGGAATTTCTTACTGCATTTTAACCGTTATTATAATTGAATTTTTCCTCATATGGCAATATCGCCTTTTCACTGCATCCAGGCAGTTAATATGCGGATTTCGGTGATCAGCTAAATTTCAATTCTTATCTTTTTTGACAAGATAAAGGTGTTAGAAAAATAATAGACAAATAAAAAACCTTCTTAAATCGACTCAAGAATAAAAATTAAGAGCTTAAAAGAAAAAAAATGATTAATAAATAAACCTGATTTTCGAAAAATCTAGAATAATATTTAATAATAAGCCCTGCAACTATCATCTATCAGAATCAATGTTGTTTCCCGCTTAGAATATCAGTATCGGAAAGATTTTATTTTACGGATTTTCTTTACATCAAAATTTTTTCTGTCTATAACATTCATTTACTTGTTGATCGGCGGTTTTATTGTGCCTGAAGGGTTTATAGACAGTACAAAAGAGAAATATTTTACTTTCGCTATATGTTCCCACAACCCTTTTTTAGCTGTAAATGAATTAAGCCTTGCACTCTCTTCCAACTATTTTCATTCATTAATAATTTTAATTTATGGCAGAGTTGCACATACTTATATACACATTTTCTCTTATTCCCAATGAAAATTCATATTCCACAATTTTAGATTCTAATTTACAAAGAGTAGCTCCTTCTTGAATGTAAGCACTCTGAAAATAGCATAACGAAAATATCCTCATAACCAGCTACAATGCATATCATATGACTGCAGACTGCATGCTTAGGCCCTTATGCACACTTATTCATACGGAACACACAATAAGCCCTCCCATATTCAAATAGAACTCAAAAACTCGTTTTGAGAATTATGAGCGGCGGTTAATATTACAAAACATTTAATCCGTTGAGTGACTAAGCAGAGATTGTGGTCATTGCTATCATCAATAACAGACGCTAACAGTAACAAAGTCCTTCTCAATGCTACAGATCATTCATGCAGCCATAGTCGGTGTAGGGCATGGAGCTGTATTACTGTGGCCGACTGGCCGCTGCTAATGACTTTACAGAAAATGCGCACACTATGAATGAATTAGCAGAAGGCTTTGCTGCCCCGTCATCAGGCATATAAATACACACAGTTAGTAAAGTGCTTATGTACTTGCTCATATATGCGCAATTTACCTTTTGAAGTCTGTTGCATGGAGCGGCTGGGCAATAAATACTTATAATTATGATATAAAAAAAACATTTAAGAAGTTAAGAATGCAAAAATAAGTTCACAAAATTTAAGTTACTCAAATTTAAATTTTTTATTGTCAATTCGAACTTCTAAAATTCCAGATATTTTTTCAATAAAAACGAGAAAGGCTGTCTTCGTTCATGCGGAAGTTTTAATACCTTCCATGAACATAACGATTTCATT
Source organism: Neoceratitis asiatica (assembly GCA_030068015.2). Taxonomy (NCBI): domain Eukaryota; kingdom Metazoa; phylum Arthropoda; class Insecta; order Diptera; family Tephritidae; genus Neoceratitis; species Neoceratitis asiatica. The sequence continues at coordinate 9,184,851 of CM061528.1, forward strand.
GCAAATTGCAAAATTCGATTTTGATAATTTTCGGAGTGAACATCAACTTGAATTTACGTCTGTAGAATACCAAATTTCACGCCCTTAGATGCTTTTATAACGGACTTTTGACCCAAGACCTCATATCATATGATATCGAATTCCGATTTCGATGATTTTCAGTACCAATGTGCAGTTCATAATATGTGTGTAGGATTTCACATTCTTAGGTACTTGCTTGACAGATTTATGATCCAAAATTTCAAATCTCAAAAATCAGTCGAATATATGCCACAGTGATCCGATCCGGTCTTCTCCGACAAATGATCGTTTAAACGTATAGGTGCATCTGCCTACCAAGTTTGGTTGAAATATCTCAAAAATTGAGATAATAGTTTGCGTTTCAGCAGACAGGCGGACGTACAGACGGACAGATTAGACGATCGGTATAAATATCTGGGGGTCTATGGGTCTATATCTTCTCTTTCAGGTACTTATATATTTCGGTCGAAAGTTAAAATACTATTTTATTCTTTCTCTTATTCTAATCTCAGCTTATCTTCGATAATTTGCTCTCTTAGCGCAACTTCTTTCAAAGACAAAATAAATGTATAGGCTCTGAACTCTTTATTCGATAATCGACGAAGCAATAAAGCCGGCTGGTCGGTTCAATAAACCTATTCAATAATAAAAATAAAAAAGTTACACAAAACGTTATCAAGCACTATTTTGCGTTAAATAAGAACGAATAAAAAGAAAAGAAAACATTTGAAATCAATTTGGTATTCTATACCATTCAATAATGTGCTAACATAGACGGTAAAATTCTGCGCAATTGAAATGCTAATGTGAACTTAATTTTTTTTTGTTCAATGATTGAATTTGATTAACTTATTTTTCATTATTAAATTTTTTTATTTACTTCTATAGACACGCTCATAATCTCTTCAGAGTTTCATATACTTTCTTTTATCACTGTCATTCAAGTGTCATCTTCATAGGCAAAGGATAGGGCATTCTATTGTTCAATTATTATATTATATATAGTTCAATGACAACCCATTCTTATATAAATTTCCATATATCTTAGATGAATACATTTAAAGTTTTGTAAGGCGAAGAACCACAAACATTCTTGTGTGCGTTTATACTTATACATACAAGTGAAAACGATGACTCGACAGACAGGCATTGAAATGCTTTTGACTGTGACAGTTCGGTGCACTGCATATCTTCAGCAATGCATCCCACTCAAAGCTACTTTGTTAGCAATTATTTTCTTCTGGTATTTACCACTTGTTGCATTATCAGTGGCCACTTAAATTTGCAGCATGCAAACAACGCAAAGGCTATTCGATAAATTTATTTATTTTATAACTAAATCGATGAATTTACGTTAAAATGAAAGCGGATAAATGATGACGAAGAATATTTTTCTATGAACAAAAGGAAGAAACCCCATAAATAGATTTTTTGGTAAATTTTTTGCACCGAAAAAAATATTAGGCCTCTAGAATTTTATTCACTATTAAATTTCTATTCAAAACATGAATTGTGTTTATTTTAATATATCATTGCAAGCAATTTTTGTATTTTTATGAAGTAAATTATTTAAAAAAGGGACCGTTACTTTTTCTTGAAGATAAAGTTAATTGAAATATAACAAAATTTATATGTTTGTTTCCATTTTCAGCTGAAAAGTAAACTTTATATCAGCTGGTAGGAATTTGTGTATTAACAGAGAACATAGTAAGGCAAGAAAGGCAGCTTAAATTGATTTTAAAAACTTTAAAGGTAAGTTTCATATTTAGATGTATAACTCGGCACAAACTCTATAAGGAAATATTGTATTTCAGTTATTTCCAATAAGACTTAAGCCGCCAAATTGCCAAATAGCAATTGATATATGATCATAAGGAACAAAAAAGTTAAAATTTTTCTTATATTAAAAATTGATTGCAGTAAACTTTATTGGCTGTCAATAAATTATTTTTACAAATATTTTATTACGATTATAAATTGATTACATTTGCGTGCGAAATTGTCGATAATCAACGAAGAAACAACGCCCAGCAATAGAATTCAAAAATAAAAAAAGTCAATATCCATTTTATTATTTTATTTAACTATTAGCACTACACCATTTTGAGCCCATTACATACTCCAAAACAAGTTTACAATAATGCGTGAAATACAGAAAAACTTGCTTAGAAAATGAAATTCATACGCATACATTGTATATACAAGAACAAACATACGCAAGTGCAGCTGAAATAATTTTCAAACACTTAGCAAGTAAATGCAAGATTTTCATTAACACTTTGACTGAAAAAGTTAAACATTTCTGTACCAAAAGACAACACAAATAACGCATAAATTTACAAAAGCACACACTCTTGAAGAATGGTAGACGCTTTCGGTTGAATCAAGTATGCATATCAGCCATATTGCCTTGCTCTGCTCTCCACACCCAAATCTGTTCGATCAGTTCGGTGTGTATTTGACTGTATACACATGTGTATGTACCAATGTACATATTCTATATCCGAAATACTCATGTAGCTGCAGCTGTTAAAAATTTCGTTTAGCTGGAAAAAGTTTACATTCATTGATTAGTGTTGTTAGTGCTGTATGTGGCGGACTAACGTACAGCGTGTGTGTCTAGCAGCATCAACATACAAAAAACGAAACGTTGTGTTTAATATTACAATATTATTGGTGGTATCTCAGTATTTTTTGTAGTTATAATGTCGTTATTATTATTAAAAAGTGTGGACGTGGTAAATAAAAGACTTTTGCAACGAACTTGGCTTAATACTAAAAGGGGTGTGTAAGTGAGAAGGCATGTACTTGTATTTGCGTGTGGTAACGCAAATATTGATTTACACAATCACTTGGCGGAATGCAAGCGGTACTCTCTAGCGAGCTCATCATTAAATCAGCATAAATGAATGGTAATAACAATTCATTTAAAACCAATAAAATATGGTATTAAGTCATTTGTGGTTGGCGGCATGTAATTATGGACGGTTAATATTAGACGAGCAAAAAAGAGGAAATTAATTAGAAAGAAAAAATGTGTATAACTTTGATGTGGGAAATATGTAAAACATAATGTAATTGTTAATTGTTAAATATTAAATGTTTATATGCATTTTACTATTTCATAATTGGTAAATAATTTTCACCAATTTATAGTTTTTTCTTGTAGACTTGCGTAGCAGGTCATTTGAAAAGTCTCCGGCCTACCATAATAAAACGCATTTTTCGGCAAACTTCATTTTTTTTATTCAACATAATTCCCTTCAAAGATGATACACTGATTATAGAGATCTTTCAACTTTTCGATACCATTTTTGTGGTACGATTTGTCTTTGCTTCAAAATAAGTCTCAGTTTCGGCGATCTCTCTCTCTCTTCATTCGAGGAATATTTCTTCCCAGTGAGCATGTTTGTGATCTGAAAACGGGAAATAATCAGAGGGGGCCAGATCTGGAGAATATAGTGAATGCGGAAGCAGTTCGAAGCCTAATTAATGGATTTTTCTAATCGATTTCACTAACACGTTGCATTTCTTTGGTGAAATAATACTTTCTTTTTCTTTAAATGCGGCGATTTCGTCCTTCAAACGGTCCAGTCAATGAAATTATTTCTTGAGCATCCCATTCGGATTAAAGTCGATGGACTTCAGAGTAAACTGATGGAGCCATCCTTTATCACTTGTCACATATAAACGGAAAAACTCGGGTTTCTTCGCTTAAACATCTCCAAAAACTGCTCCGAATATTCGTCGGTAACAACCTTTTTGGATGTCCACTGTATCCACCGTATTCGGTGCTCATTTAACCACGTCTAAACTAAGGATATCAATCCTTAATGGTTGATTTTCCTGGGGCAGTGTCCGGAAACTATTTTTTCCCTTCAAAAAGCAATATTTTATTAACACGAGAATCTCCTTTTAATCCATTTCTTTCACAATAACAAAAGTTTCTTTACTCAAAATGCTATAATTTATACACGCGTCTTTTGAAGATTAGGGCTAACTATAAATCTATGTGGATTAAATTCTAGTAGAGCCAGGTTCTGTCTTTAAAATTTACCTATTATGTGTACACATATTCAGGGTAAACAATTGCATCAACAAGTCAAAAGATCTTTGACTTTTAGTTAGCTAATTCACAGCAAGTATCTAACGAGTTTGCAGCAAATATCGCGTTAAATCTACATACTATCCACGCAAGTTTATTTGCACGAGTATTTGCTTCTAAGCCGTAAATGCACTCAAGGATATGTGTCAGCATAGTTCAGTCACGCGCTAAAGCAGTTATACTCATATATACATATATATTTAAGCGATACCACAACCGCACGCACAGGTTTAGCTTCTTGAAATACCCAACAAACTGAAAAGTAAGACAGAACGTATAACGATATAGAAAAAGCTAATTGCATGGACATAATTTTAGGAATCGTTTCGAAAACAAGACGACCAAGAGTTGACTAGTTTTCCCGAAAAAAATTTGCCTTAGTTGTCAAAGCACGTGTGAGTAAATAATTTAACTTGAAAATTTTGTTTGTTTGGAAAATAAATACAATTTCTTCACTAAATCGATGCAAAATATATTACAAATAAAAAAAATTAAATTTAAATTATAATGATTTTTTTTTTTTTTTTTGAGAAATGTGGATTCATAATATAAATATATATATTTCTTGAAACACTAATTAGAATCGCTTTCTAAAGATGACTTTCCTTCGAATTTAAATTTGTAGCTAAGTCTCATTTCTACTATCTTATCGGATAACTTATGTTCGTCTGAGATGAAATATTTGTCATCAGATCTACATTCTCATGAACTTTTTGCACATTTAGTATTTATATTTTTAGCAAATTAGATAGTTTTAAATAAAACTGTGATAAGAAGTGGATTTTTCCAGGTAATGCAAGTAAATGTCCAAAGTAAAATCGAAAAAATTTGATCTGTACGAATACGAATTTTGGTCTTTGCGTTAAACTTTTCGTATGAATAAAAATAAATTATTTAGCATATGCATATATGAAAATAAATATTTTTTAACTAGGGCAAAGAATTATTTATTTTTAAACTCAATTGCAACATTTTGTTCTACTATTCCTGCAAGAAGTATTTCAGTTAGGAAAATATAAACAACTTATAATAATAAGAGTATCTCAGAGTTTTTAAAGCTAAAACATTTACATGCTAATTACTGGACTAGGCTTATTTTTCCGGACTGCTTCCATTTAGTTTAAAAGTTTTAATACTGACTTTAATTAAAAAATCAAATAAAGTATCATAAAAATCATAGTTTAAATATTATTTAGTGAAAAATTCATGTTTAAAGCTTTTAATAAAATCAATGAAATATCTTAGCGATAATAAATGAAATTACACACCAGCGCATTAAATATGTTTCCTTTCGGCCTTTATACACACTTGAGTTTCGGGGAACAGGCATTAAATAAAAACACTGAAAATGATTAAAACCTGAACTGCAGAACTTTCTTTTACAATACAATCAGCCTATGAATGTTTTAAACGCAGATCCTGTAGAGGAGAGAAAAGGGATTATCGGCACATTCCGATCACGATAACACGACCAAATTTTAATGCACCTCTGAACTCAGCATTATAGAAATACACATATAAGTATATTCGTATTAGTCAGCGGAATTCCGTCCAGTGGTAAAAATCAAGCTTGCACCGTCTGGTTATGTATTTATATATGTGTGTTTGAAACATTTTTTAACGGCGCCCAAGGCAGCAAACTGCTGATGCTTCTTGTTGCATAAACAACAACAAGAAAAAGCACTAAACTGAGTATTGCTTTTATTGGAAATAAAATAAAATAATAAATATAAATAAAAACAAGAAGAAGAGTAAAAGCAGAGAAGCTAAAAGTTAAACCGGCTCGTCGACAGTAAGAACAGTTATTTTGAATACTACAGTGCAATCGACTACAGTCATTGCGATTACAACAACAACATCTTGTGAACAAGCAGCATCACATAGAGGAATATTTGTAGAAAAAGAGATGTAGGGAATAGAGATGAAAACGACTCTCATGAGCAAAGGTAGATTCTTGGGCGAGGGAAGTATGAGAAGTAAAGAAAACAGCAACCAGAAAAGTATCTTTCCTCAGAATATCTTCAAAAAATACAGTTCTCAAGCAGCTTTACAAGTTATTCAGCTGTAACGGCAATTGCGAGGCATGCAACAAGGGTTAAAATAAATGCGACTCAAGAAGAAGGACAACTATGAAAGAAACCAGTTATTAGTCAAACAGGTGACCCAACAACAACAATAGCACCCATCTGTAGTAGGCTTTTCATCCACATCATAAATGGTCTTTACGCATAGTTTAAGCACATGCGTTTGGTCTGGCACGCACTCACTTATACTTAATGTGCAACGTGGCGTGCCACATTATCTGTTGCTACTAAATTCGACGCAGTTGCATTTACGCAGTCAGCCAACACAGTTTCTACCAAGTGGTATGCTATCGTATGTGCGGTAACTTTGTCGTCATTGCCACATGAGTGATGCGGTGGTTTGTAGCAAAGCCAATAGGTGGTAGTGAACAGCAGACAAGACACTTTGAGAAGAATAACAATTGCAAGAGGCAAATATGAGCATAAAGGCGACTGCGTTCGTTCCAACAGAAAATATTCCGCTGCTTCTGTTGTTGTTTTTTCTGTTCTAGCTGACTACGCCACTGCTTTGATGGCTTATGGTTGCCTGTTGATGCAATTTTTGTTGTTAGTTTTGCATTTATTGCTTTTGTTGTTGTCGATGTGGTAAAGTGATACAAATAATTGGGTTGCTGGCACACTAAAGATGGTCAATAGCGGTGGTGTTAAAAATAGGAAAGAAATAGCAGCAGAACAAGAACAACAAATTATGATATTGTAAATGAAGCAAAGATGGTTCAACACACATACAATCACACGCTTTTATCCAATAGTGTCAGCAACAGGATATAATATTGCTGATTTTATTGTTGTTGCTAGCTCGATTAGCAGGCGAGAGAAATTCGCGCAGCATAAATGGTGTTTAAGAACTTCTTGCAGATGAAAAGACTTGTTAGAAGTCGTGGTAATATATATATACATATATTTATGTATAAATTAATGAATATTATGCACCTCCGTTATTAATCGCAAACCAGCGTACTCACTGCTAACACATATGTATATATAGAGGTATTCTTATGTAGTTGGACGTGGGCAATCAGCATTGAGTTGACAATCCGCAATGAAATCTGAGTCACATCCTCTTAATTCCAATACATTAGTGGCCCATGGTAGAAACCGAGGGCAGATGTGGGGGTGTAGCTGTAGTTAAAAAGATGGCATCTTGGAATATTGATGACACACTACTGATTATACTCCTTTCATTGTGCTAATGAAGATTGTGCTTGTAAGACTCGATTTTAGTTCTTGTCTAAGTGCTTGGTATAAAGCAATAACTTTGTTGTTGTTATGTGATTTTCCAATTATCAATTTCATACTTGATGGTATTGTGGTCAAGAAAAAATTTTATTTCGTTATTATTTTTGAAATCGTTTCATATAAAAAAATTTATCGCCCTCCACGGTCCTTTCTGTAAGAGAAAAATTTCTGAACATGTTGGTCAAACCTGGACTTGAATTCTGGCCTTCCGAATGGCCCAAAAAGTTTACATATTCTCATATTTTTGTTAACTCTTCGATATCTATGTATTTAAAAAAGAATATTGTGAACCACAATTGTCAATAGAAATTCTCAAAACGAGAACGAACCATAATTTCACAAAATTCCTCAAACACTTGCGGTATATATTCAAGCCAGGGGCTATAACATGCAAATTCTAAGCCATTTCAATATTCTTATGCATTCATTAGGAACTGCCTACAGCCAAATTTCCACACAAAAAAAAAAAAACAAATTTTTTCCACCCGACTCAAAAAATTTATAGGGTGAATTGGTTGCAACTGTGGCAACTTTATTCACGCAGTAGGTCACCAAACATGCCTTGCGAAAACTCTTCATACATTTGATAATATAAAGCATGTATTCTAGGCATATGTACTTATATTTCTATGATCAACGTGTCAGCTTCTCTCCTCAATGCGAGTCGGTTATTTTCATTAACACCTTCTGGCGTTACATTTCAATTACCCCATTTTAACTTCCACTTTATTGTTTGTATGTATGCGGGTGAACGAGAGTTACGGTGTTTAGCTGCTTTTAATTCTATATGCGTGCTTTTTGGGGGCAAAATTTGCTGTGAAATATCAAATAATTATTGGTAATTGAAATCCATGTACACAAACAGATGTTAATGTGTATGTATGTATGTATGTACTTATATTATACATAAATGTGTCTGGTGTCTGCCGCTGGTGTTGCACATTTTTATTATAATTCGTTCAAGTTTTCTATTTTTATGCAATATGCGAAATTGAAACTGAATCAATTGGCGAGCCGACAGACGTGACACAAATAATAGAATAGTCCTGTCTCAAACATTATGTATATGTGCATAGGAAGTCTAGCAGGCAGTCTCTGCTGATTTTTGTATGTCGGTCATGCATATTCATTACTTATAATTCACGGCTTTTGATTTTGAGTTAGTTAACCGACGAATAAGTTATTTAGTTGATTAGTAAGCTGAACGGTTGCTTAGTTATTCGGTTAGTTAGCAGAGCGGAGATGTAGTGATATATCAAGTTAGCAAGTATTCTTGTTCATTCTGTTGAAGCGTTGCATATTTTTCTAATTTCTCATTGTCCCTTCCTTCAAAAACCCCTGTGCTTTCGCGTATTTGTTGCCTAAGGCTTGTTTTCGGATTTTGTTGGACTTATTTCATTTATGTCGGCATCCCATATATCTCAAATGTTCATTCATTCAATTTTTTATTGAAGTATTTTCCGATCTTTCTGTCAATTTGTTCCTGAAATAGGAATAACTTATGAAGCAATGAGCTCTAAGTTTATATTGCCATGACCCACTTGAGAAAATTAATAAAGGAAATAATTTGTTTTTAAGTTTAGTGAAATTATATTCTGTTAGAACTAATTTGTTTATCAAAGATATGGATTCAATTTTGTGCTTGAGTGCATGGAATAAGATATAGTCAAAACTCTAAATGAGAGGTGGGTGGCGCTATTGTCATGATAAATTCCAGATGATATCAATAAGTAAAATTATTTCTCTCATTTTACAAAAGGCATTTTGTAAATAGTCTCAAGTAACTTACTAAATCTCAATTTCAATTTAATTTGACGCGAAAAACAAGCTCGTTAAAATTCAAAATAAGTCAAGTCAAGTCAAACAAACTGACTTATTTTTTGTCAAGCAATCAGAAAAACAAACCTAAAAGACCCAAAGTAAGCACTTCAGCAAACTGTGTAAATATACACTTGTTCATATATATTTGTCTATGCAAAATTGGGAAATTCCTAACCACATGCCGAAACAATGGCGATTTCTGTCGAAAATTCCTTATCTCATTTGACACAATCTACATTTGCATTACATGTGACCGAATATCTGCGATGCAAACAAATATGATGTAGCTGACTGTTCGATGGCACACTTTGTGCTGTCCACTGGGTGCGTAAAAGCAAAAAAAAAAAATTAACTCAGATGCATTAGAAGTACAACAGTACAAAAAATACAAATATTATTTCAACATTTTTTCATCTACCACCATTGCCAATTTTGTACTTTTGACTATACCACCAAAAGACTTAAGACACAAACTTCAAGCGAGCTGCAACCAGCATAAAGAAAAGCGTGCGCTGAAGCAAAAACAATAAAAACACGTGACGATTTATCTTGCCTGCCATGCATGACCATAAATATTTGCCAAACAGACGTTGTTATAAACTTGTCATAAGCAACTATTGCCTACAGAAGTTGTAGAAAAACGAGAAAAAGCATAGGAGGTAAGGAAACATCACTGAACAACTTTGTTGCTTTTGTCACTGCATCGAAAATGAATATGCATAAAGAGAAATGACCAAAATGTATATGAGTAGCTAGACAGCAGCAACAATGTGGCATGCAACATGACTGGTGCGCAATTAACAAGCAGCAGCCAAAGGGACAAAAGACAACCGAACAATATGACAGTTTGCATTAGACAACAACAATGACGGCAAACTACAAGGAATCATCTAAATAAGCAGAAGCTTGACCAAAAGAGGAAAAGAATGAACACAAACAGAACACTACAATGTCATACCACATGTAAACTATTCAAAGTCAAAAATGAGATAGAAAAAAATTAAATTTTTGTGTGAAAAGTGGAATGAGAGTGTGGACAAGCAGAAAGCTGTCGAGAAGATGGCAGAGATTTCAAATATTTTCACTGTATGTGCGCGCGTATTTACCTGAAATTTAGGTATGCTTGCAAGCGGTAAAATTCGTCCACACAGAGTATCAGTAGAATTTTCGTTTAAATTTTCATTTCAACTACTTATTGGGTTGCAATTTCCTCTTCCTTCTCCTCTTGTGAATAAGTATGTGATTTGTTGCTGCTGTGGTCTATTGTAGAGCACATAGTCATATCGCAGGGGCTTTTCGAAGAATGTGTTGACTACTATGATATTTCTCCTATAAATATTTATGTACTTTTTTCAGAGCTTATTCTGATGAATGTGTGACCATTAATCTACTGGAAGGCACGCTGCTACAATAGTTGTACAGACCGCATTGTATCTCTGACAAACTCTGACACTGCGAAATATGAGCAAAAAAGTCTTAGAAACATCCTCAGATTTGTTTTTGTTTTTAATTTTGTTACCAAAGAAAAAATTGGCTTTCTTTACTATACTTTGCCGTTTAAAATTATTTTTTTTCTTCTAATATTGTGAAACACGAAATTTTTTAAATATATTTTAAATAGTAGCATACATTTTTGGGTTAAGAAATACTGTTTTTTTTTTTTGATGAACATACATTAGAAAACATTCTATAATGGAAAGAAAGTGTTGATTTAACTCGAAATATATAAAAATAATTAAAAAAGGTTTTTCTTTTATCAGAATGTTTATGATTTAAATTATGAATGAAAATAGTAAAGTAAGACTTTTACCAAAGAAATTTATTTTTTCTTAAGTTTTTAAAGTGCATCAAGCACAAGGAGAAACAAAACAGAAACAAAAGTAAAAAAACGACAGCAATAATCAGTAGTGAATACGAAACGAGGCTTGTTATATATTTGTTTAAACGACGCAATTTATTCATATTCATTTCGCCATTGAAGAAGGAGAAAGCAAACCAAAATGTTCAAGCAGTGGTAACTCATTCAGATGCCATTAACTAAGAGAAAATAACAAAAGTTACAAATTTTTGTTGCAGCAACTTCATTTCACGGCTATACTCCGAAGGAAATTCTTGAGCAAATTTATGGCCGGCACACTACAATTTTACACAGAAACAATTATGTAAACATATGCTATGTATATTTAACTGAATGTACATGTATGTAAGCTTCAGAATTTTGGTCATAATATAGCAAAGCGAATATATTTTTTCTTTCTATGACTTTTGCATTGCATTGGCGATAATCGAATGTTTCCTCCCTTATATTGTTACTTTTTCCTCTTTGAAATCTCTTATTTCTTAAGTCTGAGCTTTCATGTTTTTCGGTGGTACTTTTGGTTTGAAATTGATGTTGCTTTTGCTGGTTTTACGAGTAAGCATTGCCTTCAATATGTTCAGTGTTGCTCACAAACAAAGAATTCTTGCTTTTTGATTTCTGGTTTGCTTACACGACATGTTTTCTTGCTTGTCTTCCGCCGAATTCAGGTCACGTTCAAGTGAATTTGGTGAAATTTTTTTAATTTTGCTCCAACACATCACTTACACGCTTTCCTCTCAGCCAAGTTATTTGAATTATTTTCTTTTCGTTTCTGCAGAAAGTGCTGGGGAGCAGTTCTGCATGTCAGCCGATTGAAGGTATCCTACAGCTCACTGATCTGAGCCAATTTCATTTCAACACCATTGACCTGGACAAAATATTATCTTTTCTGAATTAATACAAACAATTTCATTTTTTGTGTCAAGAGGCTTAAGTTTTTGTAATTTTTATTGTATTTCACTAATTATGATAAAGAATTTTGTACACGAATTGTGATTAAATTTCCGAAGGAAAGTTATTGACCACAATCAAAAAGTCTTGTTTTTATTCAGAATATTTTCACATGAAAATAATATGTAAATTTATTTTTAATAATTCTTTCTCATTTCTTGAGTTTGAACTCAACGAAATCGAGGTGAAAATATTTGCGGAAAAATAACGTAAGATAGACACAACAACAAAAAAAACTTATATAACAATATAAATTTTCGAAAGGTTTTGCTAGCGCCTTCACCAAAGATTAGTAGAGCAAAGAGCCATAGTACATCTCTCTTGCGGAAGTAAATAATTTTTCTTTCGCGAAAAGGTTTAAAAGCACATTTAAGACTTATTTTCAATGCAAAATTTCCAAATTTATTCCCAAATAAAGATAAAATTATTTTAAACGAAAATTATTTATAAAGAACTCCTGTTCAACAACGCGAGACACAAGAAAAATATATATACATCAACATTAAGGTCAATGAAAGTGAAGTAAAATTTTTCTTGTTTCTTTTATTTTGGTAATTACACTAGTAATACTACAAATTACTTGATATTGAAATAAGTTTCAAGATTAAGAAACATACAAACATATAAAATTATTAATAAATTAAAAATTTAAAAGAGTAGAAGTGAGATATTTAAAGTATATTTTCTTTTATTATTAGACATATGTATGAGACTAACACATTAAACACCTACTTTTACCATAATACCAATTTTAAACTAAAACAGAAAGCAATCCTACTAGAATGACGAGACGCACACACAGCACAGGATGCCAGTTGCTATTCGATTTTTAATGAAAAGACCTAATTGTAATAAACTAAGCAAATTTAAGTGTTTTATTAATACTTACACAACGACGCATATACACTTGGAAATCATACAAATTTTCACAAAACTTCTACCTTGAAAAATCGAAGCAAGGCCTTACTTATCAATCAGTACTAAAACTGTATTCAAAGCACTTTATTATCACCATATACACACATACAAATGAAAAAATTATTTTTCTTTTTCCCCACTTCTTTCAATCATTTTGAGAATTTTTACAATGCAAAGTCAAAACATTTGACAGAACTAGGGCAACTGTTCCAATTCAGTGTGTGACTTTGAAAAATCTAAGGCAAACTTTCTTCATGGCGTTACATTGGCTGGAATATATATATTTATCTAAGCACATAAATACTTATGTGAGCAAAACTATGTGAACATCAGTGCAACGAATAGCCATGCAGTCACTAGGTCATCAAACAAGTTTTTAATGGTATATCAAGTGCCCAGCACAAATGTACTCATTACAGTAAAAGCAAAAGCATAACTGAGTGTTAAATAAGCAGCGAATCTCTTTCGTCTGACAGCAAGTCCATTTTCTATTTTTAAATTATAACAAAACAAAAAATTAATAGCAAGTCTGTGAGTTAAGCTTTCACTCTCACTTCAAAAGTTTTGTATTTTGGAATGGCACCGCAAACATTTACTCCAGTTTTGTAGCCCATCGCAGTGAAAACAAAAGAGCTCAGAGCTCAATAATCACACAGTCCAATAACACGAGTTTGACACCAAGTGGTTATACTTACATGTATGAATACTATACGCAAGTAGGAAGGAAGCATTGGCTTAATTGAGCAAGAAAACTGATTTTCTCCACGTCGGTGTATACATGTGTTTGTGGTTGCGTTCGAAAGGTCGTGAGCGCATTATATTCATTAAAACTCAATGATATGATACTTGCCACTTCTGAAAGCATCAATTCAAACCTTACTTATATGTTTTTAGTCTTGAACCAAATTATCTGAAAGTGAAACTTTCAGACTTGACTTAATCGTTTTCGTCACTGCTGAACTCTTGGTGCATTTTTCTCAAAATAAATTCACATTTTCGTTGCTCTACAATGTTAGAGCATTGACAATTATTCGCGCCGGGGATGTTGGGGGCCAGAATTCCTCCTGATTTCTGGAAACAGGAATCGTATTAAGGGGCGATCTTTCTGGCGAACAATTCTGAGAAGAAGAAACTACCTTCTCCAAAAATTTAAATAAAAGAACGTTATTAATTATACATTTGCATTTATTTAACCACAGTAATGCATATATGTATGTACAAAAAGTATATACATATGTATATGTAACAATAAAAACACAAGAGCTGAAAACTCACCTTGATGTTGCTGCTGCTGGGATTGACGATAAAAGAAAAGGCTAAAACGGCAACATCGGCCATTTATGCCTTCCACAAAGGGCTTCGATTAACGGGACCCTTCCCAACAGGGATGAGTCACCAGCAGCTTGCTGCACGCACAAACAACAATCTTACTTTCTCCCATTATCAGCACTTTCATTCTTTGAATTGACAAACTTACTTCTTTTCACCATTAGCAATTTCATTTCATTCTTTTAGCAATTTTGTTGTGACACTACTGAACCATTTGTAGGGGAATGATAATATTAAGAAGAAGATTAAAATTACGGAAAACAGTTTGGTCTCCAAAAGTCACAGGAAATTTCAAAAACCGACATTTACAATCATTGAGATGACTGACAGTATTAAAAATTACCTGAAGAAAACGATTTTAGCTCTTAAATATAGGCTGAGAAGAAAGCTGTTACTTACATTTAGATTGAACTAGAGATAAGCTTATTACAAAATCTCAAATCTACATAAGTTTTTGATAAGATATATATATAATTGTTAAACATAATTTTTTTTTAATTTCCTATGAATTGTTATATGTATTCTTATTCCTTATGGAAATTGTTCATTTCTTTCCGTATATTTAATAAATTTATAATAATTAATACTTTCTTCTTTGTAATATTGGATTTTTAAAGACAGTTGTGGTCTATTCTTCTAGGAAGTAACCAATTATCATTTTTACATTAGGTTTAATTCGTTTTTATAAAAAAATAAAGAAAAATATCATCCATATTTGATTATATATTAAATTTTTTCAAAACTTCAGAGAAACTAAATAATTCTTACAAAATTTTCTCATAATAAAATTTCTTATCAACCCTGATAATCACTATCACAACACCTAAACCAACTAACTACTCCTTGAATTGTCATAACAAAACGGTCTGATGTAATTCTGATTGCTGTTGTTTGTCATAATAAAAAGCATGAAATGACGTTAAGTAAGTCTTATCAAGATCAGACAGACTGAAGACAGACATAAACACACTAGTGTATATTTGTATGTTGAAATATGGAGTTTCATTCATAAAATTGCAGCCCAGTAGAGGCAACTTGGGTGAATAAAAGCAAAGTTAGAAAGAAGTTGATTGATAAATGACACATAGAGTAAGTAAAGTGAAGAAGCGTTGCTTTATATAAATGCAATTATATAAATGCAATAAACGATAAGCCATTCAATTCAAAGGGTTAACTATTGTTTTTTACAATAAAACAAGTAATATCAGATAGTAGTTTCTTTGAGCTTGACAGCTGTTTTGGACAATATTAGCGAAAATTCGTACTAAATATTCTAGTAAGGACCATAAAAGGCAACTATGAATGCATTCTAAATTTTTTTCACTTCAACCTACGGTCTTGAATATTTCATAATACCTAAAAAAAAAACTTAATTTTAAATTATTTCTTTTACCTCTATGTCAGGGTTGGACAAATACTAAGATATGAGTGGTGCCAGATCAACAGAGTTTCTTATTTATCATAATTTTTTAACTACTTACTGTACTGCATTCATATTACTATGAAAACATCTTAACTAATATCTGATTTCTATAGATTAAAAAATAGCAAGTATTAAGTTTTTATGGAGCAGCAAGTTTTTATCTGAAAACTGCAATGTATGCAGATGAGCTCGTCGGATACAAGCGCCAATTATATTTATATATATATAACCGTTTACGCTCTGTTATGCCAACTGTCAACAACCAACGTTTTCAGCGTATTCACCTCTTCAGTTATGTCGAGGTCGATAACGCTCGTAGTTGCATGTGGCATGTCAACTGTCACTAACTTGGAGAAAAGCAAAAATTCTAAAATAAATAGTAAAATATCAAAAAAAATATATATAAGAACTGTCAATCGGCCTTTTTATCTGTCAATGAATTTGCATGCAACAAGCGTTGACGCATTAAAAATTCAGAAAATATTTTTAGAATAGACGTGGTCACAGTAAGTGAGGTAGACGAAGTCGTAGAAATTCATGAAATCTTATGCAAGGTTTATATAGCGCCAACGGCATGCTGAGTACGACATTTTTTTTATGTTGTAAGTTGATTTTTTTTTTGCTCCGTCTTAATTGCATTCATTGCATTAATACTGCATTTGTAAAACAAAAAGTTGCAATTGCAAATTGTGGCAGATAACATAGTAAAATTTCTGGCAAGTAAATTCAAAATATTTTCAGATAATACAAATGACAACAGATATAGTTGAAAACACAAGTGAATGTTGTAAAAAGAGGCTTCAACTACCATATTTATCAACAAACGCAAAGACAATTCAACTGAATCTTACAAGAAATGGTTTTACTATGCTACTTGTTGCACATTTTCCCACAATTGCTTGCAAAATTTAACCCGTATTCAATGTTATTGGCTGTTTTTTTCCTCTTCAATTTCTTTCTTACTGGTTTGCCGCACGCGCATGTCACATAGGTTGAGGGTCATAGGTACTTCATTGTTCCCAGCGCAATCTGTCTGTCGCAACCACCGTTCACACCGAACGAGAATATATGTATATACGTGTCAATACTGGAGCTAAATATTGCGCTCAGCTAATTTTCCAAACGCGCCCAATTTACCGTTCTCTAACAACAATAATAGCATCAACAAATATTGCTGTTTCCTGCGTTGCCACATGAGACAACCAAGAAAACTCGCCACAAATGTGCGCAATGTTGTCGAGTGAAATTTCTCTACCAACAACAACAACAATGATTATAATAAGAAATGCAACAGCAGAAATAAAAAAGAATTAGCAAAGAAAAATTGCTGCTGCCACTGTAAAAACTCTTTGCTTAGTAGACGTTTATCCACACATATCTATATACTGTAACTACGAGCATTTCTGTTTGCAGAAAGAATTTGCTGTGGCATGCATGTCACTGTGGTTGCCACTTTATTGTTACTCATGTAATGTATGTATATACATATAAACATATGTGCACTACACACTTTGTTGCAGCTAAATTTATTTGCCACAACAAATATCGGATATTGCTACTGTACTTGCTACCAAGCCCTTTTGGTTCATTTAAATATATATAACTATTTTCTCCAGCTCCTATTCGTGTCGCATGTCAACGAACGTGCAACGCCATATATGCGGGTCCAAGGTTCCGCCATCACTGCCACCTCTGTCAGCACCACGCTATAGGCAATCAACAAGTGTGAACTGCACTCTCAAATCGACAACAGCTGCCGAAACACTCAGGGTAGTCAAGACATGCAAGGTGCCAGTAGTCGATTGTGAAATTTATGACTTTTAGCTGCGGGACATTCGAAATTAAGGCAAGCATTGTGTGGCATGCGCGTTTGTGCATAATTTCATGTATCGTCATGTTTAGTATTTTTTTTTTACTTTATTCATTTTTATTTTTATTGTAGCACGTAAGCGTATCAGAAGAGCGTGTTAATGAACTGTGTGCCGAAATATGTATATATATATATGTGCGTGTTAATTTACATAATGTATGCCTCCCAGTTTATAATTTTCAATCTTTCTCCACATGTGTCGTCTTTAAGTCTGCGGTTGTCATTGAAATGCAAACTTTCAGATTCTTCCTTACAAATAACTTTGAAAATTTGACGAAAATTGGCACTTTCAAACTAAAGTAATTGTATTTAATATGAGGTTATTGTTTTTATGTGAAGAACTTGTCTTAAAATGTCTTTACTTTTAAGCTATTTAGAGAAAAACTAAACTTAAAACATTGCCCCAGCTGTGACAAGGAAATCAAATGGCTGAAAAATAATTCTAAATTTGGTTTTCAAAAATAACTTGTGTTTTTAGTTCAGCGTTTATTTAATAACTGATAATAATAAAAATTATTTTTTTTTCCATTACAGGTAATTCAAAAAATCTAAATAATTAAAGGAAACTCAAAGCATTCTTGCTGACATAAAGCTTTTATATATACACACGGTGTGGTTATACGTTAACGTAAGTACTTAGAACATAGTAGGTTAGTATCAGTTATTTTTGTCACTTAATTAACTACTTTTTCACTATGAATGTATGCACTTGACTATGAGGAATGTCACCTGACCACACGCATAACTCAGACGCAATAAAAAGGCGTTAAACAAGGTGTTAACATATGTCAAGCAACCATAAACAGTTATTGCTTATATGGAAATAAACATTTTTGTGCACATACTTACATAAATAATTGCAGAAGTAGGCAACTATTCAAACAAGCATATAAATGCGTTTAAATATACACGGGATGTCAACTCGAATGACTTTAAATAATAACCTCACCAAGATCTCGATGTCAGTTAAAATGAAAAATAAAAAAAAGAAATGAATGAAAACAAAGAATTTCCAAAAGCCTTGGGGATTTGGCGCATGCGTGCTCATTGGTCACCTTGCGGCGTAGCCATTGCTGATGACCTCAAAAGTCAGGGTGTCAGTTCCATATACCAACGTGAATTATTATACTTGTACATGACAAGGAACAGTGTTGCGCTTCATTATTCAGGTGTGGTAAGAAAACACTGTCAATGAAACTTAACTTGAGACTGTATTGCTTCATAGCTAATATCGAATCTCGAAAGTGCTTAGCTTTTTCCTCTCCTTTTTCTTTATAATTATTATTTTCGACGTCATAAAACGGTTTATTCTTGTTTATAAGCCTTATCATGCAGTCACAGCTTTAGTCTTTCATTGTTGTCATTTTGCACCTCCCATACCGGATAGCAGAGAGACTGATGGTTGGATAGTTAAATGGTCGATTAAAAACGTTCTCGAAAGAGACGAGAGCTTCTTCTAGTCAGCTTTATAACATTGTAACTATTCTTTGGTAATTATTTTTATAAGAAAAAACTTTAAAAGGGAAATAATTATATTTTAAATGTAAGTTGAATTTTCAAAAACCACTCTTATCTATGAAATATTAAATATTTTAGCAAAAATTAATATTATTCAGCTCAGTACTCTATTTTCGACATACAGGATTCAGCAGTATCTAAAAAATTAGTAAAATTGAGTGGTAGTGAGTGGTGCTTATAATTTTTCAAGTCTCTTTTCACCGAAATCCTTTAATTTTTTAGTGGCGCCCAGTTTTTCCACACATGTGATTTATATCATAAATATTGAATTAAGTTTTGATTTACAATTCTTGAACGAAAATTAATATTATTCAATCTTCTGAAAGAAAAACGTTTCCTCCAATGTACAAATGAAGTGAACCTTAAACTGATCCTGCAACTGTTACAGCAATACTAATTTACATTAATATAACTGATGTTTTTAACAGAGCAATGTCCTAGAAACGCCAAGTAATAAGTACGAGGCAGAATGTGTGTTGAAAGAGAACTACTTCACTTCCTTCAAATCCAAACAAACGAAAGCTGTTGATTTGCGAACCACAACAAGACCTGCCAATATGTTACAGAAGAAAAACGCCCAATATGGCGAAACAATCAGATAATTGACCAAATTGGAGGTAGAGCTGGTAGGAAGGCGGAAAATAGATTGGTAGCAAAGATATAATTTTTTTTAGATGAGCATAAGATATTTATTAGACAGTATTAAATAGAAATTTCATAAGGAAGTTCAAAATAATAAATTTTTCAATTCAAGACACCGTGAAGGAAAGCAAATGTTTGCAAAAGAATAAAAAATTTATGGCGTTTTTAAGCAAATACAACACCAGAGATTATATTTACAAAGGATCAGAGATATACATAAATATGCGGCAGGTGGTGGAGTTAAGATACGCCATATAACATAAATCGCTGCGCTTGGGGTGAAAAATAAAGTAATATCCAGTTACTTTTGTCTATTACAATTGCTGATATTCTCTATTATTTATAATTTAATTTTTTTTTCTTTTTGCAACAACACAGAAATGAAATGAAGTACATAGAAATGATTGAAGTACATAATTAAGTCATAAAATAGGGTTAAATTAGTGTAATTGAAGTTGGTTTGAATGTCAGTTCAGCGTACAGCTGACTCTTTCCGAACTATTCTGCGCCACTATGTGTGCCACAATGTTTGCTTTAGTCGTATCATCTACTTCAATCACTTCATGCACTTGAAACACTTCTTCATATGTGGCCAGATAACCATGCAGTGAGCCGTGCAAATAATGAAACTAAATTGCGGTTCACACGATGTGATATGTTGCACACTTGGTGGTGCTTGTGTTGAGTGGATGTTGCACGCAGAAAAGCGGCAAACGTTACGAGTAGAATGATTCTTTATTATTTCCTTTTTTCTTTACTTTTTCCTACTACAATTTCACCTTAAACAAATACACCATAAAGAGAAATTAATATAAAGAGGAAGTCATTTTGATACTGATACTGAGACAGGCTAAGACTGAGTGAGTGACTAACTGGCCAGCTGCTTCATAGACTCAAGTGAAAACACAACAAGCAGTCATGCATACATGTTTATGGTATGGCATACAATCACAAATAGGAAAAGATGATAACGAAAGAATCCAAAAAAAAAGAACAGTAGAGCCATGGTTAATAAAAAATAAAGAAAATACAACTGAGAACAAAAATATTTGGAAAATCTCCGAGAACCCATATTAGTTTGTGAAAAGTACACAAAGCGGGCGGAGTTGCGTTGGTTCTGCAAATAGCTGCAAGGCAGACACACCTACATAAATACATAGCGCACTGTGTTTGCTTTTTACTATTTTTCTTTTGGTTGCGCCAGTAAAGAAAGGAAACTGCAAAAGAAAATCGTCGCCACAAGCGTTCTAAAGACTAAAGAAAAGAAAAGCAAAAATGTAGTAGTAAATTTTGAAAGTAAAAAGGTCATCAAACTGCTTCTTTCACTTGTTCTATTATACGCCGTTTTATTGCATTATGTAAATGTCTATCCGTGCCACAGGAATGCTGCGCAATTTTTGTGACGCAATAAAAGTAAGAATAAATTCTACTTAGAAACACAGCTGCATGCCCAGTGTTTAAAAATAGTTAAAAATCGAGGATTAATTTCAGTAGAAAGACAGTTCTCTTAATTTTTATTTTTATAATTTTTTAATATGGTCTCTTCAAGGAAAAAAATTACTGAATTTAAAAAAAAATATACTTATTTCATTTACATAAGTATATGAAAAATTTTGAAATTGTGTATAAATTTAAAGATCGAGAAATATTTTGGTTAACACATTATATTTTGTGTTTGAATATGAAAAAATGATCTAGCTCAAAGCCTATATTAAAAAAAAAGAGTTTAAAAATCAACTCTTGTTAATTAAATTGTTGTATTGTATGACAATGATATGACGGCAGCCACCTAAAATATATTGGCTCATTTAAAGAAAACTCAGAAATTGTCCATACAGAAGACTATTTCTTCAAAGAAGTCTCATGGGGTGACCAAAAGAATTATAATTTTTTATTTTTTTTTCATTTAGTTATTATTCAAAAATTTACTCATCTACTTCTTCAAATTCACCTTCTCCTATAAATTTATTTCACAAAAAAAATTTAAACTTCCTATGTTGCATGCTTCACTGCATCTGCATCTATCTTCTATCTTACCGTCCACCTGTCGTCCATCTGTCGTCCTAACTCATTATGGTTGCTGCCTCAGTACGTAAGCTTTTTGCTTCAATGATTTTTGAACGCATAAAATTCAATGTAGTAAAGAAAACAGCAGACAGACGCTAAATCCAATAAATAGAAGTTGCATAGCATTGTAGTATTTGTCTTCCACTTAGAAGGAAAAACCTTAACTTTTTTTAAACTTTTTGCTCTATTATCTATGAATACCATTTGTAGGAGACAAAATACTAGATAAAAAAACTAAAACGGTCGAATAGTAAATAACAGATTATAAGACTGTGAAAACCCCGCAGAGATGGAAACCGCAAGTGCAATATGTGTAACATGTCATTAACACAGGTAACATAAAATTACATACACAAGTATATTTTTACTAGTATTTTGTGCTCGTTCTAAGCAATCACTGCATTTGGAGTACTTCCGCGAATTATGCTAATACAAAAGATACATATTTATTTATTTTTTCCTAAGAGCTGTGTGTCATAATATTATAAATATACATATATTGTGATGTAATGATAGCACCACTGGCTGATGTAATTAAGTTACCCTCAAAGAAATTAAAAAGAATTATGAAAAAATCAAAAATATGCTGAGTAGCTAGTTCCAAATGAAATTCCAACTGAATTAGTAAAACATTTTAACCCTCAGTTACGCAAAGAAGTGAGAAAGAAGCTAACAAATTTGGAAATAGCAAAGCTGGTAGATTTATCTATTCAACACAAAGTTTCGAAATTTACTTAACTACTTTTGTAAAAAAGTTTCTAAGTTAACTAGTAACTTTTATGCAACTTAACGCAAAACTAAAACGTAAAACTAAACATCGATCAAAGAAAGTTCGTAGGGCTAAGAATTAAAAAGCAAATTGGCGCAGAAGAAACTAGTTTAAAACTAGTTGTGAAATGATGCACACAAATTTTTAATAAAAAAAACAATTTATTTAAACTGTTTCTGGACATATTTAAAAATACATGATTTACAGAATGAGTGGCCTTAGATGTATTCTCCTGCAAATATTTACCCAAGCACTATAAGTATGTTAATTACGTAGCTCTGTTTTACACTAAACTGCTCATTACTAATATCAACACAGTCATCATTGGCGCTGGCTGCCTCTTTTCTTCGTGCATCACTTTCATGTTTTTGTTTTTTTTTTCTTATTTTGTGTTTTCTTGATTTTTTTTTTTTTTTTTTTTTTATTCTTTGCTATTTCACAGTAAACTACCGCACAATATTTTGTGTTGAACTGTGTTCTGAATAGCGCTGGGTGCAATTATATTTCTCTCTAATAGAGCATCATAATCATTTTGGGCTATTAGAGTCAGTCTCAGCCTTAACCAGAGCTACTAATTGAGTTGAATGTTTGCTCTTTTATATAAGTAAAATTATGACGAGTATTTCACTAAGCCGTTTTAGTACTAAAATCGACAGTAAAGGGAAGCAATAATATTTTATCTTCCCAAAATGATTAAGTAAAAAATTGTTTTTGTTTTACCAAAAAAAAAAAAAAAAAATCACAAGTCTCTATATTTTTGATTTGTTAATAGATGTTTCACTCTAAGCTATGTATAAGCTAGTGACTTATGGTGTAGTAGTAAATTAGTTAATTCCAGTATAGTCACAAACTACCTATTTTCTACCAGCTATAATATTGCCACCGAACTGCGTAGGCTTTGCTTCTGACACATTCATCGATTCAGTGACACTAACAGTTTCTAAGCTCATCGTTCAATAAGTCAGAGAATAATTTAAATGTAGAACTGGAATTTCATAGTTTTCTAAGCACATCAAGTAAGAGGCGTACAATTGAAATTTCCGCTGCTTTAATATTATTTTACGGATAAGTCCGCTGAGTGGATGGATGATTGAATGAGTGAAATTCATAAGCTTATGCAGAACGACTTGAAGTCAAAAGCTAGTCAACGGTCTGTCTGACAGGTTAGCTAATTGCTAAGGATAAGCTAGTATTTTCACAAATATATATATATATATATATATTTATATACAAACGTACTTTCATGTCTCTATTTTGGCAAGAGCTTACATTGACAGCAAAATATATCAACAACAATAATAAATAAAATTGTGGTTTGTATGCTGCAGAAGTTGTTGGTGCAGCAAATGATGTTAATGCTCATCAATAAATGACTGTCGTGGCACAAATAATATTTCAACTCTAACGCGTGGCAATTACTGCGAAGCAACAGCCAGTTAGCTGTAAGCAATTATCAGTCAATCTCGCTGTAATGTGGTAAATGCTCAAGCAAAATCAGCTTTCTTGGATTTTACTTCTTCGTCTATTTTCTAGTTTTTTTGTAAATGAATTTGGCATGCGATTGAGAGAT
Source organism: Neoceratitis asiatica (assembly GCA_030068015.2). Classification (NCBI taxonomy): domain Eukaryota; kingdom Metazoa; phylum Arthropoda; class Insecta; order Diptera; family Tephritidae; genus Neoceratitis; species Neoceratitis asiatica. The sequence goes on from CM061528.1 coordinate 9,209,036, forward strand.
TAGTGAAGCAAATTTTTTAACACTAATTTCGATGCCATCATCAGAAAATCCAGAAGTTATAAACAATTTGAAAACAAAAATATGAAAACTCTTTGATTACCAAAGAATATGACATTAACGTTTCTCGTACCGATGGCAATAAAATAAAATGAAATAATAGATGTATACGTTACTTGACATTGCGGCCGCAATGGGTTGGCATTGCATACTACAATTCAGAAGGCTGGGCTAGGCTGAAGCGCTAAGTATATATATATATATATATATATATATATATATATATATGACATAAAAATAAACATATTGCTGCGAATAATAGAAAAGTTTTATATGAAATGATAAACAGATGCTAATAGATTGTGACATAAATTTTAAAATAAAAATAAAAATTTTCAATTATATTTCACGCTTAGGTTCCTCGAAACTCTAAAACAAATTATTACAATAAATTGCTTATATTTCAAGCAACTAATCTCATGTTTTGTTTGAGTCATACTTTATTTAAAAATTTCACTTGAATGCCTCTAAGTTTTTCTCATGGTCATATTAGACATACATATGTATATGTATGTATATTTGCTCATGTGTTATATTAAGTCTCCTTTTATCGCCATAGGCATATCTTCACAATGAAGAGTAGCATGTTCATCACAGGAATAACAGTTAAACTTAACGAAGATTTCCAAGTGCCAATTGAAGTTTTATAAACTTTCTCCCATAGAGGGCTTAACACTAATTTCGTACGTAATTGACGCAAAAAAAGAGAAAAAGACTCAGTAATGAACAGCGAACTCCAGAGCTAACTTCAGAGGATGATTGTGGCGAGTATAAATGTCTGAATGCACTAAACTAGTATTCGTATGTGGACTGAATGATTTTCATATTTCCAATACACACGCTACTCGGTCGAAGTTATCGCCGCTGACTCAGTATTTAGTCAGTCCGCGTGTGATTATAGGGTTGAAATCGTTCATATTTTTGTCTTCACAATAGTTTGATGCAAGAAAACCAATTTATTTAAAAGCTATCATCAACAATGGTCTTCGACGCCGCCAAAGCTGCTTTTAACTTCTAGTTAACGGTATATGATTACAATGCAGAATTTGGCAACTTTTCTTTTCAGCCAAGCAAAATCCGGCACGGTGGTAAATTCATCGTTCAGTTGGAAATGGAAAATAATTGCACAGCTTTTTATTGCAGCGGTAAAAGTGAAGAAGCTCCGTGACTCGATTGGCTAGGTTTGGTTCGTTGAGGTAGCGGGTGCGGCTCTTCCTGCTGTTGTTGCTAATCCATATTATATATAACGGTGTTGTGATTGTGCAAATTCTCTTACTCATTTTTACTTTGTATTATATAACAGTTATGTTTTGGGCGGTTTATGGGTGCTTAAGGTTGTGACTTATGACTTTTTAAGTTTCTGCAATTCAATATTTGGAGATCAAAAATATTTTTGTGAGCATTAAAAGTCTAAAGCGACAAACTCATTACGGAAATTTAATAAATAATTGTCTATATTGTGTCATATTTGATTCAATTGTACGTCATTGTTTCGGTTATTTCTTATAATTTATTGCACTAAAGGTGGTGATGTAACTTTTTGGTATAAATGCGATTGATGGCTAAAAAATGCTTATATCAAAAGAAAGAGGCAGTTGCTGGGAATTGATGAGCTTATTAAGTAAAAAAAAAAAAAAAACAGAATAAAAGAACTATCAGAAATATCAGAAATATCATAACTACTCTAACACAAAAGTGATTTCAGATCTCAACTGAATAAAACTTTTTCCACAAAATGGCAAACTATTTGTAGACATACCACAACCACCAGATAAGGAAAAATTTCCACAAATAATAAAACTCGTAGTGCAAGCATAACGTAAGGCTGTAGCCTACTGATAGAGGCGCAATTGTAACTCTACTACATACGCCAATTCGTCAACATTATTGTCCATCAATCTTGCAATTCGTAACAACAACAAAATCTTCTCCTCGTAATATCAAAATGAATAAAATAAACACTGGCGCCACTTTAATGTTGGAACTTCGGCACAACGTCAATCAACAGAATGTACAACTACTCCACCGGCAGCTAACAAATACATGGAACACAAGCCCAGTTGATGGTGCTGCATCGCAGGTATTTTTCAAGCCACAAGACTTTAGAGGCGCGACTCATTTGAGCTCACACGTGTATGTCTACCAACGACTAGACCCAAAAAAATATTTATGTTTTTTATTTATAGAATGTGATGCGAAAAAACAGAGATTAATAAAAAACAAAAATTATAAAATCATAAATTCTGCGAGTCTGTGAATAATATTTTATTTTCTTACAGTGACATGAAAATTTGGCAAGGTGGGACCCTTTCTAGTTTTTATAGATGAAAATTAAGAACGAATAAAAAACATTTCTTCCTGCCCAGTGCAGAGGAATAAAAATAAATTATTTGTTTTATTTTTTTAAACAGTTCTCGCTTGGTAGCCCTACAGTCGAATTGTGATATTTTACTAATAAACATATTGTCTAGTGGCTTGCAGATTTAAATTTTATTTCAATATTTTTTTCTACCTCCTTGGGTTTAATATATTTTTATTTAGAAGTAACAAAAACAAAAGTAGTAACTACTTCCCATTGTTTACTCTGCTGTGGGATAGCTTTTTTAGTTGACTTAATTCTATATTACCAAACTATTTTGCGGTATGCAGTCGACAGAGTGTGCAAGCAGTTAGCTGGTATTTTTATTATAATTTAGTTTACAGCGGCATGCGATTTGAATGCTAATATTTGAAAACAACGAGTAACAAGAACAAAATTTGTTGGTTGAATTTATTTTGAATGAGGTTTGCTAATATTGTTGCATGGAACAAAACCTGATGCTGCCGCTAGACTACTAAGTGCTTGTGAACTGTGTCAGCATCTTTCAGATCCCAGAAAAATATAATAAGTTTAGTATAGTATTAGTAAAAGAATAAGAATAACAGGCACCTCAGCAGTTTTTAGAGCTTGACTGTTAACAACTTTAATATTTATTTAATATTAAATTGAAAAAAATTTGTTTCCTAAAAATAAGAGCCTTTGAATTCACAGTCGTTCATCTACACCTTATTTAGACTGATGTGGATTCTCATATTTACACTCTCACCCATAATTACTTTCAAGCTTTTACTAATAATAATTCTCATCCTCATATTGATTTCCATACTCTAATTCATTCTCATATCAATCCTTATACCCAATACTCATATTAAAGCTAACAAAAAAACTTGAGCTGCAAAATAGAAATTTTAAGATGTTATTTTACGAACATGCAATACAATAAATGGTAAATTTTTACCATATCGACCTCTATCTTATGCGTATTACTCAAATCGAAATATGCTGAAACAATACATACCCATCATATATGTATAAGTATATATATAGTATATATGTAAATAAGTATTGCTACGTAGCTTTTTGCCTTGCTAATTTAAATATTTGCTTATCATGCTGGTCGTCTTTTTTCATTTTACTCTTTTACTTTATATTTTCTTGCCTTATCTTGCCAATTTTTTATGCTCACTATCACTGCTATGGTTGTTTCTCTGTTTGCTGTTGGTTGACAATCGTAAAGTAATTACCCCAGCGCTACTTGTGCACTTTAATAGTAGCCTACAATGGTCACCTGACAAGCACAACAGTGGCTGCTTTATCATTCAAAGTGACTTTTAAAAACCACAACAATTCACTGGGCCAACCAACAGTCATGCTATCTACACCTCAAATAGCCACTGGCAAGTAGCAGCAACACTTACCTGTGACAACAAAAACAACACATCACGTTGAAAGCTATTTGTTGTCACACCGCAATAAAAACACCACGAATGTATTAAATTCAGTTGTTGTTTTTTGTTTGATTTTTGTTCGATAAACCTTTGCTGAAATTGTTTAAAGCAACAATCACAAATAGCGTTAACGCCGTTTTGCGATTGTGATTATGCTGTTGGAGAGACAATTGCTGCGTTATATTTACGTTTTTGTAGCATTAGTTGTCTACAAAAGCAACAAAAACTACAGAAAGACGCAACTAATCTTCCCTATAATGCACATATATTTATTGGTATTTACTGTAATAATTTAAATATATAAATAATATTTACTTTTCTCCCAACACTCATGGAATTATTTTTGATATTGATGCTGCTCTCACGCAGTGGTGCTTGTCACTGTATTAGTATAATATTTTCTCAAATTCTTTTCTCGCTCGCCAGCAAGAATTCCAGAGCGGCTGCTCTTTTCCTCTCAAACTTCTTTGAACTCTTCTACCGACATTATTATTGAGTTTGTTGGTAATAATTATGGAAATAATAATAATGTTGAATATAACTAACTATTGTGATGAAGAGGGTAATAATGATTACATATTTAATACATTGTCATTGTTATTTGTACTCAAAGGTGGAAACTGCTGACAAATTTCTCATAATATTTAATTTAAAAAATTATATACTGTATATTTTTGCTCAAATCTAAATCGGTCCTCAACATTACATCACAATATTTTGTTGAATAAGATAATATTTGTATAATATTCAATTAAATTAAATTTATTTTTGAATTAACCTGCGGTAATTGGTTATAACAAATTTTATAGATATCAAGACAAAAATAGTAAAAGTTTACTAATACAAAAATTTTGATAAGTTCTTTAATTACACAAAAAAAAATAATTATTTCTTCTCAGTTAATTACGTATATATATGTATGTATATACATTTATACATATGCAGTGATTTTTATTTAGTTTTTCGTTTTAGATACATAGCAGGATGTAATCATTTTCAGAATTCCTCGAATATTAAAATTCTGAATACTTAACTTCATTTGCTTTCGAATTTATTGTAAAAAAAAACAAAAGAAATAATAATTTTTTTACTTTGATTCCCAATTAGTTTAAGCAACACTAATTTAATGCTTTTGCACTCACCTTCTCTAGTCAAATGTAAATCACCACCATCTGTCGTCAATTCACCTGATCATTTAATATGAATAAAATTGCAATAAAAATAATGAAGTAGATCATTTCCCAATGAGGAGAATTGACTGAATGCTGTTGCAATAATGAAGTAAATAGTTGAAGCCGAGGAGCAAGAACACTCAAAAAAATCAAAGGATAGAGCAAAAGAGAAGAAGGTATAAAATAGCTTCACTCAAAGTTATATTTTCAATCATCATTGGTTTAAAGTGCGGCTAATAAAGCAGCGGACAACACTAGTATATGAGTAAAAAATAAATAAAGAATTAAAAAACTTTTCGCTAAGGAGCAAAGGCAAATATAACTATTATTTATATAAAAATAAACAACAAATCAAAAGAATGCAAATGCAAATTGGCGAGGATTGAGTTGAAGAATACTGAGATACAAATTTCTGAATGACCATTGTACTCGTTCAGAGGTACTTCTAGACGACAATGAACAATTGTGAATGCATTGTGTTTTGCAAACGCTCTTTGGGTTGGTCGATTGAGTAATAGAAAACATCTCACATTTTCGTATCCTCTCTTAAAATTGTTTTTTTTTTTTTTTTTTTGGCTTGTATGAAGTACTATGTCATGCTATGTTTACCAATTGAGTGTATTTGTTTTGGCAAATTGCATGCAACAGACAATAAACATTTGAATTTATAACTCACTGTGGTAGTTGACAATTTCTTCTTCCTAAGTCTGTTCTCCGCTTTTCATTTTTCTGATTTTGTTAGAAGGTTGCAGCGGTGAAGACTATTTGTGCCGCTTGCAACGTCCACTTGCCTCTATCTGTAGCCATAAAAGGCTTTTTAAGAATATTGAGGATATCACAACTGCGTTGCTGCACTGTCGGAGTAGGAAAAACTATACTATACCAAGCCCTTTGTAGCCACTTAAAGATTTAAAAGATTCAATAAAATCTAATGATCCCATTAAAATTCTTCTCTGAGATTAGTCCATACTTTCATTTTATGGGATTTGATAACGTAATAAATTGGTTAGGCAAATGCCATAAGAATGTACTCATTAAAACGATGATATAACCATTTACTTTTTTAATATCTTCCGTTTGATATTGACTAGACTAGTCTTTGGTTGCTAGAAGCAAAATTATAGAAAGAATAATTGACAGATATATTTTTTATTACTTTTAAAATTCATACTTAAAAGCACAAATGCACCGATCTTTAAAATACTTGTATCGTCCACTATACTCTGCGATCTTTTTCGCTCTCTACCGAAATGTAGGCAACATTTTTATTAATTTCTTACACTCCATGCAATGACAAAGTGTTGAAAATAATTAAGATAGATTTTATGAAGTCTCTGACATATTACCAACGTCCATGCCGGGACAAGCGATCGTTATGTAGCATTGTTTTCATTTTCATATTAACCAAATCTGTACAAAAAAGAAGATAATACCAAATTGATACTTGTCGAGGGTAAAAGTGGACCTGAGCCTGAATATAGGCAACATATTTTATGGAACTTTGATACTTCATACAAAAATATAACTATTTATTTTGAATATTCAATAGAAAATGTTTACGAAATATGCTCATAAATGTTAATTTAAGATTTTTTAACATAAATTCAAAAGGAATTCAATGACAAATAATATTAAGCTTTTATTTATGTCGTATTTTTTTAAAAATAATTTCTACATATGCGCTTTTCTATTTCATTATAAATCCCTTTTACCCTAACGTTACATATGGTGGATTTTAGTTCCTTCATTTTCCTTTTAATAACTCGTTGAATTATTTTAAATCACCAATTTACCGATTACATAGCATAATAACATATCAAAAACAGCCTGCAGCCATATATGTGCTCAAACAATGAACGAACCTTCCACCCACAAACATATTTACCACGAACCGAAAAAATCTTTTCTTGCTTTTAGTCAGCATTTAGTTAATAAACTGATGGATTGCGCTGATATGTAACATCAATTCTCTTTAGCTGACCAACGTGAGCGCAAACAATAACTCTGAAAAGAAATAAAGCTGAAGAAAAAACTATATCTCGCTGAAAAGGTAAATAAAATTCAAAGTAATAAATTGTTTACAGACAATGAGCTGTATTACGAAACCAATGGCAGCAATGTAACGTTACTTGTACTGCCACATTGCCCCTACTCTCGGAGGCTTCTTTGCGAATTCGCCAAAGTGATTTGAGCTTCTGGACTAAATGGTTCTATTACAAATAAAGCGCAATCAATGGGTGAGCTGATTTACCTTTGAGATCTCTTTGTTATTTATATATATGGTATATACTCGTAAATAAAAATTCCACTGATTATTTGACTCACCACTGTAGCAAGCTATGTTACTTTTGATTATCCGTTCATAGGAAAAATGGGCGAAGAGACTCTGACGTGTAGGTAGAATGGGAAGAAAGAACAAATGACTTGACTGTGGCACAAAGATAAACTAAACCAGCAGCGCTGATTCGTATTCACCACGTGATAGGATCTCATGAGCTCTTTATTTATGACAAATAAAAACACGACAAAACATCTTTTGTATGAAATTAATAAGAATTTTGTTAAAATTTTTTTAAAATCTTTTCTCATGGTATGGTGAAATTTTTAACACAAAACAAATTTAAAATATACAAGTAATACAAAATCACAAATATGAAGAAATCGTCATTTTGATATGATCGGTATAAATTTTTTGCTTCTACCTCCTCTGCTTCTGGTACTTAAATACTTGGTACCAAAGTTGATATACCATTTCACGTTCATTATTATGAAAACAAAAAAATAAAAATAAACGAAATAAAAGAGAGCAATTCGCCGGAAGCACTAAATGCCAGTTTTTTTCTCCAACCACAATTTTCAACACTACCCACTGTCTACAGCTGCAGTTGCGTTCCTTCTATTGTTGCTGTGGGCGAAATACAAGTGCTCTTTGGTCATGTCGCACTATAACGTTGTTAAAATTCTTTTTATTATTTTATTTTTATTTTTTTATTTTTATTTTGTTCTTCAGAATGTGCTTTCGCTAAACACAAGTGCTTTCGCTAGCCACCGATTGCTTTAGCTGTTTCGCAGTTTTGTTCTGTACTGGCGTCTTGTGCCCTGTGGGTGGATGCAAAACTGGCGACTTGCGGTAATTTAGTCATATAAAAGTTGTAGTACTGAAGGAATTGAAAATGTGCGGGAATACTTTTGATAATTGTAATCACGAAATATGTTTGAAAGCAAAATAAATGTTTGGAAACCCAGGTAAAAGGCACCCTGAAAAATGAATAACTTATTGGGAGATCAATTAAATATTCATATATATTTTTCCTTTTCGGTAGATCCAATTTGTGATGTGTATCTTAGTTGATTTTCAAAAAAAAATATAGCTAAAAAAATTGCAGTTATTGAAAATCCGAAATGGCATTCAATGCCGGAGATATCTGTAGTTGTTAATTAAATTAAGTGTATTTAATTCTGAAGAGAATGAAAATCCTACATATGGTAATATTTCCTACACGGATCTGGCCGCCAAAATGTTTTAAGATAATAAAAATTAAAACAAATATTAAATTTTGATATTATTTTCTCTCATTTAAATTCGTTTCAATTAAATTTATTTATTTTAATTTTATTTATTTTATTTTACTAATCTTATTTATATTTTTTTATATACATTTTTTTTTTACTTCTAACATGGTATTTTAAATCTGTAAAATAAAAGATTAAAAAATTAGTCACACCATGAGTATTTTTTTAAATATCACCAACGATCCATTTCGAATCTTGAAATTCAATTACAACACTCGTCAATTGCATAAAGTATTTAGAAAACAATTTATTTTTACCATTACAAAAGGTGTAATTCTTCGCCAATTTATATGCCTTCAACGTAAACGCGCGCGGCTAATTGATTCAAATTAAAGCAACTACAGTCAATGCGCCTCAAGCCAACCACAAAAACAAGCGGAAATGTATACAAAACACAAAGGATGTTCAAGTGCCCCGAGCTGACAAAGTGAGCAGAGGAGAAAAAATAGTATAAAATAGTGAGTGAAGAGGAGCAATTTAAAGAGCTATGTAGAAGATAGTAGAGAAAAAAGTCCGTATAAACGGAAACAAATGATTTGCGAAATGAGATAAGCATAAAAAACTGAGAATTGGTTGGAAAAAGGTAGTAAAAGGAATAGAATGCCGCACAATTTTTTTTGGAAATAATAATTTAATTTTGAACAAGATATGTGGAACCTTCAACAAAACTATACACCCGCAGGCAGCAACTGACGATCTGATATCAATTCTGAGACAAAAGGCTCGTCAGACGGTAGTTCATCATTAAAGCTACCACCGCTATGATTTAACTTGTCTTAGATGTGGCAAGGGAGAAGAAATTCAAGTAAATTGAGTCCTAAAGTGTGTGCCCGAGGGCAGTTGGCATGAAATGCCTTCTCATGATGTGCATATATTTATATGCAGCATCTAGAAACAGCTCTAAGAGCCTTCAACATGTCAATTGCACTTGTTACATAATTTTAAATCTTTTAACCAATATTAACAATAACAATTCCGATTATTTGCCGCTCATTTGTTATACATTTACTTATTCGTGTTCTTTTTCGTTATTTATTTTTAGCTGCGAGGCATAGACTGCAACAACACAACAAATCAGCTACGCAAAAATGCTACACAGTAAAGGTACGCTGCTGCATAGCTATAGCAACAATAACAACATACCTTGGTTACTACTACTATGTCTGCTAATAGCATCAACAACCACTACCACCGCAGCCAGACCTTCGTGTCTCAATTCAGCTGAGAACGCACAACCTGTCACCCAAGTCGTTGACTCCCCGTCCGACACCGCAGTGAAGGACAACAATTTGCCTATCGCCGAAAAACAAGTCTCAAGCAACTACAGTAGCTAACGCACATGTTACACCAGTACCACCAGCAGTCACACCTGTTCCAGCGCCGGTCTCGCTTACCAACACCGCGGCTGATGATGCTGCAATAAGTGACGATACCAAACGTTAGACAGAGTTTGTGGTAAATAGGGACAACAAGACAACGGCTCTATCTGCCGATTTCTAGAGTAACTCCGAGGCAAAACATGCCATTGACAAGTCAGCAGTCAACGATGCCGAGAGTGACCAACAAAAAGTTGCCCTAAACACCTCTGCAGTTGTCTCTACTGAAAGATTGACTGCACTGAAACACAATGCCACTGCTGAAAAGGATCTAAGGATCAGAGAGAAGTACCAACTGAGATTCCCGATGAGGACTTTCACTCGTTGGATGATGGCAGTAGTATTGCGCAACTAGCGGCAGACATTTTAACACCAATGAAGAATGCGATCCGGAATTGATTGGATTCAATTTGCTACAATAATATCGTAGAAATTTAAAAGAAAACCGAAAAAAATTTAACAAAAAATATCAGAAAAATGAACAAACTAAGAAAAAAAATTTCTTTCCTTAAAAAAAACTTTCTAAAAATTACTTATTTTATAAAAAAATATACCAACTTATTTTTAATAAAATTAAGACTCCTGAAACAATTCAGATAAAATAAGTTCTAAAAAATTTAATAATTTAATGGAAATGCGATCACAAACACGTTACATTATGTTCCCAGGAAATATATATTAAAAATAATATGAAAGTTATATCAGTAGTAATCTACTATTTGGCGCAACACCATCACTGAATTTTTTAATGGTTTTATTATTTTTTGAAATAAATCTCCCTATCAACGAATTTATCTATTTTGGGCCAAACACTGAATTTTAAAACTTTTCATTAATTAATTTTTATTATATCTGATATAATAAAAAATAATAATATTTATATATTTTGTAAAATTTTCCAATTCATAACACTAACATCGTCTTATAGTAATTTAAAAAAATATTATTATGACAAAATTAATTAACTAGCTGTTTGTTCTCGCTTACCCAATAATCCGTGAGAAATAATGACTTCGTTATTTATTCATTCAATTGAGCTTGCGCTTCTAATTTTTAAATTAAAATTCTTCAAAATTCCTTCATATTCACTTCACTTCACAAAAAAAAAATTTCTTCAAACACTACGCGCTGATGTATTGTTTATATTTATGAAATGAACAAACTACAAAAATCTCCGCTACATTGGGGACAGTAGTAATAGCGATCATAATAACAGCACTTATGAATACATATGGTTAAATGTTGATATTATTATGTACACAAATGTTTGTTGCTGTCTTGCACGTAAAATTGGCACTTCGGATAGTAGCAACAAATAACCGTAACGACAAACAACAACTGTTTCCTATGTGCGGCTTCTGCGCCGTTGGCAACAAAGTAGTAACAGCAATATTGGCAATTGTTTGATTTGCTTGACGAAACGAGTATGCTGCTAATCGCAATTATATGAGCATTCGAGGGAGTTGTGTAGTGACTTGTGTGGCGGCCTGAAATGACAGTTGTCGCCACAAAGCTCCCAACTCTACTGAAGAATGTTCCACCTTGATTTGAGCTAGGCAACAATTTTGGAATTGCTTACGATTTTCCCTTACCAACCAATACTCTACCGCGTCTTTGTCGTTTAGTCCTCTTATGTTGTGGATCATGTGCAAGCGAGTCATTGTGCTCAGCAATACACAATCAGCGCCGTAGAAATTGCGTGGAAGCGTGGAGTTACATAAATTGTTTTTCTCTTACATACGTAAATACAAAATGCTGCAGGAACACCTCGACTGAATGATTTTTCTTTTCTGTGCTGCCATTGCTTCGCTCGATTTCAGAAGTGTTTGTTATTCGCTGAATTGTTTGTTTTTTTCTATTGTTGTTATTGTTGTTTCTTGTTTTTGCTTATAGTTGCTCTTACTAGCGGTTGTTTTACCTTTCTTTCGGGTAATTGTTTATGTTTATTGAATGTATCTTAAATCTCATTTTTAATGTTATTCGATTGCTACTGTCGTTGTGTATGTACCTATACATAACTGCAACTTCGACAACTTCTTGCCCCTTTCGATGATGCTACGTGAGTGGTTAATCATATATTAATTCAAGTATTAATAGGAAGAACAGATAGTGATAAATATATGAGAAAAAGGTGAAGTCACTCAATGATAGGATTATTTATAAAATTAATTTATTGGAAAAATTTTAAAAACGCAGCTGCCCTAAGGCAAGAAATGTCAACCCTCCAAATAAATATATAATTATTTGATTGGCTTATTGATAATTGTACTATAAAATATAATTGAGTGTCTCATTCTTGTATGAATACCCTAGTGGATTTGAGTAGATGTTTTTTCTTTTGGTGTTTCATTTAAAAACATCTTATTAAGTCATTTAAGAGTATCTCGTCGATCGGAATTTGTTCAACTTAAAATACTAATGAGATTACAGAAAGTTCTTATTAATCAAATTTTAAATAATTTTTTAATCTCTATATGATAAATATGAGAAGACAGTATTTGTGTGGCCATAAAAGAATGAGCTAGAGAAACATTTAATTCCTCCGCAGTTTCACTACTGGAATCGCTGACACATTCTCTTTAATCCCATGTCAATACATACTTAGGCGATAATTAAGACTGCCATATTAAATGGGCACAAAGAAGAAATACCGAATGTTAATTGACCTAAATGGTGGAATCGTACAAGCGATGACTAAATGGCACTTATGGTTTTTTGCATTATTTATGTAGAATGTAGTTGGAGTGTTTGATATGTGGTCAAGATTGCTTTTGTGATAAAAACCTATTTGAAGAGCTGTAAGAAATCTAAGAAAGATCAGAAATACGATAACTCACCTGCAAAGAGAAGCTAAATAAGAACGAATTGTTATAGAAGATAAAAGGAATTATTGTTATTGCAAGAAATTTTATTGTTTCATTTAAAATTTTTTACATTCTTTATACTTTTCATTTAATTTTTATTTAATTTTTATTTTATATACTGGGATTTCAACTTTTTTCTTGCCTCTACTCTGCAGCAATCTATAAATGTGCGTTATTGCTACTGTTTCTAAACATTTATTTGTGTTCATACATACACACATGCAGAGCCACTTTCCACATTATTGAACGATATGAGTTCGAAATCTTGTGGGATCTGTAAATTTTTGTTGCTTTGCTTGTTGTTGCCGCCATTATTGGCTGTGAATTCAATAAATTTGTGGCGTAATCATAGCGGTATCGACGATTTTTATTACTGTTATTCCATTTATTGCTGTTGTGATAATTTCAATCATTGCCGATGTATAGCAAACCGTTCAGTACAATTCCATTTTGTAGCCCACAACTAAAGATGGAGCAACAAGCGCCAAATGCCTATGTCGAAATCCAATTGTAATTTGTTATTAAGTTAATGCGGATTTTGTTATTGTCTGCAAGCGCACTGATGATCATACAGCGGCAGCAAAACAAAGGAGGGAAGGATAATAACCTAGTGCATCTGTAGGTGAGCAGTACAGAGGCCGAAAGACTACTAAATGCGTCTGTTGTTGTTGTCTGACAAACCTGCAGTCAACCAGTCGTCAAGTTCGGGGCTGATGAAATACGTAAGGCTTAAAATTCATCGAGCTTAGCTTCAAAATCAGACAAGTTAGACATTAACCGTGCAGCAAATTTCAAATAATTTATTATTCTTTTTATTACTTTATGGCATTGATATTGATTTTCCAGTTCAATAACCTTTGCAGACATTGATCGTATTGCTCGTGACCTTGATCGCTCTTGTATGGATTTCATTTAAAATTTCTTTAGGTTCTTTCAACCCCCAGTGATACAGTGGGAGCTCAGTGAGTTGTCTGAAAATTACGCAATAATTGGTAATGGCTCGTACCTATAGTAGCACGAAAAATAATGAAATAAATGCACAATTTGGCAAACTTGAACTCTAATGGAAAATTTATTACAATAACTAATGAAAACATATAAAAATATACGAGTTACGGCTAAGTGTAGGCAAATTATAACGCAAAGACTAATAGAATTCACAATGTATGAAGTAAATCCTCAATACTCGAAAACGACTTAGGAGAATTCAAATTAAAAAGAGAAAGTCATTTACAGCGAGTATTAAATTGGATTTCATTTAAAATAAAATATAAAGCAAATGAGAAAGAACTTGAATGTACGGAAAAACTTGGTCAGTTTTGATTAGATATATATATGATTATAATGACATTTTAGCAAAACTACTAAATTTTTTTATCAAATTATGAAAAAATCATATATGCATTGACTTTTATAAAAAGTTCAGATGCAGATCAAAAAAGTAAACTGACAAACTACAAACTCCAGAACATGTTTCTGACATTTCATTACTTTCAAGTTATACAATTACATGACAGCGGTGTACACATAGCTTACAGCAACAAATGGCATTACTGCTTCAAAACCTCCTTCTCTTTAAGTCCACCGCCTCCTCTATTCGTTATATTATTATTATTACTCTTGCAACTTTAATTTGTTTCTCATTGAAAACAGCCAGTCAAGCTGTAACAAGGGGTGAGCACATTCATATATATGAATATATGTAATTGTATGCTAAAGAACGTACAACCGCCGACCCACCGACCCACCGACCAAGAAATCGTCAGTAAAATGTCAGAAAAACGAATGTGCCATAACCAGGGTAGCGCTACGAGAAAAGTAAAAAAAATATCAGAAAATTTAGATTTTCTAGCAGAAGAGTCAGCATAAGAGAAGTTAATGCATCTTCTTCGCTTTTTACTTAAATTAACACCTTAGTACATACATATACGTATCTAAACAATCTTTGAAATTAAAATAGTAATGATTCATGTGCAAATGTTTTATGTTAAAATGTAGGCATGGAACGACATAAAACAGCAGCAAAGCGTATTGCCACAAGCTACGCACATGAAAGTTTTATAGGAAAAAATAAAATTAAAAACTATGTCAAAACTAAAGGTGTAACTAGTCCAAGAAAAATTGCAAGGCAAAAAGTAATGCAAAATAATATAGAAACTATGACCGCATAGCTTACTTTTTCTTTTCATTTTTTTTCTTTTAATATTTTTATTATTGTTACAAGCGCCATAAAACGCAGAAATTTTTAGTGTTTTCCCAGTAAGTGAATTTGTCTTCGCTTTCCTATGTAATCGATGTCAGTACCCATTTTATTTTCAACGCAAGCAATAAATCCATTTCGCATTGTACGCATTTTTACGAGCGAAATTAAAAGCAACAGAATTTCAAGTTTGTCGCTTAAGTTTTCGACACAAATCGAACCGGTGAGCAACACTTTCGTACGCATGCGATAAGCGGAAATGTCTAAGTAAATTGCAATATTAATAGCGAAATTTATTTCAACTGAAATTCAATTGCAGCGAAACGACAAAACAACAACAACAATAGTATACACTATTCAGTAAAAAAAACCAATGAATTAAATACAGTACAAAAGTGGCATAACAAGTTGATGGTAGAGAAGAAATTTTTCACTTTTACGTGCTAAACGTTCTATAATTAATTGTTTATCATTATAAAAAGATCATATTTACTCTAATTTCTGCATTTCCTGTTGAAAATTATGAACATCTAATATAATTGGTATTTTAATGGCTTAATAATGGACGTTGCAATGCTGCGAGAAATATTGTGAAGAATGAAGGATAGTAAAATTAGTAGTAGTTGGTGGAAAAGAGCTTAGTATAATTTTTGTTAGAATTTCTATAAAACTTAATAAAAATTATGTTCATAAAATTCTTAGCATTATAATAATTTCCAATATTTTTTTATGTATCATCAAACACATTTGGGAATTATTGAAATGGCTAGTTATATCCAATCAAGTTCGTTGCTTAAGTCTTCAGCTTAAAGAAAAATGGCGAATATTTAATTAAAATAAATAAGCATTAAATATATTCTAAACATTTTCAGTATATCGCATATCTCAAAACACATAAGGAAGTAATCTAACGAAACACTACCACTCGCATTACCATAGCTAGCAAAAAATATGCAATTAATACCCTCATGAGGCCATGATGACAACTGCTTTTTTGTATTTTAAGTAAATACTTCTAATTGAGAAGGCAAATGACTTCGAAGTGGCATTGTAGGAACCATAAAGTTAATTTGAGAGAATTATAAAAAATTTATTGCGTATATTCAAGTGCGAAATTTTTCACTGCGGAAACTTCCACCTAATTTTTTCTTAAAAGTGGTCACATTTTACAAATTTCAACCGATTATAAAATGTTAAAGCTTCATAATTTTGACTGGAACTTAAATCAACAGTAGATAACTCTGCAAATAAAGTTTTATTTTTATGTGCCATCACCATTCAGAGCTTAACACCGAAAATTTTCCTACAGACCTGGCGTATATGGGCATACGCATTTAGCAGGAAAATAAGAAAGAATATTCCTTTGTCTAAGTACCTAAGTATCTTTTTATACGGCATAAATATGGAACTTAGCACGACCAAAGCTAATAAAACAAAGTGTTTGGCCAAATTCAAACTGCATTGAAAATAGACCGGAAGGCCACTAACAATCGCGAAAAACCGGAGAAATAAAAACAAAGAAAACGTAATCCTACAGAACCATTTCCTAGGCCTATCTGCTAACTGATTATTGGCCACTGCATGCAGCTGCACTAGCTATCACATAACAGTGCGCAAACTTTTACAAACAAAAAAATTATAAATAAATAATCACAAGCCATGTGCCGAATCGAACCTACAACAAAAAGCTGTCATGCAACTGCACTCATCCAACAGAAACAATCCCTAATCAGGCTGACATTGGAACACCAACCCACTGATCATCCTATCGTTGTTGAGACCACTCTGAGGTGCGTTTTTAAGCTAAACACAACAAATGAAAATCTAATTAGATACTTTTGCCTGCGGCTACCTACCATCTGAAGAGTATTACCTAAGATACACATTGCACTCATTCTCAAGTATTCTTATTGAATATTTGAAGTGTTGGTGGCGCGTAGTATTCGCACCTGCGCGCAGACAGCACTTGCTCTAAATTAAATTTGCGATAGCCAATACTGTAATTGTTGTTGTTGCTTACCAATAAGCGATGCCATGCTTTGAACATAGCGATATTATGCAAGAATGTAGAAAATTGGAGCATTTGAAATTTGCACGAACAACTAACAGTAGGCTTAGAAAATGTAGCGCAAAAGAAAGAAAAATAATACAAAAGAGTGAGCGCAACCCCAGTGCAGCTTCTTATGAAACAAAGGTTGAGTAGAAAATATTGCGGTTTGGTTAGGTCCTGTGCTTGTCTTGCTCATTTGGTGTGGCATTAAACCAAACCAGAGCTCGCGTTGGCGGCACAAATTTATGTAATCAGTTTACGAAGCTTCTGCGCTTGCTTCTTTCTTTGCTGTAGCATTATTTTTTAATTTTTTAATTTTTTAATTTTTGCAGAGTGGAAAATAGTTGTTGGGCACCGCAATGTGTTTATGTGCACTTTGCGTGACAATAAATGTAAATGTCATTAAAGTAAGAATGAGAATAAAACTAATCTAGGTTGGCCATATGATAGCTGACTGCAGAGTAAAAGAGAAATCAGAATAAATTTTCTTTTACTTAATGTTTTTTTTTTTACTTTATAATTATCTGTAACTTGCCAATCGCAAAAACAAATTTTCGAAACTTAAAAATTCAGAAAATACTATAATCAAAAAACAATTCTGATCGCTTCACCTCTGCCAAAAAAAAAGAAATTGTTTCAAAGAATTCATTATTTCCCATATTTTGGGCAATCAAGAAGATACACCCAGATGCTTATTCTTTTTAATATTTAAAAAATATTTATACATCTAAAAACTTTTCAACTCTGGCCCTTACTGAATTTAATTTAATTTAACTTATTTTATTAATTTCTTTACGTCTTATGTAATAATCCTAGAATTCTAATTGAGAAATGTTTGCTTCATCACAATTTTGAATCTGCAAACATTTATCATACTTAACATGCGCCAAACCATCCGCGCCAAATCAATCGTTACTACCACAGTGGACAGAAAAATAGAAAATTCTCCAACAACGGTTACATAATTGCGGAATGTAAGAACATTTCAAATAATTGCAACTAATGGATTTTCATGGCTGATCAGCAAATGCATGCTTGTCGAATTATATAAGAAAATAGCTTGTAGTAGTTAACGAATGTTTGTATGTGTGCATTCTTATGCAGTGTTCCTTTGGTTTCTTTACAAGTCTTGTGTTAGATCTCTATTTGGTTTTGAACCGCTACTAATCGTACCAATTTAAAGAAGCATAATAACAAACAACAAGTAGCAAACAAGCAGCTGTTGTTAAAAATGCCATAAACCACACTCATTCACCACGCCAGGGAACGTGACTTTCACGAAATTTGTAGAAATTTGTTTTAACATAGAGAAAAACAATGAAAAGTAAATAAAAATTGTTAGTATTTGTAGAGAAATTGCTGGGCGGACGAAATAGCGAGTTTTTGGTTGTTGCAACAGAGTGACAACAGCCTAGCCAATTTGCCAACTAACAAGCCAATATTTTATTTTGGTCTTCTCTAGTTCTTTTTTATCGTAAGTATTACAAATAAGATGTTTTTAAGTTTACTTAGTTTTTTGTGTGTATTACATAGCCAATATACATACTTATGATACTGTCCTCTTTGTTTACATAACAAAAGAATTTATTTTATAATTAATTTTTTTGTGGAAGTTATTGGTCAACTACAGCTTGGATAATAATCAGAGATATTGTTTGCGTTGCTTTATATATTTCATGTTATTTTCATTTACTTATTTGCGGTTTCTTGTTTGCTTGTTTTTTGTTATTTGCATTGATTCCGTCATTACGGTTGCTATTAGCTTCGTTATGTAACAGTTACGTTGGATTATTTACAATTTTTAATCAATCTTTCTTTACTTTTCTTCCTTATTCTTTTTTAAGTATGTAACTAGTAAATTTTGGGAGGCTCAATTGCTCTTTTATCGTATATTTTTCAGTAATATATCATTGGCGTGGGCACAGAGTGCAAGCCGATGGCACCAGGAGTGAGCGTTCGATGACCTCATTGTTTGGCCAATTCCATATCTAAACTATGTTGTCTTTTTGACTCCTACGAAGCATATCGATTTCGCTTATTTTGTGGTTTCTATCACATTAAGTTGGTTGTGAGATATATTTTGTGGCATGCATTTTTATCTTCTTTGTTCATTGTTGAAATCTCTTGTTTCGTCTGTTAAGCTAAAAAAACAGCTGAAGGAACGTATTGCATCTACCTCCGTGTTACCAAATTTGGTTATTGCTCTCACCACTTAATATAACCTTAAAACCATATAAATCTATAATCTGCAAACGAGAATAAAAGATAAAAACATTAAAAGCTGTAGAAAGATATAAGGTGTAAAATTCAGAATTTCTTTAAAACAGAGCTTTACCCAAATTAGGTGTGCGCCTTCGTTAAATTTTTGGGGTTGCGCCTGACTGTAGGCCATATTTTTGGTTTGCTTTCAAATAAAACTGTTGCATGCACCTTGCAAATAGCTCAGAATTCCTTATCAGGTCTTTATTATTATTGTCTTTGCATTAGCTAATATTAGATAATTTTCTCTTTAATATTCAATGCAACAACAACTACTACGAAAAATTTTAAATTATCTTCGATAAATATCAATATTTTAAATATACTCTCCGTACCATATCAAATCCTAAAGACGTGTAAAGGCACTTTTTACCAACCATATCAACTAATATATATATATATGTATGTATATGTATGCCAAGGCATTTATCATTAAATTCTCACGCACATTACAATAACGACACATTGATTATAAATATGGCCGAAAGCAATCACAAGCTGGTTATCTGAAATCTAAGGCTTCACTGGAAGTATGAATTTTATTAAGGCATTAGAAATAGAAAAAAATCCTCAGTTACGCATTACCCATAGCGAAGAATGATCGAGAAGCTCACCTGCCAAACAAACTCATTCAGTGTGTTTTTCTGCAGACGTGCCCTAATCTGTGACAGCATCTATGCTGGTATTAAATTAATTCCACCTCTCAAATGACTAACTACCATATAATTTCCCAACAATATTTTTGCATAAATGTCACAACATTAAACCTCAACACGAAAGGTGCGTCTTACAGAGGAATTAACAGCACCAATATATTCAAGCATGAAAGCGTGTAATATACTTTTCAAAAGCGACTAGCAGGCTTTTCCTAAACATGTAGCACAGAATGGGCTGGTTAATAATTTAGTGTTGAGTGCTGAGTGCTGGAAGCTGTGTCCACCGACGCACAATTACAATGCATCCAGGAATTATATACGCATACTGACTTTGTGTGTAAACAGCTGTCACTTTCTATTATAAAAACACCACACAGCAGCGTTAAAGTTGCTGATAGATTATTTGAGCAGGCGTAAGCAAGATTGTGGATGAATGCCATTGGTTGTTGGCGAGATTATCTAGTTTGGAACAATATTGCAATGTCTGTATGCTTAAAAATAGCATGAAATAGTGACAATAGAACCAGTATGCTTTAAATAGCCGCAGAGTAATAAATAAAAAAAACAAGTAAGTGGGCTTAAACGTTTGAGAGCTTCTGCATATTTAAATCTGATATATTAACCAGCCTCCTAATGCAGTTAATTAATTTCTGTTCAATAGTCAACGAGCGCCAATATTCATAAAGTAATTGTCGTTAATGTTGTTCAAGTTAGCCACCATCTCTGCCGCCATCGCATCCATCTTTAGCCATTTTCACCATTCGCTTGTTGTGCAATTCTCGACATGTAACTGACGTCTAACGTGCGCCAAGTCACTGTAAAAGTTAGCGACAACAACAAAGTACTGGAAACAGTATGAAGGACATGAAGCAAACCGTATTGCCACAGGAAAAGAAACTCAGATACTTAAACTACTTAACCAGTATCGCCAAGAACAAATTAAGCAAAACAGATTGTAGCGTAAATAATTAAACGTCTTCGTGCAGTTGGTAGGACGATGACTCATGGCTTGCCTTGTGAAACTTCAAGAATTGTCGCTGGAGGATGTGGTTGATGTGTCGCTGTGGGGACATTTGGCGAATTCTTAGTATATTAATAGTAGATTTTTTTGCTGAGGTGAGATATGTGCCCCCATGTGTGTCTTCGGTATGTTAACAAGCGACATTTCATTATTTTTTATTTATTACTCTTGTTTATTACAACCGTTCAAAGTTACAAAGCTATTATTGTTATTGCTTTTTTGCACATGTGTACAGAAAAATATCAAAATGGAAACACTAGGACACAAAGCCCCCATAAAACCGATTTTTTCAGGTATTTACTAAAAATAATCGAAATCGAATTTTGTAATTTGCAGTAAGTTTGAAATATACATGACAAGGTACTTCGATATGACAGAAAAGAACCCCTCTTTTTTGTTTTTTGATAGTATTATAGCAAATTAGTGATCAATTACTAATGTTCAAAAATATTTTAAGCTTCTGTACTCTAATTTATGCATACGACATGTAAATGTACTTTGCCGCATGACATTACTTATTTCAGTAAATAAATTTGATAAATTTTTGTAAGTTATAAAAGAACAAAGCCTCAAATAAATAAGCTATCGGTAAATACAATTAACCATATACGATTTTTCCTTTCCAAAATTGCATATTTCTTTACTCTTTTACCCCGACCTTCAGTTTTATTTTTAAATACTCCTACAGACTACGATTATTTGTGTCCTTGTGTATTTTTGGATATGTTTTTGGCAGTGAGGCAAATATTTAGAGAATTTTTTATAATTGTAAAAAGGTTTTATTAACATATAACAATTTTTCTTAGTGAGTCGGACGCCTTAAGATATTTATTTGTCATTCATTAGCCTCAGGCACCAAATACTTTTTTTTCTGACTTTCAGTCTCAAATTGCTAATGGCTTAGCTACTTTTACACCTAAACATATTAAATTTTATTATTGTTATGATAGTTGTAATAATTGCTCACTGTTGGCTGACCACGGACAGTCAAACTGATCAACTCCATCTGCACTAATATCTGCTTTCATGGCAGTTTATTCAATTCTACCTTTTTATTTTTATTAAAAAAAATAGTCCTTGTACCTAAAGTCATGACTAATGCTCATTTGCATTGAACAACATTTTACAGACAATAGTTTTGATTAATATTTCAACACCAGTTTTATTACAGGATTTGTATCAATGTGTATGTATCTTTGAAATCAGTAGTCGGACCTTGCACACTTTGCTCGTGTTGACATTCTCTTATGCAACTTTTAAATTACTTTTCTTGTCACATTGTTCATTTTCAATTCAATTTTGTGATTTATCACGACCTGTGTGGAATATGTTGAGTCTTGTTTGTAGTCTGCCCAGTGCTTATGAGTGATATACATTTATCCTATGACGATTTGCCAAATAAACCGGGATGATGTTGATTATATACATATTAAGTATATAGAAAATAATATTTTGCTTAAACTTGATAAATTTTACATTATGTTTAGGAAATAACGACATATGCTCCAAAAAGATATTATATTTTGAAGTGTTAGATTAAGCCGAATATGATTTATACATACCACGTGGTACATGTCATGAAGCAGCAAGCTCTTGCATACTCTTCCTAAGTGCATTGCCACACATAAATCTCAATTGCCTGTACTAACCGCGATTTGCGTGCCGCCGCGAGGCGAAAGGAAACGGAAGCAAAAATCAGTTGCAAAGACGCAAAGTGCAAAAACACCTGGCAACGCAGACAACATAAAGTATGAACAATAAGGGATTAAAGTATAAATAAAAGTTCATTACAATTTCATTCATAATGACGATGTTTCAACACACACATCCATATATACAACCCATTGTGAACAGCTGCTTCGGTGCTTGACACTGCGAGCTCGTCGTTCATCGCCAAACTAATAATTTATTGGAATGATCCAAAGTATTTGTTGTAGTTGTTAGAATTTATGTTGTTTCTGCTGCATGCTACAAAGCAATTGATCATAACACTTGTTATGCAACAACTTACAGAAACGGCGAGTAGCAAGATAAGAAAGCATGAAATAAACACACACACGTTCGCTGGCCCCTTTAAACACGTTAGCAAACAAAATCGATAAATTATGTGTAGCTGTGTACGCACACACGGACTCTATTTAAGCCTCGAGTTCGGTGCATGGTTAGATCTTTCACCGTTTTATTTATGCATGTAACGACTAACTGAGACTTTTTTGTTGAACTCACCTGCCCATTTATACTGGCACGCAGACATCAACACGTACATAATTGAAAATATAAAATAATAAAGTAGAACAGAACTTAAATCAATTCATCTTAAGAAGGTGTTAAAGGATTTTCGTATAAGGCATACTGCATGCAACATATGCGGGATGTCTATTCTATAAACACGAAATAATATAGAACCTAATGATAATTGCTCTCTTTGGTTGTGCTGGAGTGTAGGAGAGGAATAAGATAAAAAAAAATATTTTCATTGGCTGGCAGCAGTGCAATAAATCATTATTAATCCATTCTTCAGCTAGCAACACATATTCAGTTTTAGTTTTTTGCGCTACCTAGCTGTGCCACTCAGCAGCGCATAATAGAACCCAGCGAAATTTAAGAATTTTAAGTTGCAAAAGCCAATTAATTCTAGAAATAACTCAAATTTTTTTATTTTTTTACTCCTTTTTTGTATTAGTTTTAGATATGATCACTCCCGGATCGTAATTTCATGAAAATAGGCAGGAAGAAATAAAGTTCGCTTTGTACAAATATAATTTTTATTAAATGCGGACTATGACGTTTTACTTCAAAAATGACACAACTGCAAACCATACACGAGCACTTTATTAGCGGAAAAAATATCAAATATTTTTGTACTCAAAAGTACTCAAAAAGGTGCAAAGATGTCGGTAGCGAGTGGCGGCGATGGTGGCAAAATCATTGACTACCTTTATCTGCCTCACATTTCTGTTGTTATTATTATTATGTTGCATGATTGCGATTGCGTGCGTTGAATTTACTTGATTTGTTGCGCACGAGCAGCGTTTCCACACTTAAATACATTTACATATATACGCACTACGTGCTGTGTGTTGATTTTGCACGCTTCCGTTACTCTCTAATTTTGCACACATGCTTCTGTTTGGGTGGAGCAGGCACAACAGTAGTGTATGAGTAGTAATCAATGGTAATTTGTATTGTGAGTTGTTTTCGGATCTCTGCTTTGTTATTTACTTACAACATCCAATGGGATGGTGTTGGCGAGCCATTCGCAGTAACATAAGCAGACCTGGTCTGCTGTTGTTGATCTCTACTTAACATAGTTGCAACGGTTTATTCCTATACCACTTTATAATTACTGAACATAATACTTTTACACTAGGTATGAGCTTTGTATATGTTTGAATTTATTGTACAGACTTGCGGCATCAAGTCAACACACATTTTACTAATGTAAAATTATGAAACAAAAAAATATAAATTTGCTTAAAAACCAATAATATTTTTGATTTACAGTGAACTAATAATAGATTTTATCTATTAAAAAACTGAGAAAATAAGTTTACAGATTTTTTTTTTTGCCTGGGTGGCAAAAACTTACTTTAAAAAGTATTGTACGTGTATACTGTACATACTTCTTTTTTGGTAATTTTTGCTTATCAGCGTGCTTGAATATTTCAAATTAATTGCACAGCAATATTTCGCCACAAAAATACATGCAGTCGAAGCAAAGAAAATCTTAAACGTCCACTAACATATTCCAAATTCGCTTTGCCATAGCAAAAGTGATGACCTTCGCGACTACAAGCGCCAAAAGTGTACTTAAATGCTCTTACACACTTACGCTTGCCTCAAATAGACAGACTGACAATAACATTTATTTATGTCAATTAAAGTTGAATTTTTGTGCATCGTATCAATTGTAACTCAAAAGAAAATAACGGCTACAAAAGCACAAACAAAAACACAGCAAATGAAAAATGTTTTTTTCTGGCAAAACTGAAATGCTGCGCGGCTGAAGGCAGCTACTGTTTGCCGTGCAACTGAAAATCTGTATCATTACAAAATTGCAGATAGCATTGAAATTGTTGGTGGCTGGTGATCCGTATCTGGTGGCAAGGTAACATTGCGTGTGGTCCAATGGCACTAGCATTTGTTGCGCCACAGCAGCCTCGTCTGATTTCCAGTCACATGGTTGATTACATCTCACTCAAAGCCATTGCTGTTATATGTTGGTTGTGAGGGTGTTTTTCTATATTTCACTTCTATTTGATGAGTTTTGCATCGTTGCTCTATAGGAAAGTAGAATATTTGGTTTTATATTCGTTTACACCGAATCAGTCAATCAATCAATTGTTTCAAAAATAAAAAAATTAAATTATAAATTGTGATATTATTTTAAATCCCCTGGAAATTTTTTTTTATATAATTAACCAAGCATATAATAGTATGATTATTTTATTTTATAAATCTAGATTTATTCTTTAAAAGGTTATACTACCAATAAAATTTGCACTAAGAATTTCCTTTTTTTATTACTTTTTTTTTCAATATTTATTTCTTTTAATCCTCTCTACACTTACCTGTTAAACGACCGATTAATCGCCACTTTAACGTAATATTTATTTTTTGATTGCACTTGCATACTCTATTTGGGCGTATTTCTGATTCTACCTGCCGCCACAGAGAAAACGACCGCCCACACATAGAATAAATCGCTTTTAACGCAAACAAAATTCTACAAAAGCATAAACGTGACAGAAATGTGCACCATAAAATGGGCATAATTCATTAGTATTCTCATTCACCGACCCACTTACTAACTCATTCCCTTACTCTTTGGGTAAAGGAGAGGTCGGAAAATCAACTGATGTTGTTGTGGCGGTCTCGTTAATGACAAAATAAAAATAAAAAATTGTCGCATATAAATGCTCTGTAGCTGTTGCAAAACTGTAAAGTCACTAATAACAGAATAATTTACAATGAACTACTGCAGCACTAAAAATCAGAAAGGACATGGACTGATGGTTGGGGAGCAAAATGAGGCAATAATAATTCGTCGGCCCGTAAAGCATAACAGCACTTTCCAATAACACTAAACTCGTTTTTTTCATTCATTCACATTTTCATTTCTATTTTTTCTATTTGCCCCGCAACACTTTTGTCTAATCTTCAAACCTTTTTTCATTCTCTTTGCAGATCGCTCAACATAACACCCTCCGAAATGGATCGCATTACCTTGACCGACATTGGATAATTCCTACCGCACGATGCTATCGATTATCTGGAAAATAATGTGCTGATGAGCCAAATAAATTGTGCGAGTTCAAACTTTTATCCAGACGCATATTGAAAACGGTGGTTTCGGTGTATCAGGATATTGGCAGCATTGATAAGTGTCGGGATTTATGTTCGAATTCACTGTCCAGATAAGTACGGCAGCCACGTTGGACGTGAGGGCAAACGAACAGATGTAACAGAGACATGATGTTTTGTTTTAGTTGGCAGGACAGTGAAAGAAAAATAATAATAAAAATGTGGAAAACCAAAATCAATAAAGGAATTTTCAGAAGTAGCAATAAAGCAAATACCAATTGTATTGTTTTCTGCCACCAAATGTGGTCAAGTCGCTTGTCACAACTTTCAACAGGCGGTCGGCCAAAAAATTATAGTCAAAGACTCTTTAAATATCTAACAACTGTAGCACAGCCGACGCCAATACATTGGCATGTCAACCGCAATGATGCAACAGAAACACGACATTTGACATACTATAAACGCTTGTTGGCTTCTGCTGCTTGTTTCCCACAAGATGTTGCCAACAGTGTTGCTTAATCAGTTTCAATGCAAACTAGAAAATATTGTATACCTATCATGAATGAAAATCGATTTTTTTTATTAATCAGACTAACAAATTCTGTGAAATTTCAATTCAGGTAGCGTAACTACAATATTTAGGTTCAGATATCCTTCTATCTACTTAAATAGCAGAATTATATTCCAAAATTTCGTTTTTGAGCAATCAAATGCATTGCTCAATATTTATTTCTCTGCAAATGTATGCAGCAATTACAATGGCAAGTAGCTCGATGTAAACCGTTATTGGTTGCTATGAAGTGGGCGTAATGTGTGCTCCAATGAAAATATAAAATTTGATGAAAACTCATGATTTTCGACTAGATTAAATACCAATATACAAACAGCAACAACTTTGTTTATTGTAAGAGTAGCCTACACTGACTTATTTGCATATCTATCAGCAAATAATTTTACATCTATACACTAAGCCAAAGTTTATTTGTAAGAATTAGATGTTATTTTGTTATTGACAGCACAATGCCAATAGTATTTTTGTTCAGGAATGTTTGGATTATTTGATTTTCATTTGCTAAGAAGACTAGAGTTATGCAACAGAACTTTCTTAAAATACTTACTTTTCACTAAGTTTAACTTAACTTAACTTAGTTTAATATTATTCAATTCATTTATCGAATTTCTTACTACTTTTAAATTTTATTCTCAGAATCATTCCTCTCTACTGTGCAGAGTAGGCGGCAGCAGCAAGCAAAGTAAGTATTAGAGAGAGCCAGTGAAGTTCGCGTTCAAAACTAATAAATATTGAATTTACAATAAAACAAGTTTTTAATGAATAAAAAATGATTTACAAATTTGTATTGAAAGTGTTTTCATTTCTTGTGGAAATTTCTGATACCTACATTGTTATCAAAGTAAGTATGTAAATAATTAGAGT
This sequence comes from Neoceratitis asiatica, assembly GCA_030068015.2. Lineage (NCBI taxonomy): Eukaryota > Metazoa > Arthropoda > Insecta > Diptera > Tephritidae > Neoceratitis > Neoceratitis asiatica. The sequence goes on from CM061528.1 coordinate 9,236,771, forward strand.
TAGATTATTCTAAGCCATGAGTAACATTACAACCAGCTAATGCATAGACATCGGAACGGAATGAACAAGTCACATAAGAAGAGTTTCGATATACCTAGCAGCATGTATAAAAAAATATACTCCGTCTTGGTAGAGAAGTAAGTACGTAAACTCCCTTATTGTGGAAAAAGTGGGAGCTATGACAATTGTCCTACTCCGCTTATATTTCCTTTTCACATATTATAAGAGGCGGACCAGTATGTAAGTGGTTAGCAGTAAGTGCTAACATACGGAGAACTATGTGTTCGAACGCTGGCCAAACCAACAGTCAAAATTATATAAAATTGATAAAAAAATTTTAATACCGTTCGGTATTTGTTGGTAAAAACATCAAAACGCGTACCAAAAATTGTAGGAGTAGCTCAACCCAAGTCGCTCAGTGTTTAGCTTTCGTCAATTACATGTAATTATGAAATTCTCGTGTCACGGCATTTGTTACCTCAAAAATGGCCAACATTTATTTTTAATACAATTAATTCCGGTGAAGCCTTAATCACAGTTGAAATTAAAGTCTTCTCGGTTTAACCGCTTGGGGTAGTTCTGCTGTAATAAATTTTTATCTAGAATGTTTGTTAGATAACTTTAATGAGTAATTTTTAAGCAGAATTTCTCTGTTACGGTGTTAATTCCCAGGCCATTGTGAATTCCAGAGGTTTTTACATACCAAGCCTTGGATATTCTTCTTAAAGTTCTATCCTGTACCTTTCAAATTCTGTCTGGCATACCTTTAGATTGTGAGGAAGAATTTATATGTTGTTGTAATCTATAAGTGGCCGTAACGGGACTCGTTTGTATACTAAGTATTGCTGTATCATCGGAAAAAGTTGGTGTGATGGAAGATCATTTGCATGAAGTAAATAAATGACGGAACCAAAGCACTTTCTTATGGAACACCACCTAATATTTTATAGGACTCAGTGATGTAACTTTTTGTCCTAACTCGAAATTTTCTGCTAATAAGGAAGCTTTTTAGTACTGCATAAATATCTGTGGGAAGATTACTCATCAGCTTATATAATATTCCATCTAGCCAAACTTTATGAAATGCCTGAGCTACAGCTAGGAACACTGCCGTTCGATATTGCTTACTTTAAGACGCTGATCTTATGCGTGCAACGATTCTATGCACCTGCTCTATTGTGATGTCCTTTTCACTAGAGCCGAATTGGTGGCATGGTATGGTCCATTTCAAATTTAAAATAGGTCAAATTTTCTTTTTTCAATAAAAGTTTTTCCAAAATTTTTGAAAATATCGTTATTAACACAATAGGAGTTAATTATTGTTGGATCTTTATCTGGCTAAAGGATTATAATAATCTCAGAGGGCTTCCAGGATTTAGAAAACTAGTATAATCTTAAGATGGTATTAGAGATCTAAAGAATCTGTTTTATTGCCACATGGGGAGGACCTTTATCATATCATCCATTACTCTGTCATATTCTGGAGCTTTTTTTTTTTGTCATTGGTAATAATTTCCCAAAGTGATTTAAACTTTAAATAAATAAAAAATTTCATCCGAATCTTAATCGATTCTGAAGAAGAATTGGATGCAATATTAGCTTTAAATATATTGGAAAGACGCGTGATAAATCAGATAGCTTTTTTCCAGCTACTTTGAGACCACTCACCATTGTGAGATCTTAGCAGAGGATCGCAAATGGGCTTTTAGAAATTTTAACTGTACACCACAAAAAGGAGAAAATATCAGAAATTGTTTACAATAATTGTAATGACTTTAGAAATGTATTTTCTTCTTCTTTTAGGTCAGCACACTCTGAAGCTGGTTTTAGCATATATTGAGCTCATTTTTAAAGGCCGGAGAACGAGGCCTCTGTCCATCTGTCATGAGTTGTCTTTTAGTGGTTACAAGCTCACAATATATTTACTCTGGATGCCGTTGTTTATTAGTCACTTAGTTAGTTAGTTGAAAGAGAGTTTTATACTAGACTTCCAATGATTTTTTTCCTCCTTGAGTTTCAATTCACTAACTCACTCTGTCTTTTTTCTCATATTCATTAAAATAGTTCATTCTCTAAATTAAAAAAAGGTATGAATTTATTATTATTATAAGTAAAACAACAACTCTTGGCACAAAAATTCAAGACTTAACCATATGGCAACTTTTCTACTGAATGCAACTCTGCTATCGGTCATACGACATTCGAAGTACCACGAAATGCCAACAGAGTTCGCTTACATCGGTTGCAATGCGAGGAACAGGTCAAGATATATCAGAAAACACACAATAAAATATATCTCCCATCATGAAAATCTCTTAAATTTATTGGCTTAACTAAGTCTGTTTAGCGGATTAGGAAACTCATTTTCTAAGCTACAGAGGCAACACATGTTCGCTTCTACATGGCGCGTATAGTTGAATTTTCTCTTGCTTTTACTAATACGCGTTTTACAGTACTTATCAGGATGTCCATACGAAATTAATACGCACCGATTGATTTTAATTTATATGAAAAATAGATATGTTCAGAATAGTCTAAAATATAGTTTTTTTTTTTTATGTATGATGTATGGCAAAAAAGATAGCGAAACACATATTTACATCAGTTTTTTTTTTTTTTTAAAAGTTATCAGTTTTAGGTAAAGAATTTTTCAGTTAATAGGATTTAAAATTAAATTTAAAGATTATGGATTTTACCTTTAGTTATACTAAAGGCAAATATGAACTCAATGTCAATTGACAGGCTCCTGCATTCCGCATCTTGTTTTAGGATAAACCAAGAAAGCGTTAAACATGAAAGAAGCAATAAAGTAGCCCACGGATTAAGACTTTCAATTCGGATGCTAACGCGAAATGTCATTTCAGCTTCAAACTTCAGGGATGATAAATATACTCACAAATAATATGCCATGAGTGTTTATTTATTTGGTCATAAGAACATATAAGCTGTGGGTATTAGATAAATATTTGCGGTTCATCCATTGCAAATTGAATCTATATGATTATGTGGTTAATAAAGAGATACGACTTAGGGAATGCATGACCTGAGAATTAAATTATTGGTGAATTTCTCACTAAGAAGGAAGTACACTTTTGTTGAGTTAGGCATAGAGAGGCTTTGACTTATGAGTATTTTTATCGAATTTAATTATTTACACTCAAGTTAAAAGTACACAAAATACATATATCCACATTTAAGCACTTAAGATGCGGGTGCTAAAAATAGCAAATTTCTTTCGACACATTTTTTCCTTTACATGCAATAAAATGCATGTAAATAGCACCATTAAGACAGGAGTACTTTAAATCAGTTCTTCGAAAAGAACATACCTAATAACACTAATTGGCTACGACACCTGTTTATATGGCTATAAGTATCCTGCAACAACCAATTAGCACAACATAAAGCAAATTTATAATGTCTGATGCTTGCTTGTTTCCTCAATCAATCAATCAAATTGCTTCGAAGTAATTGTTTGTAACCCTCTATGCAGCATGACAACGACCGCACGCATGACATGAAGTAAAAACGATGTAACTGCAATTTGCATAAACAACATGACTCCAACGTGAATGGATGTAAAGCAAATTAGACTCTGTTAAAAATGTATGCAGACGTGGAAAATCCAGTACAAAAGAATCAAAAATAATTTGAGATATTGAAAATATATTCAATAAAAGCAAAACGCTATCTCAGTCATTAGTTAGAGACGCATCGTTCAGAAAGGCATAAGTGGGTTGTGCTTGTGTTCGTGATTGAAGTTATTTGCATGAGTGCAAGCGTTTAGTATGCGGAATCTGGTCTTCTTAAATTTACAGCAGCGCCCTGACGAATGAGATAACTTTACATTTTAAGCAGTCTTAAACGCCTTTGTAATCATATTAAAAGATACCAAATAAAGAATAATTGATAATAATAATAATATTAATATTAAAACTCACGATGTCGCTCAAAGATTTTAGAATTGTTTTGCTTTAAAATGAACTCATATGTACGTATAGATGTTTTTTTTTTAAATAACTAATGGTCCAAGGAACTTTTCTTAGCAGAATCCATCACTTAGCTGCTGATTTGACTTTGGACACCACAAGCACACTACATTGCTTGGTATATGAGCCAGTACCAATACTGGTCATAGTGGTCTATGTATTCATCCTTCTGTTAGCGGTGGGAATACAATTCTAGATATAGAGGTTTTCTTATAAAAAAAACTCCAAATAGAATTAAACAAGATAGATAAGTGAGTTGAGATATTAGTCCAAACGAATGAGCTAACATTAATTAATTTAATTTCTTCCTCGTCTTCTACTTTCATTTTTCTCATTTTTGCTAGAATATTCAATGTACGGAAGAATTCATAGCAATATTTTGTAATATATATATAATTTTGAGCCAATTATGTTTTCACCATTTAGATGACTGAAGCGTAGAGTTGATTTTTATAATTTTTTACGGGTTTTTATTCCGTTAATTTAGTTATTTTTTTTATGTAACATTGTACTTTATTTATTTATTTTTGTTTGAAAAACAAGGTTTTTTTTAGAAATTTCCAAGGTCTTTTTCAACGGGCTGTCCTTGTAACTGTCTATGCACATAAAGGATTGAATATTTTGGTAAAAATTCTAACAAAAATTAATCTTGTTGGCGCTATTCCAACTACCTTAAAAATAAGCAATAAAAATTAATGAAATACTTCCATGATGATTCGAATTTCCTTCTGTCTTCTCGACATTCTTCAAATTTGATTCTTCCATTCAAATTACTATTCTTGTTTTACTAATTTATAAATTATTTGCAGTAGCACTTCAGTCACTTTGTCGCTGGCCTTTGAACAATTTTACAGTTAAATGGCAGTTACTTCTATTTCCAACTTGTCTGTGTAGTTGCTATCAACTTTTTTTCATTTGCTTCTACTCTTCTCAGCCTTCTAGCGACATGCATACGTCGGATTTCAATTACCGCATTTGCAATTCGCTTTATCGTTTGGAATGCCGCTGATGCGCACATTTTATTTGCCAGTCACACGGCTTTAATGTTTAATGCTGCCGCGTATGCGCAATCACATCCACTACACATTCGGGCATTCAATTGCTACAATGTTGATGGACACAATGATGATTTTGTGTGTGCATTTGCATATTGTTTAGCTTGGTACTGCTGCTTTCATTTTTTTCTAAAACTATCTCTTGTTGCTGCTGCTATTGTAATCTACGCTTGGTTTTTGTTTCTGACTTCTCTGTCGTTACGAACGCCATCTGCCACATTTCCTCAAATGTTTCCTAATATTATTCCTTTAGTTGATGCCTGCCTACAGCTGCTGATACTTTTCTTAATGGCCAGCAATACTGTTGTCAGCAACTGATGACAACATCAAATCCGTTTGTCACATAAGGCACGTCCCCTGTAGCACAAAGCATATTTCATTATTCGCTGGCAGACAGACAGGCATCATCACGTCATTTTTTGGCTTTGTCTGCGAAAGTAGACAAGAAATGAAGAATTTCACAAATGTAAGATTACGCGACTTCCTTATGCTGAACTAAGTGGGTGTTTTCGTGAATGCTCTTGCCATTGTGTTGTTTAGTATTTATGCATTAAATTGTCTAAAGTAGGCATTTTTGTGTTTTTCCCTTAATAGGTTTTCATTAAACGCTACTTTTGATGACGGAAAATAGTGCCAGTTTTGCTCAATAGTAGCCTTTAATGGCCTTTCTTCTTTTTACCAGTGAGTGTTGTCAAAGTTGATTGAGTGGTAAAGCATAACATTTGATTATCACTTGAAATATACAGTTATTCAATTATTTAAATGTATGAGGTTTGGTATAACGGTATTCGATAGTAATGTTACACATTATTCATTCGGTAGTCGAAAGAATGGAGTGAAGAAAATACATATTAAATAAAAACTTAAAAAATAATAACAGCTTATGTCATTGAAGGAAAACCCATAAAGTGTAACAAGTTTATCAAGACATCTCCACCAATGTTCTTAACAGAATTATACTCTACGTGTGAAAAAAGGGCAGAGAAAATAATGAAGAAGCGGAGTCAGGGAAACCGGCCAAAAAAAAAGGGAATTAAATCGAACGATGTCTCTTGACATTCACCTACCATCTGACACTAACATTAATATTACTTTCGTGCGATTACCTTTGAATTATGTAGATGCTCTATATTCATCACAAGTATTTCAAGGATAAACAAGGTATTTTGTAGGGTGCTTCTCCTTGCTACTTCTTGACTGAGCTTGCTGACGTCTGACCTGAATAGTTATATTTCTTCGATCGTCTCTCACATTAAATTATCGATGATGTCATTCGATGGTCTGAATACCTACACTGTATTCTCTGCAATACAACAAAAGTGATATGATCTGAAAGCAGTTTCTGCCAGGATTACAAGGACTAAGTACATATTGACAAGAAAAATTCAGTACGCATTGAACGTCACTGAGGAAAATTAATATATTCATCAACCCCCCTTCGTGAATGCCGTCGTAAGACTCCAAGAACCACCTATCGCAGAAATGAAGCTGGAGCCAGCTGCCTGTTAAGAGTCTCTCAATCTTCACAGAAATCACTTCTAGATGTTGTAAAAGGTTAGATTATCTCCTATTCAAACATATATATGTGGATCTCTTATGTAATGAGTCCTCGATCAACACTTTGAATGTCCCCTTACTAATCTAAAATTATCTGGTCCGCACATATCGAAACAGCACGTTTCCAAGGTCTCGGAGCTTAGGGTGGCGTTACAATAACAACGAGTACAATGGTCACTACCTGTGCCATCCCAGACACATTCTTGCAACAACAAATATTGCAAGGTGGTAGCGAAGAATTTCATTAAATTTCAAGATATCATGGCATGTCGTAAATTTGAATCAAATAAACACGAAGAAGATGCCAAGATGTGGTTTCCTGTCTCCTTTCATTAAGCTGCTATAACTAAAGTGGCTATCTGCAATTATATAATCCATCAAACGGGTGTATGTGAGGTTTTATTGCATAATCAGTTTAAATTACTTAAAATTCATAATTATCAACACTAAATTTTGTTCATTGAAACTTGTTTTTAATCCAATTTGCGTTCTTTTACTCTACACTGCATCTACTGTAAAGCAATTATGCTCATACTAATATCTAAAAAATAAATTTGATTTATTTGTTGAACTAATAAATATAGATATTCCTAGAGAAAGGTCGGCACTCAAAGCTATTTTTTATATGCTCATGAGCCATAATTGAGCTAAGACTTAGAAGAAAATAATGGTTGCGTGCTTCGCTGATGTTTCGCACTAATCCACATAACTAAACTAAAAGAAATTCATAAATTTTTCCTTCAATTTTGCTACAGAAGCGCCAAGTAATTATTATTATGCAACAGCAACAAATGGCTCCAGACATGACCAGTAGTGAAGGTGTTAACGTATGTACACATATATGTATACCAATACCTACATCTGCCTGCAATAGCCTGGGCAGGCGTTGGATGTCAGCAAGTGATTAGAATGGGATTTAGAACTTTAATATGAGTACGAAAAAATATGCAAACGTGAACGTTTTTTTTTTTTATAAAACTACAAGAAATTTGCTGTGGACTCCCGCCGTTAATGCTTCTGTAATTTTTCCACTTTCTTCTTCTTAAGTCAACTTCCGCCAGATGTGCGCCGTTATTATCGACACGAACGCACGTTATTAGATCAGAGGTTAGTCATCATCATAGATATAAGCACAACTGAGTGTTTAAAAAAAATTTTAAATCCTAAGATTAGATGACCACAGAGTCTGCAAATTTACAGCTGTCGCGTTCGCTTCTTTTGAAATTGTTGTTGTGCACGCAAAAAATACATTCAGGCATTAGCAAAGAAATATTTGCCTATACGTTTCACGGATGTTAATGAGATCGAATGTGAATCTATCAAAAGCGTTGCTTGTTGCCACTAAGGCCAGTTGCTCGTTGTTTAATCGTCAAAGTAAAATTTAATGACATAAAATAAAAGTAGTAAAAATTTGCACACAGCTTTTAGCTCGAGCTTTTTACGAGCATCGTCATAACCCTAACCAGATTACACAGATCTTCCTCATATATTTTGCCTATCATTATCAACTCCAAAACGGAAAAAGTGTATTGTGAAACAACGAGAGCGATGCACATACATTATACTCAGTATATTTGTATATCTGTCTTACTACACGCAATACTCGCACGCACTGAACACTTCAAGTGTTGCATCGATCATCATCATACTTGCGGATGTATGTTGTTTATATAGCATTACTTGCTTTCATCCTTTGATTTTCTACGACAAGTAGGAAAAGTGTCCGTCAGTTAGCAAAGAAAGTAATTAATTGAGTGACATAAGTGCAAAAGCATACAAATAAACGCCAGATGAGATCGTTGGCGAAATGATGCTGATTTAATAATTATTTAGTGAATAACCAAAATACGTTGATGCATTAGAAAAGACATTGTTTGGCAGTTCTAAGTACTGAGCATTTCAATAATAATTATATGAAGTGCTATACAGTGGATTTCTAGTTGTTTTTCAGTGGTTCTTGATGTCAGATTGATTCTGAAAATTGCCTAAATGAGCTTTGTAATATTTAGTATGTAAAATCTCATTGGTTTAAAGATGACAACAGTTTTTATGATTCTGAAATATTGTGAAGTTTTTCTCCCCTTCGCGCTACACCAGTTTGTTAAACTTAGTTGGAGGAGTCTCGCTACTGTCGACAATATAGAAGGAGGTCAAGATGATGGTACACTCTTTTCCCCGTTGAATAGGTACTAGCGTCAATTTCTGGCGTGACTTCATGTAGTATTAGTCAGGCCTTTCAGCTTTCATACCTTAAGATTTTACGTTAGCAGTAAATCACTGTTCCTACCAACGCTAAATCGAATGTAATGAACTTCCCCCGTAGGCGCTTGTTATATTGTGGGTTTTATTAGGGGATTTTGAAATATTAGCGTGACTCTGATATGATGGTAAGGGTTTGACTGCTTCCTCTCTTCAACATCTCTTCACCTGTTTTAGAAACTTTTATACAGATTTACAGGATTCGCTTTGACGGTCATAACTTTTCTTGGGTCCAGTAATAATATATGATGATCCTTAGCTACTCAACTTAACCTTCACAAAGCAGCTAAGGGATAACTCGGTCCACTAGCTGCCCTCGAGTAGACCTATTATTATCAACGCTGGCAGTATTTATGGCTTGCGAAGGTTTCCTGTCGCTCTCTTTTATTTCTCTTAAAATCCCATTCAGCTTAGCTAACAATTTTCTAATGAATTAAGGACCCAGACGGTTGAAGTCAACATCCTTCAATTGAATTTTAGGGTAGGCAAGAAGATATTTCATACATAATGCAAACATGCTTACAACTGAAGAAAGGATGTCTGTATATGCTTGCCACAAACAGGTGAATTCCAACTAAGTGGGCACCAACAAGAGGAAATCAAAAATAACAAAACCAAAAGCAAAATTTGGCGCATTCAGCGGCACTTAAGTGAAATGAAAATGTAAAGGAAGTGTGCATTGTGCCTAACGCAGGCGCAGTTAAAATCAAAGCCGTACAATGGCATAACAAATCAAACAAGAAGCAACAACAACAAACAGACTACCAACCAACCAAGTGATGTATTGCATAATGGTTGTGCAACAAAAACAACTGAAACTTATGCAGCGTATCGTTGACTAGCACGATGTGGCATGCTGTATTAAGTGAGTGTAAGGAATAGTATGTACAAGTTGAAGCAGCTGCTACATAATATCAACGAAAACAACAATAACAACATTCGAGCACCAGTACGTAGCAAGGGAAAGCGAATGTATGGCTGCTGCTGACACCTTTCTACTTGCTGCGCTACCAACTATCAGAACCGCTTGCTCGGCACTTCTAGTCAATTGAGATGAACTCTTTCCATTTCTTTTCTTTTTTCATTTTATCCTCCTTTTTGTTCCATTTAATAGGTTTTCTTGTTTGTTTTACAATCGTTTTACATATGTTCATTACATTGCAGCTTTCGTACATTAGCCAAATGAAAGGAAAAAGGAAATGATTCCAAGAATCTTTTTTTTACTTTGCTGATTGTCGCCCAACACGAAATATTAGTGATTGCGGCCTAAACTTATCCTGTTGAATTCCCTCTTTACTACACTATAACCTAGCAACAGGTAGTACATAATTGAATATTAAGTTATTTAAATGATTTGAATCATTGAAAGAACTGAGTAAGTTGGATGCAGTGCCTGAGAAAATGTTTCGTTCTTATAAGTAAGGCAAGAAAATAATTAATTATCCTTTCTTGTGTTTTATTTCATTTTATTTTGTACTTTTGTAAGCCGTTTTTTGCTATTAAATTTTTGTTCTTCAATCGATATTACCGTTCGAGCTATACTAGAACAGCTTCGGTAATAAATTCCGATCAAAAATTAGTAATAATATTTGTATCCATCTCGTAGCGATGAAAATAAACTTTTTCTTATCTTCTATTTCATTTTTCTTTTACTCGCCATTCAAAATGTCCATACGTCGCGGAAGTGTCAAATGAATAAAAAAAATTTAGATTTGAAATTGACAACCAACCTACAATAACAAAGCATATAATACTGGCACACCCACTACAGTTATAAATTGTATGTATGTATGTTTACAAGAAACATTTTGGACATCCATTTATGTGCCCACTTAAGGAACTATTGACCCATCGAAAGGAAAACTGACAACAATGTTAGCAAGCAACAGTAGGTCCCTCCTTCTGTGAGTCCAGTGAGTGAGTGGACAGTTAAATCCAATCATCGATAGAAGGCGACAGCGGAATAATCATATTGTCTGCTGTCCACTGTCTCTGTGCTATGAAATGTGAATGGGTATGTAAAAGTGGTTGTTCTATGTTTTTTAATTTTACATCCAATAGTCAGGGCTTTCGTTTGTTAGCGTCATAAGAAAGTTTCATTATATGCAAATTATGCCTCTCGATGTATTTTTTAAATGAGGATACGAAAGTGTTCATCGTAGTGGCGACGCACTTTATTCCCACATATATAAAAGTATTTTTTGTTGCGACGAAAATTATTTTTAAATAAGATTTGAAGGGCTTTTATTATTAAGATTTAGATAAAGCAGTCAATAAGTGGCAAAGACAACTCTTTCGTGGTGGTTGAATATAATACTGGATATGCTCTTAAATATCCTTTGTGTGCGATGTGCTATAGAGAATTCGAGCTAAGCCTCCTCATACCCAAATTTTAGCCTGAATTTCTACCTTTAGAAGGTCCTTTGATTTGGAATGCACTTAGAGGAAGTTTTAAGTAAGAAGGAGAAGACTCTAACATTGATTCCGGGTGCTTAGTTAAGAAATGAAATGCTGTTGTAGGTGCAAAAAATTTTACTAAATTATAAATTTGTCTAACTAAAGAAACTAAAGCCGCCACGACAAGTCATTGAGTAAAATATCTCTGCAACTTGCTTTTAAACTGTATGTTTAGTCGACAAAAAAGTCGAAAATTAAATATTCTGGTATTTTTTTAGCTAACTCATAACCCATAATTGTAGCAAAGATTTTGTATTTATATAAGTAATTAAATTTTCGAAGGAACGTCATTGCTATATTAGGGGGAACTCATATGAAGACAGTTAATATATTAATATAGAACTTGGAAAAAAGAGCTCAAACTTAATTTTTTGGCAGAGCTTTTTCGAAAAGATAAATTTTTGTTCATTTTGAAAGAATAGCGTTATAAATCCTCGTTGTCTTTATACATAGAAATTCGTTCAAGATCAGTTAAATAATTTTTAATAACTTTTTCTTAGTTTCCCTGTGAAAACTGTTCAGTCTAAAGTACAATTATCATTGTTATCCATCTAATTTAATAATCAGAAAACTTAACTTGAATGGATGTAACAAAAGCTAAAGTATTATAAATCTAATTTTTCTAATTGCGGTCGCCCCTCGGCAGGTAATGTCAAGCCATCCGAGTGATTTCTGATTCCTGGCAAAAAAGTCTCATAAAAATGTGCCGTTCGGAGGCGGCTTAGAATAAACTGTAGGTCCCTCCATTTGTTGGTAAAAACATCAAGACGCAAAACCACAAATTGGAGGAGGAGCTTGGCCCAAAATCGCTTCAGCGGTTACAAGGCGCCAAATATATATATATATATATAACTTGAATGGATGTAACAAAATCTAAAGTATTATAAATCTACTTTTGTACGTATATCGCCAAACTTGATTTATTTATTTTTCTATTAAGTTAAAAACTTTAATAGCCCTTTATATATACAGATATATTTATAAAAAAGCTTACTTAAATTAACGACTTAATTCCCATATGTATGCATACTTTTAGTCTAAACCAAAATCCATTTTTATCGCACTCACAAAAAATATTGCTCCCATCAATCGCTTTCAATTAAGACCCATGTGAATGTCTTCACATTCCAAAACCACTGAGCAAATTTGCACTTATCTACATACATACAAGCATTCTTTTATGTGAGCATTTTGAGCCACTTGGCTTTACCGCAAGGCGACTGTCACCGTTCTTGTTTGACCAAATAAATTTCTGCAGCTACACACACTCTTCCAATTAGAAAATTGTTTAACGCCTTTTCATTACATATGTTCTTGATTTGTTCTGAAGAGGATTTACTTACTCAGTTATGCACTTATGAGCATGAGATTAAGTGGGCTGGATTACCAATAAGTGAACCAATAAATTTTAGATCATTAAGCCACATTTGTTAATCAATTTAATGCCACTTAATCAAATCGCAAAAAATTTTCTAAAGCAGGATTTCAATTGAGTATTATTGCTAAGAATTTTTAGAATCTCAACCAGTTGTGGTGTTTTTAAGTTAATTATTATTTATTGCTTTAAAATATCGTAGTGTTGCTATTGCACTTTGAAGCCTACACATCAACTAAATATTTCAAAATGTGCATCTATACTTTAAACTGTTTTTGCTTACTACCCGCTTCTTTATCACTAAAGAAAATGGCAAATGAATGAAGGGAACAAGAATGACTTGCGAGCACAGAAGCTGCCACTGTACTGCACGAAGCTAATTGAACAGCAGAGTGATAATGGAAAATAGAAAATGGTGCACCATCCAGTAGCATATGGATTGAAATGCCACTACTGTTGATAGTATGGAAAAATGTGGCTAGACAGAAGAAGAAAAATTCGAAATAAAGCATTGATACATTCATACACATACGTTCATCATATATAATCAGTACCAAACTTAACTCTTTTTAAATCAAAATAACTTCATAATAACAAAATAAAACGAAAAATATTGCTCCGAGTATTAGCTTTGTACGTTTAACACAATCGGATTAATGTTAGCAAATAGATCCAGCGACCATAATCGTTATTTGGATATATGTATTCAACATTATGAGGGTGTGTGTTATTTAACAGCTACTAATAATTAAAGATGTGACCTACAAAAACTTTTTATTTTAATTTTTTTAAAGTTAGAAAAATTATTTAAAAAACATAAAATAAAAAATTAAAATATAAATATTCTTAAAAATTTTTGAGGTAAATTTTTGTTGCGTTTTCGTTAGTGTAGCGCTGCGTATACGTAATATTAATTTTATTTTCAAATAAAATTAAGTAAAAAAAACATTTCTTGAAAATAGTGAATTTATAAAAATACTTTTTATAATTTTGCATCGATTTAATATATTTATTGGTGTAACGATTTTGAAAAAGTTTCAAATAACTTGGCACCCTAATACTCCTATATGCACATTTAAGGCCATTTTTCTAAAAGATATGTTTACTTCTTTTGATGTTAAACACCACGTTGCAAGAAAATATTTTAATTGCATTTTACAAATTATATCTGCTGCTTACTGTTAGGATCTTTCTGAGATCAAAACGCAATGTTAAAAAAAATGTTAAAATCCTTTTACAGCTTTCCTCTTGCTGATTGCATTACTTGCAGTAGACGATTGCCTGTCCGCCGTTAGGACACGCAAAATGCGCATAAATTCTCAATTTAATTTAACGGCGAATTTCTGAACATTAAATGCCTCCGCTTCTTAAGAATAAATCTTCCTACGTTCATATATGTATACATTTGCGCTGAAAATATGACGTTAACTGCTTCCAACATAATATGTGTTGCATGCGGATTGCAGCTCTTTCCAGCAGGCTTAAAGTTTATTTACAAAAAGTATATATATATGCATATTTATGCTAGTGTATACATTTTCATTAGTCAGCTTGCATTTGTGGGTTCGTGTCAGTAGCGCCACATCATATTTTATCATTAACCATTGCACTCATAACAAGCTGAAATGATCCAAAAAATTGGTGTAAAGTCTAAGCATTCACTCAGCTACCGTCGCAAACCGGTGTACCTGTAACTCCCAAGCGAGCATACTGATTGCCTTTAACTCTGCGCATAAGTGTACATACATTATTATTAGTGCAGAATGAACTCCTAATACCATTTCTTATCATTCATCCTCTTACACGGCAGTAAGACTATATTCGGCTTCTTCTCTATGTATTGGTTTTTTCATCACTCCGATGCCTTACTATCATCAGCGGCGTTAAGTGGCATCCACAGTGTGATATTCATTTGTACTGTTAACGCACTGTTATGTCACTCTACTCGAGCAGAACGCTATTGGGGCAAACGTTGAGTTGTTGCGACTAATCAGCTCTCAACTCTTGCCTGCCTACCTGCCTACTAAAATATGTATGTACCAAATATAAGGTTAACACCCTTCTTAATCATTGTATTGACAAACCAGTTCAGTCCAACCATGAACTAGTTATCCATTCTATCATTGCTGGTTCCCTAGAGTACTTGGTTTCTTTTAGTTTTTTGCTTTAGTATTGAAAGCTTCTAGCTATTGATAGAAATAAGTCTTTCAATGATAATAATCTATAGCATCACTTTGGTTTGAAGGAAAACAAGTAAATCTATTTTGAAGACGAAAATTGCTTAATTCGCAAAAAATATTCGAAGATTACAGCAACAAAAACAACAAGTAATTGAATCAAATACAGACCTACATATATAGATATATATAAAATATACCATAAATATGGGATTGTCCTTAGGCGAAGCAACACCATCAAGTCATACTCAGGCAGCTTCGAGATAGGATTTACTTTATATCTATATCTTCCGTATACAACAAAGTTACATATTACCTATTGCATATTGTGGCGAAAATATGAAGCGAATGTCAGATGAAAGAGAGAAGCCGATAGCTGGCATGTTCTAAAGAGTAAAACGAGAACATTCCTTATCGAGAATGATTCGATTATTCCAGGCTTTCCTTGCGAACAGCCAACAAGTATATAAGGGCGACAAGCAGCTGCAAAACTAATCAGTCGTAAAGTAAACGCGTTGGTGATTACATTACAGTGAAGTAATAAGAAAGAGTACATTCTGAAAGTTGTAATTCAAGTAATTGTAAATAGTGAAGTTTAATTGTAATTGAATTGTGAATTACTGAGTAGTGAAAAGGACATTTAATAAATTCTTTATAAAATAAGAAACTGCGAACATAATTGGTGACTTTTATTTAACAATCCAGTGGTCGCACCCGAAGGATTTGGGAAATCATCGAGGTTGATTCAGTAAAATCGTAACAATATGTATATTAGGCCGTCTATGCATGCCACAATAAAGGAATTGTGGCAACACCAATATGTCTTCCCGCTTCAATCTATTTTAGATTCTTGCTTGCAGATTAGGAGTAATAAATTCATATACTCGTTGCAGTTAGGTATTGAGGCGATGTGATTGTCTGATTGCAAGTAATTGATTTGGTGCCAACGTAATGGCGCTCAAATCACTTAATTATACAGCAATTGCTGATAGAAATTGATATGTATTCATGGATGTATAAACAAGCCAATCTTTTTCATGACCAGTAGTAAATGAAGTTAAAATACGTACTTAAAATAAATGTGATTTTAAAACCCAGTAGCAATTTCGAACATTGCATGGAATCACATATAAATTAAATTTTTTTTTTGTGTTGATTGACAATAGTTTGAAGTATTTCTCGTTCCAAGAACTACTTTCCGATAACCAATAACTTCAAAATAGAGATATCTATAAAGAGTGTCATTCATTTTCAAAATATTGTTAAGTCTATTCACAGCGCGTGAGAAAAAGACATAATTCTTCAGCGTCATTCATTTGAAAATGAAGCAATAACAGTAAAATTATTTCCTCGCCCTCAATCACAGTTAAGTTAATAAGGGAACATAAGGGCTGATGACATCACAACAAGAATACAAGCAACACTTGGAAGTCGTCAATAGCCAGAAGCAAGATGTAATGGTATCAACGAGTTCACTACTCATAAAACGAAAAACTAGTGATTATCAGCATGAAGTCACAGAAGACACCTGCAGCGTCAGTCAAGTTACACACGAATGAATTATGTACTTACGTACGTACATATCTATGTATTTGCAAGTGCAACAAACTCAGTTCCATGTGGAAAGGTTATGTTTGACATTATCATAAAGGGAAAATCAGCGAAAATCAGTGTTTTCTACTTAATTACAAAGGAACACAAGCTCATGAGCACCTTTCGTGCAAAATATATGTTGCGAAAGTTGTGCAGTAATTTATTACAGTGCAAGTGTACTGCACTAATTAGCCACTCTATGACTGTATCGCCTCCACCTGGACAAAATTTACAGTTTCATTTGAAACTTTAAGTGGGCTGAATTCTTTACTTAGATCGCACATTTTTGTGAAGTCATTCAACTTGGGCTCACCGAATCAATTATGTCAACTAAACGGCTAACTTCTGAGGAAGTAAACAAATATGTTTAACACAAAGAAGCAAATATTTTTCTTTATATATTGGAGAGAGACTTTCAGTGAAGGTCTTTAGAAACTTTATATGTATGTTTCGGATTTCGAATCAAATGTTTAGTCTGATCAAGTGTATTTCATTATTGAATCGTCAAAAAAATATTAATTAAAGAGGAATATCGACAAAAAAATATCACGAATGGCATACTAGCATAAAATCATAATTTTATAATTTCTGATTTTTCCTTTTGTTTCAGATTACAGCAAAACAGTATTTCAATAGCAAAAAGTCGCTGCTCAGAGTACCGAATGGAGGGAATAAAGGCATCTGGACATAATAATGTTTACACCCTTACACCCTAAAACCTGATCAAATGGCCGCGCTAAATTTAGCCATACAATTATTACAGAGGAGTTTCTTACTTTTCTAGCAGTTCTAACCAGCGGTTCTTCGTACTTAGAAAATCATCCAAAATTTCTAACATGACAGCTTCGCTAGTTCAACTTTCATTGTTTCTAATTTATTCATTAGCTGTTGTAGTAATTAACAACAGTGCAACACCACGTGCTCACAGAGCAACGCAGTGGGTTCACGTGGAATGCAATTGGACAAGAGCCCACAAAAGAATTAGCTCTGCATAAGAAATACATTTAAGTGAAAGAATGAATTACTCTAAGAGAACAAAAAATACTACATATATGTGCATATTCACATATATGTAGTATTTTTTGTTCTTTTAGAGTAATTCATGTATGCTGTATTTGTAACAGATGCATGCGTGTGTTACATAACTAATTAGTTAAGGTCTCACTCTTGATTGTTTTTATGCACTTTAAAATCTTTAAGTTGAGCTTGAATCAACGCCAAGTTACGCTGCACTGCTTAATAATTCTTCATTTGGTGGCTTTTCAATATTCTTACACATAGAAAGACATAGAAACTACACACATGCTTACCTCTTCGCCGTTGGGGTGTTGCCAACACTGTTGGTGTCCACTTTTGGTTGCTCTTTTTCCTTCATTTCCACACTATTTTTGCCTTCGAGCTGTGTTCTCATTAGTTACGCGTGTATTTAACGTCATCGTAATGCATATACAAAATACATACTTACGTGTGATCATCGATGCGTCGGCCTAGAAATTCCTGCCTGCGGTTAATTATGCAATTCAATTGGAGTGCTGCACGGTAGGCAAGCTCTTTGAGCATGCCCGCTGGCAGCTGATAACATTTCGTCGTTGCTTCCAGTCGGGTGGCACGGAGATAAGTAAATGGAGTTAAGTAAATTGGTTAGTTCGGCTAAAATAGTAAAGGTTGGCGCATTTGGGCTACACTAATTCATTTGGAAAAATTTATTCTCTTCTTCTCAAAATACTCTTTTATACTAGGATCAGTAAACATTCAAAGTCAGAAGAATGTGAGAACAATTACTGAAAATAAATATTTGAAGTTTTCATTGCTGTTCGACTAAATGGCGAACGAGGTAGCTGATAGACTTCAAATCAAGTATTCTAGATTCAGCAGCCAAAACAAAATCTTATATTTTTAAATTAATTTGATCATTTTAAGCAGTAAAAGTACCTTGAAGCAGCTTACATCCTTGAACTCATGATTACTCTGCTAGGGCAATACTACATAACTACATATATGCTAATATACCTCTTGTGTTACATAAATGTCCTTGAGAAAATTTATATCGTCTTTTTAGCCATAATTGGCAATGGGTAGGTTTATAGCCCTAAGTGATTTTACGACTTGGTGCTACAGAAACAAAAATGTTTTGTTTTACAATCAGCAGGACTTTTGATGGTTCTTATATATATATGAATGGCTAGTAGCATGCATGGAGGTCCAGACTCTTAAATGTTTCATTTATATTTACGTATTAAACATATTTACTTCTATAAAAGTAGTTAGTGGCGTGGCCCTAAGGGTCACAACGTTTTTTATTGGTACTAAATTAAGGATAAGTTTTAGTACTACACATATCATATACGCGTATAAGGTCTTTCATTTAAATTTTTACATTTCTATATACTTTTGGTTTTTTAAATTTTATTTTTCTGCTTGAACTTGCTCTTACGGGTTTAAGTAAAAAGGAAATACTCAGAGCTTTTAAGGCTCCATTATATTTTTTATACTCCAAGTAAAAATAAATCTGCGTCAATTTTCAAACACAAAAGACTCTATTGACTCACATAAAGCATGGTTTCATGGTCGCAAACGCTAATATACATATTCCGTAAGTCATTGCATAACTTCGGCTGTAACATGAAATGACTTTTATTTACTTTGGTCTTTGGTCAATAAAGACATCAACTTGCTTCTGTTGTCTACGTAACATATTTTCTGTTGCTCTATTGCATATTATCATTTATTTACAAAGCACTTTCAGTAGCCCGGTGGACAGCGAAGTTACTTCTTGACGTAGTTCAACCCTCAATTGGATCAACTCTAGAAAGGAGGTATATAAATGTGGTCACTGCTCGGCTGGAAATGTCGAAAAATGCTCCCCATAAAAATCCATCAGTCGCTGGTTAGCTGCTAAAACTACGAATGTCTCCATTTCGATTTCAAAATTTATATTTACTTAGTCCTACATTATGCAAATTCATTAGACGTGCTCATATTTATCAAATAAAATTGAATTTATGTTGTTGTTTTTACATAGAAACACAAACACCACACTTAATACTTGAGCATCTTTCTGCCATAATGCCTTAGTGCCCTGAGGTAAAAATAGCAACTTAACGATGACGAAATTGATGGCGAATGCAACGGTGGAGTTGGTGTTGATGTTTCTGGTGTTGTTGCACAAGGTGGTTTGCTTTTTATTGCTGTCTATATCCAAGGTCAGGGACGAGATTACTCAAACGTTAACTAACAAAAGCTATAAACGACGCAGGGCTAAGCTCTATAAATAGCGACAAGTTAGTTGGAGTGCAGGAATATGGATATAAATATTTAATACTAAACAAGGAGAAAAAAAATCAGTAAAAAGGTGACCACATCAGAATCGATATTCTATATATCTATTTGATATTTCAAGTGCAAAGCAACGATCAACACGATCAATTGCAGACTAGCCTTTGCTTTGCAAAAACCACAAAGAAGTACGAACGCACGAAAGCCTGATTTTCATACTGTCAGGTGCATGCATGAGGGCGGCGATTGGTCATAAAATTGTCAACGATGTAATAAAAATAGAAAAAGGGCACTGTCCGACTAACTGAATGCCGTACTGTGAGGTTCTTATTATGAGGCTGGCATACACGCAGCGCAGCAACGAAGCGTCAGCCCTTTAGTTCGGCATACGTGTAGATTAGCAAATGACGACTGGAATTTTAATGGTTTGTGGCATGATCTGCAAACAGTGTGGATATATATGGTTTGCTTAAGAGGTATATGATGACCCACAACTAAGCTACTAGTTTTCGAATTATTTAGTTCTTTTTTTACTTTTTAGTCGCACATATATTTGTGATTTTGTACTCGCAGTTTCCAAAAACGTCACTTGTTGAATTTTTTATTTTTTTTTGGCTTCGACTTCTTGGTTTAGTGTGTGGATCATAGAAAGAATAAGTAAGTTTTCTCGCAAACACTCTTTGTTTCCAATCTTTTCCCCTTCCTTTTGAAAGTTGTTCATCAATTGAAATTCGCTCGCCCAACATCTTGATAACTTATATAGCGTCCATATGAATGAATCCAACAATTATATTAGTATTAAAATGGAGACGTTTTTTCGTAATCCTTTTGAAACAACTCGATCTATAGCTTAAACCTGCCCTCGAACAGACAATCGATTTCTATGGATGGCTATATTTTTCACGTAAGGAATATATTGCGGATACTCTGCATAGAATATACCGCAGTCAGAATTTTTTTTTTTTTTTTTTTCTTGATCTGTCCAAGCCTTGAAACTGGGAACCACCGATGAGCTTCAGAATTACCAGATGTATTACTCGCATCTTGAGTAATAGAAGTAGAAAAAATTGTGTCCACTAAACAGAGAAGCTTAACGTTTTTAATGGCTCTGTCTTGGTTCTCTAAACTAAGCAAATTTTATTACTTTATACTCACAAATCTTTCAGGTGGTAAAATAATAATAGCTTTCCTGAATTCAAATGCCTCTTTCACTGTGATCTAGATTTTAATTCCAGCTCTCAAATCTAGAAAATTTCGGCTCATAAAGCATTTTAACCTTTTTTTCTGATGTCTTATTTTATGCTCATCACAACCTCATGAGGGCGCATATTAATCGTTTATTAGTGTTAAATACAAGTTTCTCTCCTCGTCAGAATTACAAATTCATTGAGCAATTAAAAGCACTTTCAAGCCTACACTTTCCTAATAATCTTTCTTCACTCCGTCATAAAGGTGGAAAAAGAAAAATGTAAGCTGAATTCAATTGCCCCTCAGTAATAAAGGTTTTTTCATTAAAAAATATTTAGAAGTTAGCCACCACGTCGTGATGCACTGCCTGGAGAATGTAAAGTTGACACCAACACACCATACCTTCAATACACCTTGAAACTTCGTTGTGGCGCTAAACAGGTGCAATTGCCATTGCACATTCTTAAAGCACCCAAGAGCAAAACTTAGAAGCGGACAAACGCCCTTAATGGTCAATTAAACTTAATAAATTTAAACGTGATGCGAAGATTTTGTAAAATGTTATTATGTATGTATGTAGCATCATAAAATGAGGAATAATTAATTTTAATTAATTTAATTATGCCACAAACTGAAAGTGACTCACACGATTATAGAAATTGCAGCTTAGAGGAATGTGAAATAAATTTGTATCGCGAGATTTTGTCAAATGTCATAAGATGTTATAGTTGGGAATCTTTACAACAACACAAGCGTCACTAAAAACATAATAATTTGCAACACGCTATACTTAGCGCCATTAAACCACCAACAGTCTCAACTTCTCGTCTGATGTTGTGGTAATTAAATTAAATATCAGATGCAGTAAGCCTTAGAAATCGAGATGCCACTAGAATAAGCTAATTGCTCTGCTACTGCCGGCTACTTCATTGCAGTTGTTGCAAGTTGCAAGGCCATTGACCTTTCTTTTTACTTATCACATAGCCGGACTAAGTGTGCTGAAGATTAGTCTTAAACACTTACAGCCGGTTGTTGTTTTTGTTTCCGTTAGTTTTTCTGTTGCCCACAATTTAACTGTTCGTGTGTGGTAATTACTCATCTCATAATATCAAATGCATGTAAAGTAAGGAAAAAATATTAATTTTCAGAAAGTTACAAAAATATATTTATAAAATTAAAAAAATTAAAATTTATACCTTTCGTATGTCATGAAATTTATTGTTTATTTATTTCATTAAATAATAATTCTCATCGACGACTTTCAGTACCAATATTCATTTGAAGTGAAATGCGAAAGATGTCAAATTTCACGCTCTTATATGCCTTTCTGACATATTTTTTGCACAAAACCTAATTTTCGAACAAATCAGTCATATGGGGGCTATATGATGTAGTCTATCGATTTCGATGATTTTCAGTACAAATTTTCTCTTCATTATACATACATGTCTTTCATGTTTTTCGATACTTTTTAGTGGATTTATGACCCTAAAGTGGTTCCATCTGCTCAGTTTCGACAAATGTACATATATACAAGTATGTAAAATGCCAACTTAGTATGCAGACAGACGGGCGGACATTGCTGAATCAACTTAACTCATGGTTCTGATCTGATAATGTATTAATTTTAGTGAGTCTATCTCTTCGCTGTCGGGTACTTGCATACTTCAAACCAAAGTTATTAAAACATTTCATGCATATGAAAGGTATAAATATATATTACTGAGATTCTTTTTATGCCTTTGGTAACTAACGTTCGTAGGTAAGACTCCGTAAAGAGCACGCCTAATTGTAGCAACAACTAGTGAGGTGGCCATCAACACAAGCAACAGCCAGCAAATCAACAGACTATGGTGTTGTAATTAGAATAAATTATTAGAATAAAATAAATAACGCAGTCACGATTAGAGAGGTATTTCCTTCTCCGGCTTGGTGGATGTAATTCTTCTTGGTTGCCTATTTGTTTGTATTAAGCAGAAATCAATCCGTGCAATGTTCATCTGTGTATGTAGGCAAGTGTGCATCAGAATTGCTCTATACAACATGCATTTTAAAATTAGATCAATTATTTCATAAAGGTAATAATAAAAAATAGTTTTTTTTTACTTTTTAATTATATTCCAAATGGTATTTTAAAATTGATGATGCTGCTCAGAACTTATTAAAGTAAGTAATACAGTAATGTCACTTCCTTCTTTGTGTGCACGGATGTGGACCAAAAGTAAGAATTAATTTTAGATTTTCTTGAGGACAATTGAGCACAGAATACAATAAACCTTTATTGAAGAAATTAACGGCCAATATCATTCAATAACGAACGTAATTTTTTGATAAATTACATAGTATTTTCGAAACATTTTTTTTTTTGTTGACAGTTTTCAAAAAAAAAAATCATAAAAAGTAGGAAATATTTTCAGCACTGATATGAATCAGATATAAATTATTTGATGTGCTTGGCTCTCCCAGGAATAAGCAGCAGTGTGGCAAGGTGCAAAAAATTACATTACATAGAAGAAAAGAAAACTCAACAACTTCGAAAAAAGATACAAACGACATACAAGCTTTGTTATGAAAAGCTCAATGAGACTGAGCTTACAGTGGGTGACTTTAGTTACTTTTATAAAAGTCGCCCGGTGAAAACACAGTCTTAGTCTAATGTCTGATGTCTATACAAAGATATCTTGTTGTGAGCAAACATGCTCCGCAAATGCATCTGCTTTCCTTCAATACTCGATTGGTTGACATTTTCGCTAAGAGTGCGTTACGTTATGAAATAAAAACGAATACCAAATTTACAGGAAGTTCTTGAAGTAAAAGTCAAACTTAAGGCAAATTTAAAATTGAGAATGTTCTATCTAACGAGACAAGCTGCACTCAATGCGCTTAGACGATTTGGAAAACTCCGATTTATACTGGGACTAGCCGAAGTGAGAAGAGTGAAATTAGCATAGAAATCACAAATAAAGCATTTTTTTTATATACATTTGCTGTTGGTGTTGTTGCAATTTTAATCTAATATCCCAAATTTGATTCGCGTAGCTGCGGATTTCTTTGACTTCCTTTCCTTATTAATCAAAGGTGCATTGATTGCTGTTCAAACTGTTAGAAGCTCTTAACGAACGGCTGAAAATCCCACAACGATGTAATCAAAATATATAGGGTGAGAAGTAGTTGCAGCAATAAAAGGCTTCGCTTCACAGGTTTGCTTTGTCCGAAGAAATAAACGAATTATATAAAAATAAATATTTTAATTACAAATCATATCAGAACTCAATATTAGTAGATTCAAAGCCAAAATAACATGGCTTCAAAGATATTTAGTGATGTTTCTGCAAAATATCTTTTAATGATTTTGTGGAATATACGATCCAGGAACTATAAAACTACGCACAGGTCATGCTTCTTTTTTATTATTATTTACCTATGCACCGTAAAGCGAGGATACATGTTGTAAGGACGGAGCTTTTAATAAACCTAGAAATCTAATTTTTACTAATATGTGTATATATTTGTATAAAAAAAGCGAACACATTTGTTATATATTCTACCTCTGAATATAGAACATATATGGTTTGGATGTATATTTAGCTATTTTGTGGTTGTTGAAAATTTTTACACGAAAAGTGCGGTATTTAATATCCTTTAGAGTAGTTGTTTGACAACAATAAATGAAGCTAATAAGAAATTAAAGTAATATTAAGCCACATCCAAAGGAAAGTTCAAAGAAACGCGAGCGGTTTACCGGAGTCCCTTGAGATAGATTTGCATTTCACCGACATTTCATTATCTGCGACATAAAAAAGGACGAGAGGCAAACACCGTCACATTCATTCGATATGACCGGAGTAGCCTGAATGTGTGAAAAATTTAAAGAAGCGGACGACGGTAGTAAAACGCCATATGCTAAGGCGAGTGGTTTGCACAAATTATGCTAAAATGTCTTAAATCATTCCTCCTTAGCGTGGTAAATAGCGTGGAGCCAAGAGAAAATAATCGGCAGTCCAACGCCGCCAAATTCAATACGACTAAATTGGGCATACCAGTGGACATACGTTTCTAAACATAGACTAAATGTTTGCTGCACGTTTCTACGCTTGTTGCATGCCACATTATGCATTGATTCGGTTGGCGTAACCGCATGTCGTTCAGGAAGATTAACGAACCCGCTGTCTGCTAATATAAGCGAATATATATGTCCCATAAATGAACCCTATTTTAATTAGTGCCTTAATAAGAGCTTCTGATTATTATCTCATTATGAGGAAAATAAAGGGTGTTTTTTTTATAGAGGTATAGAACTTTAAGTTGGCATTACTTTTCAAGATGGCGACCGATTTAACAGTTCTCAAGCGATTTTTTCTCAGTTTGGTTTGGCAATTCATCATGAATAGACTCACGCCTGAACAACGCTTGCGAATAGTGCAAGTTTATTTCGAAAATAATGGTTCTGTGCGGAAAACGTATCGCGCACTACGTCCATTTGGAGTGAAGGTAATCCTCAAGTGTATGTTGAAACACCGTTACATCCAGAAAAACCGACTGTTTGGTGCGCTTTATGAGCTGGTGGAATCATTGGTCCGTACTTTTTCAAAAACGATGTTGGCCAGAACGTTACAGTCAATGGTGATCGGTATAGAGCCATGATTACTAGCTTTTTCATTCCTGAATTGAGTAACCATGATGTCCAGGAGATGCGGTTTCAACAAGACGGCGCAACATGTCACACAGCTCGTGCCACAATAGATTTATTGAAAGACACGTTTGGTGACCGCCCAATTTCACGTTTTGGACCTGTGAATTGGCCTCCAAGATCTTGTGATTTAACACCGCTACACTACTTTCTGAGGGGCTATGTAAAGTCATTGGTCTATGTGGATAAGCCACAAACGCTTGACCATTTGGAAGACAACATTCGCCGTGTTATTGCCGATATACGGCCACAAATGTTGGAAAAAGTCATCGAAAATTGGACGTCCAGATTGGACTACATCCGCGCCAGCCGTGGCGGTCATATGCCAGAAATCATATTTAAAATGTAATGCCACAAGATTATCTTTCGGATAAATAAAATTCATGTCAATCGAATAATCCATCGTTGTTTTATTGCAACTTAAAGTTCTATACCTCTATAAAAAACACCCTTTATAAATGAAAATGTGTTTTTAATGGTTATTAGTAGAAATACAGCTCAATGTATACATTATTGATAAAGCTCCAAAGCGTATATGAAACTGCACTAATGAAATACTTTAAGATAATTTGAAAATATTCAGTTAAACCAAATTTCCACCTCTTTCTTCCTCTCTTCATTTCCACAGTTCAATAAAGTGTTCCAGCAGTTTAGTTATTAAATTTTGTCTTTAAAATGATAATTTTACTTTTCGATATTTTTTATGTTCTTAGTTTTCCGCAAAATAAATAAATTTTATATGCAGGTGAAGCACAGGTATATGGAATAATCTTAGAATAAGACGTATCTGAAATGCTAATATGTATGATATTCCAAGGAGTCAACTTCATGTTATTTTCTCATAACATATTTCACAATGCATAAAAATTTAGATAGACATATTTTTGCATTTTTATTTGAATTATGGTAATTTTGACATATACAAACAACAGCAAAATGAAACAGACATTGCTCTATCCTATGTATATTTTATTATTATTATTATACAGCTCTTAAAAATAAAATTTAAAAGCATTACAAAAACAATTTAAAATTTTTTATTAAAGATATAAGTTATGCGAATATACAAATTGATATATTATTACTTTATTACTTTATAAAAATTTTATAGTAAGCATAAAAAGTATTTAATAATAATATTGAAGAATATATATGTTATACCTTATATTTAATTTACATCGCATCTATTCAAGAGTATATTCTTTGTATATTGTATGTACTTAATGTAAAAAATACTTAATAATAATTTAGAGGAGTAAAGTGATGTTTACGTACAATCACTGTTTTTCGTTTAATTCTTCATCAAGCTTACTTAAAAATATTATTATAATTATTTCCAGATTTTTATCTCATTACTTGTTCTTAAAAAAAAATTTTGTTACTTGAATCCTTTTAGGAAGTAACTTTTTGATAGAAAGGAAACAATCTATAAAATCACGAACAAAATTGAGTAGATTTCCTAGAGTAGATTAACGTTATTCAGTAATCATTATTTTTTCTTACAAATACAAAATCTTTTTACAAATAATTCTAAAATAAATTCAATATATCATTTTTATTTATTTTTATTTGATTTAAATTTATTTTTCATTTATAAAAACTATCTTTAAGCTTCGCATTAATTTTAACATTTCCAATTTTCCATTTCAGCTGAAATCACTCACAAAAAAAAATAATAAAATAAAAGCAAAATATATATTTTTTATTTACGAATGCAGCACTTCCAAGACGCAGAGCCCACACAGTTGGTTTTACCAAACGCAAACGCAAAGAAATTTTCACACACTGGAGTTCTGCTTCATCGTTGCTGCTGCTTAACCATGCTAACCTCTTCACTGCTATGTTTGGTATCCCTGTTATGTTCGAAATCGCCTCCACGGCTCTTACTGTTGCCATTTGCAGCTACGATTCGGTGTAGACGATGCAGCGTTTGCCTTTACCCACCGTCGCCAACGCATTGCTATTGGGACACCAACTGACCGCGTTAACCGCAGAGCTGTGAAATATACCGAGAGGAGAACCAGAACCAGGACTATTAAGTTTTTGAACGAAGTGGTAAATATATACGAAAAACAAAATGAGAAAGAAAAGGTAAAAAAAAGAAAAAAAAAACCAAAAATTGAAAGAAAGCAACAAAAAATATTATGTGTTTTAGTAAATATTAGAGTGCAAATAAATAATATACAAGAAAATTACATACTTTTAAATGATAAAAAGATAAAAAATAAAATAATAAATGACAAGGTTCAAAAAAAAAAAAATTAAAAAAAAATATTAAAATAAAATAAATTTAATTTAAATAAATTAAATTTAATTAAAATAAATTAAATAACACAAAATAAAAAATGAATAAATTCAATTACATTAAAAAAATAATAATTATAAAATAATATGAAATGATGTAAAAGTAAATATTATGAGAAGTATGATTTGCTAACAAATTTAAATGGGGTAATTGATTATATAACATGATCATGCTATGGTGTTTTACGTGTCATAAGATGTGAAGAGCAAACTGAATAGCTTTCTAAATACCCAACAACTTACTTGTGACCTTTCAACGTCGCCTCCAATTCACCCAAAATACTCCAAATATAAACTAGACCATCCGCTGAACCACACGCCACCTTCGAGCCGCACGTATTGAATGAGGCACGCGCCCAATCACAGCTGAGTTTGAAATTTTCATGACTGGAAGAAAATGACATGACAAAGTAACATTTGAAAATCGTAAAAAAATTTAAAATTTTTGTATGAAACGCACCTAAAGGAGGAAACTATTTGATTCTTGCGTAAATCTAATAGCTTTATTGTGTCGTCTCTAATGGAACAAATGAGGTAATAGCCATCTGAAAGTGGAATTTTCGTAAAAAATATTAAAAAAATTTAAATTTTCCAAAATATTATATTGTATGTATACACCTATGTGTATTTCTATTTACCCTTTGACATATCAATCGATGTGATTTTCGCTGGCATTAATATATCATCCGCTTGCTTCTCTGTTCTTATATCCCAGAAGCGTAATTTTTTGTCATAATGCCCACTTATAATGGTCGAACCTAGACTATCGGTGGTCACAAGGTCATTACAACTGGAGCCAGCGAATTTCGTTTCAATACATGCTATGCTACGAAGATCCCACACTTTCAGCGTTCGATCATGACTGCCGGTCACCACTTTGATGGGCTCTTGCAGATATTTGGCAGCCATCACTTTGCCGCTATGGCCGGTGAGTGTGTGCTGGAAAGAGATGAAAGAATGGTAGGAATATTACTAAAAGATATATGTTGATTTATGACAAATTCTTTGGATATCAATTAATGTATTCTGCTATTTGGGAATAATTTCATTCCGCATTTTTAAAATTCTGCATAAACTATTATGGCGATGCAATGATACCCAAAATTCCATTCCATTCTAGAAGACATCAACCCAAATTAATTACAGGCATATATATATATGTACATATGTACCTCAACAAACTGCCTAATGCCGATATGGTCGAGTTTTATAACAGAATTTACGTTTAAATAAAAAAACTTCTTAACGATGCCAATCAATCCAACCAGCTACTGGAAAAGAGACCATAGGGCGGTTGGTAGGAAGTTCGACCACCAGTAATATGAGTAGTTCTTTTTGAATAAAAGTTGTAAAAAGCAATGTCTATACAGAAGTATATAAAATAATAATTATCACATGAGTTTAATACATACATGCGAGTAAAAACAAAAATAAAATATGTATATAAACTTATATTCGTATATTTTTCATAGTATAATTTATAATGAATACACCGGGTAAGCGTTTTTTATTATATGCATAAATATTTAATGAAGTCAAAACAAATACTTAAGTACTTAAGAGTAACAATAAGAATGGAAGTAAGAATGAGTGGAGAATACAGACATGTAATAATCATAAATTTAAAGTTTCTTTTTAGAAGAAGAAAGCTCATCAATTTGTGACTGTTCTCACAGCTGATTTACTTGGTAGGGACATAAATACTGTTACAACATTAAACACACGCATTTCAATAGAAGAATTGAACGCACCACATAATTCCCATATGATTTATAAAATATAGCCTGTAAAGCGTTAGTCTGTATCGGGAATTCTAAATTGTGTGAGTTTTCAGCATGGAATGGTCAGATAATGAACACCGTATCGCTGTTATAGCGCTTTTTAAGTGTGAAATGAAACAAGGTGATATTTTCAAAACACTCCTTCCGCTCGGCATTAGTCACATGTTCGTCTACCGGTGTATAAAACTGTTTGAGGAGACTGGGGATGTTAAAGATTGGCACCGGTCGGGCCGTCCACGCATAGTAAGAATGCCGTAGGTCATCAAAGCTGTCAAATCAAGAAATCTGCGAAATCCGCTTCGAAAACAGAAAATCATGACCCGGGAGATGAATGTTTCGCAAAAGTCCATGAGTCGAATTACTAAAAAAGGCTTGGGACTTGGGGTTTTCAAACGCCGTACCGGACATTTGTTGACTGCAGCTTTGAAAAAAATGGGATGGTAAAATGCAAACGTCTTTTGGTGAAGCACGCTGATAACTTTCACAGAGAAATCTTGTTTACCGATAAAAAAAATTTACCGTGCAGGAAATATTTGATAAACCAAATGATAGGGTGTATGCACGGTCATCTAAGGAAGCATCTGAACTGATTCCACGGTCTCTTATGATGGGGTAACTGACTTGCATTTTTGCGAATAAGGGGTCAAAACATCGGCCAAAGCTTACCAAGAAACCGTTTTGGAAGCTGTTGTAAGACCACTTAACCATTCCATGTTCCAAAACCAATCATGGACTTTTCAGCAAGACATTTCTAATGAGTACTGCTTTTTTGTATACAATATATATCAATAAATATGTAAAAAGAAATTGGACCAAAAACATTCATTGTGTAACAGTCTTTTTGTCCATACTAAGTAAAAAAACAAATAATTAAAAAATATATATATATTTAAATATAAATTTCACAATATTTTTACTCAATTTATTGTACTCTAGATAAGCACAATGAGTTCGTGACTCACTTCGTCCTTCCTCCATCTCGTTTTCTTTTGGACATAAAGCAACTGAATGCTTTAAGTAAACCGGTCAAGACAGGCGGGACCATTAATCAATGGAACGTATAGTTCTATTAATTTGCTTAGAAATATTGTGTTGATATTGATTTAAATATCGTAGGAGTCAAATTTCATCGAGTAACAATTTTTGAAAACTAATAGTTATATAGTTAAAGGTTAGTATTGTAGATTGCATTTCTTTCTACTTCTGAATGGTATTATTCGCATATAAAAGACTTCTTTCCACAAAACGCTCAGAGAGTTAGCAATTTTTTAAAACTATTTACATACAATTCTGATTACCCCATTAGC
The DNA here is from genome assembly GCA_030068015.2 of Neoceratitis asiatica. Taxonomy (NCBI): domain Eukaryota; kingdom Metazoa; phylum Arthropoda; class Insecta; order Diptera; family Tephritidae; genus Neoceratitis; species Neoceratitis asiatica. Next base: position 9,267,779 of record CM061528.1, read on the forward strand.
TATTGAATACACAAAAAATAGATTCATTGTTAAAAACCTAACATTCTTATATTTCTCAGCCAAAATTTGTCTATTCTAGACTAAAATAATAGAATTAAATTAAGGCCTCGAGGTTACTAATATCATCCAGCTCATGGCTAACATTTTGCTTCTTTATTGGTACAATCACATCATATTATCATCGGCGATTTTGATATTATCGAATACAATCTCTTTTAATGGATTTTCTAGGTTTCACTTTTTAAAATATTCCATATTTTTAATGAACGCTTCTGTATTTTTTATAGTATTAGTACCAGAATAAATCAAAAATTAGATAGAATCAATATTTCATTACCAAAATAATCATCTTCTTATGGTATAACTAGAGCTTAGAGAATATCACGTAAATATATAATAATGATTCTTGGTTATGATTAGTCCGCAAGCGATATGGGAGCCCAAGCCGAAAAGTTGAGATAGCTCCTAAAACTTGATGGGTTTGGTTTTCGATTTCCTTTTTTTTTCTTATTTACATACTTAAATTATTCCCCTCTATTGGAAATTGGTGTTTTTTGTCATTTGATCCACGTAGCACGGTATCGGGGCCACCTTTTCCCTTAGGTATTTAAGTAAGTAATTTCCCCTTCAAGAACACTTCCTGAAATAACCTAATCTCGCAAACATACTTGTATTCATGTACTAATGACCTGCCTGTAAGATTCGTACGACATTACATGTATTGCACAAACATTTGTAGGTTAAATTAAATTCAATATTTCTTTTACTAATCTCTCTACTGAACTTATTGACTCCTTTTTTGCAATAGTTTACATAATTTTTTCTATAACAAAGCCTTAAGTAACTTAAGACAATACATCCATACTTTCAAACATAAAAGTATATTCGTGTAACATATTTTAGAATGACGTCCAATGGATGTATTTGGAGAAATAATTTTGCTTTTAGCAAAATGAACGTTAGTTTTTAGAGAGCGAATGAGGATATGGCAACATTATTAAATTCCAAGTGCACACATTGCAAGTACAGTTAAATGAAGTAACATGCAAAGAATTAGGACATCTAAGCGGTAATGGTATCTATGACAGTGAGCAAACAAGTCAGCGGTTTGTAGTGGGGATGGAGAGAATATATATTGTGGCAAACTTGATGTTAAAGTACACATATATATATATTTCACATATTGATACATATAGCTTTAAATATGTTGTTGTATGAGGGGAAAATGTGTATTTGCTTATACTAAGTATCCATTTTCTACGTTTAATTTATGTTCATTTCAAATTCCACTACCTTTGGGGCACACGGAAAAAAAATTATGAAGTTCAAATATTATCTATGCGTTTTTCTGCTCAGGCTCAGGCAGAAATGAGGTTGCTAGAAAACTTACCAATAGTAACAACAACAATAGCAACAGCATTGAACTAGAAAAAGGTAGCAGAGTCGACCGCGGTTTGGTTGCGTTAAATATCATGTGTACTCGGGAAGCAGCAGAGACAACTATTACCCTGAGGCAGGACATTTATGAAGATGGTGATAATTTCAAGTGTTTCTAGTGCTCCTCAGCAGATTTCGCTCCCGTTTATTCTTATGGAGTTCAACTTTTAAGATTTGATGTAGTTTAAAATAGCCATATGAATGTCATAACTCACTTTTTGTGGCGACTAAAACCAAATATTTGACAGCACATTTAAAAGGATAAAAGGAAGAAAACGGCCTAACCGTATTTCAAAACTTCGAAATAGTCCACTAAATATCAGAGTGTTAATTATAGAATGTCCTATTTATTTCAAAATTAAAAATATGAAAAAATTAATGTACAATGAAATTAAAATTTTTTTTAAAATAAATAAAGTAAAAAACAAGGGATTGGGAGCACTATTTCAAAAGTTTAGAATGAAATTGGTCGACTTTATATGGAAAATTGTGTGTAAATCATAATTTTCAGGCCAGTTATTTGATTTCATTTTATTTTTTCTTAAGTTTAATAGAGTTTGTTTTTGAAAATAAATAAATTATATATGTAACATAAATATATACATAAATTTCAATGTTCAGTTCAACTCAGTTTTCATAATTGTAGTGATTAAATTCATAGGCGTGGGCAGCATAGCATTTTTTCGTTATTAAATAAAAATAAATGCCCAAATGTGTGGATAAGTATAAAGCGCAGTTTTGTTGTATGAATTTGTTGATTTTTCACAAATTGTTTTTATTTATTTTTTTCAGTGGACACTTGATTATTTCGTGCACTTTACTAATGTGGCCTAATCTGCGCACTACTGAATAGTAATAGTTTAAAAGTATATATTTTTCAATGAAGGCAAAATGGAATTAATGGGGCTACCGAAAGACAACGCACACTTCCTATGCCTGGAAATGGCATATAGCGGCAGCGTGCAACAACAACATCTATTCATATATCTTAACAAAGCAACGGTACAGTAACAATAGCCATTGTGGTGGCGGTTGCATGCTCATAGTCAGTCGGTTGACCAGTGAAGTATACAGTTCAGTTAAAATTTATGTGTGTGCTACCATTTCAAAATTTATCAGTGCATTAAAACGCACTTTTGTGCAAATATTTGTAAAATAACAATTACAATTCTTCACCCGTGTCCGCTCAACAGAGCACATGGACACACAGTAACCACTTGGTGTCCGGTGAATGATTGGCTGGTTGCCCAGCTAGGTTGTGGATTGGCGATCCATACTTTTGTTATTGTTATCTATGTTGCCACTATTTAGACATCGCTTGCTTGGCATGTGATTTAATGAAATAGCTTCCGATTCTGTCATATTTTAGTTATACACTGTAGACAAGCTCAGGTGGGTATATGCAAGCGCGAGTGTATGTGGGTAGAAAGAATTCCTCAAGCGCTGAATAAAATTTTCAAATCTATTAAATATGCCTTTTCTACGATTTTTTCTGTTTCTATTTATCAAATTTATTTTTATATAAATTGAGAATTTTATTCTCTTATTTTTCCTTATATCTTCCTTTCCTTTTGAATGTTTTCTCGAGCGTTCCGCCGTGTTCTATTGTTGTGTACTAAATGTAGTCTTCAGTCTGAAGATATTGTTGTTGTTGTTGTAGATAAGTGAAAATTAAGCTCGATCTAATTCGGTGACCGTAGCGCATTATTCGTTTAGTTAAGCAATTCATCTGGGTGTCCATTAGTATCCAAGTAAATTTTTACACAAAAACCGCATTTTATATTCATATTAAAGTCTTACGAGCGAGTGGTTTTTCATCATAGGCTCCCAGACGCAATTGGCATAAAAAATTCCACACTTCGCTATATTTGCTTTTGTTAATAGTTATTATTATTATTATTATTATTATTATTAACTTAAATTAGAAGAATAGTAATAATAATTTTACAGTTCGTGCAATCAGAATCGCAATTAAAACCACATTTTGCTGGTGACCCAAAAATCAATGCCATAATAAATAAAAATATACGAAAACTAGACGAGAAAGAGATAGACGGAAAGATATAACAGTCATACGTGCATAGAGACATTCAACCACGAACACTTGCAACTACAAACGCAATCTTTCTGTTTAATTTGTGCAATTTTGTGCAAATTATGTCAATAGAATTCCATTACCAGGCCAATGCTGATATAACTATTCAAAAAGTTCGCTGCTTAAGTCTTTCGTTTCATTTACTGATTACAACTCATTTCCATTTTTATTTCATTTTGTTTTATATTTGAGTACCATTTTGTAGTCTCCATACGGATATTCTTTTTCAGTCGTCTGTTGTTTTTGTTTTTTTCTCGGTTTTTCATATCTCGTGTTCAATCGAAACGGCACTTGGTTATGGCGATGGCGATAAATGCTCATTTAAAGTGGTATAAATCACGTTCGCAGTCAGTTTTAATCACGATTAGCACAGACGTAATATGATATGTGCGAACAGATGAGCTGCAGCCATTGCTGCTGCTGAGTGGTAAATTGGGTGAAGTGATACAACAGTCTAGCAAAGAATTTACAATATTTACAACTAAATGTATGTTAATGTGCCTGCAAATATTTACATATAAAAGAACACTAATTATGTGCTTTACAACACGCCATAAGTTCTATTTTGCTGCCACCACGTCTACATCATCACACACAGTGGCGTTAGCAAATTGTTGACGCACATTCGCATTGTTTCGAGTTTGTAATTTTATTGGTAGTTGGTGAAGTTCAGTGATGAGTAAGCAGATTGAAAGCACCTTTATTCACTGAGCAAAAATTAATTTTTTTTTTTCGAAATTTCCAAATTTTATTGAGTGCTACTTAAAATCTATTGGTGAAAAATTTATGAGATAAAAAAATATAAAAAAATATGATTAGTTCTTGACCCGTAACTTCTATAAAAAAATTATATTTTTTGCTCATTGCCAACATATGATATAATGTAGTTATAACAGTCTGCTTATGGAAAATTTACACAAATATGATGGAAATGCAAAAGTATAGAGTTTAATAGCTTGGTAAATCGTTGGCTGCGTTCACTATTCGTGACAACTCAGCACTCTGTTAGCATCATCTTTGCGTTCATCCACAGATACAAACATACATTTAAGCAAATATATTTAACCATTTCAACACAGCGCCTACTTGGCTAATTTTGCTTATTTAGTTGACCAAACAAATGTTAATTAACTGCTTGTTGACTTGGGAAACTAGACATTCTTGTCGTCTTATCGCAAATTGTTGCATTTTACATTTGTGTATTTTCGAATAATATGAGCAATATGAGCTTTAACAAATTCAGTGTAGATATTCAAACCACTGCCATGACTTTCGGCTGATGTTTTTCCAATAAAAGAGGGATCTACACTTTGCCCTGAGTCACCTCCAAGTGGCTGATGGATTTCAACGAATAGTTTTTCCTTGCATGTTAAAAATGCGCTCGGAGGTATTCAGGCAGTACTTAATCCACACAATTTAAAAAAAATTCAAACAAGACATATTCCTGACAACTTTTTTCACTGCAACATCGTTTTTATTCACAAATTGCCATTTGCTGAAAATATTAAAGGTATTTTATTGTCTATATTGTGTCGCGTCTGGATTATCTTTTGTCGCGATTCGGTGGTGTCTGAAATATGTCTCATATGGGTTTGGTCGAGTCTAGATTTTATGTTTCGGTATTTTGGGTTTCGCAATCTTGTGTATCGGGATTTCTTTATAAACCCACCTCCGAGGGGCGACCGCAATTAAAAAATTTATTTTTGTATTCTATGGTTTTCTATGTTGAGATTGCTTTTCGCGGTAGTACGTACTCGACTCTTGCGGTCACATAGGCTATCCATTTTCAAATATAAAGCAAAGTATAAAATAGAAAACTAAACATAGAAACTGAGGAATTGCCGATAATTCGTTCGCTCTTTGAGCAGAGTCTACTTGGATTGCTTTTTATTATTAATGAAGCAAACCGCAAGGAAGTTTCTCTATTTTGTTAAAAATTATTTGAATTTATTTTTTTAATTAAACAGTGTTTGGCCGATTATTAGTGAATATGTTGCATATGTGGCTGATAGCAGCGTTTTAACTATTTAAATTAAGAAAACTCTGTTAGACCTAACTAGCCTCTGTTATGAAGACAGCTGTTAAGTTTACAGTTTATAATGTCGCTGTTACCCACAGATTCATGCAAAGACAAAATTCAAAATAAATTAATTGCAAAAAATTAATTTCTCAACTTATAAACATGGGAAATTTTTACATAAAAAATTCATGTTAATGAACAACATAATGTTGAGTGCATATTCTAATCCACCTGTAGATGAGAAGACCAATCACAAAAGTTAAATAGCAGAAGCAAAGTAGCAGAGAAAAGCCCAAATCACAAAGGCAAAATTTTGTTGAGCGAATTATGGCCATAAAACGCAAAGAAAAAACCAGAAAAAGCAAATTTTTATAAATCTCACACTCCACTGAACACCAAACGCAAAACCCAAAACAAAGTGCGGTCAATGGATGCCGATCGGAATACGAGGAAAATATTTAAAATAAAAAAGAGATAAATATTATAGTAACACGGCGTAATAAAGCGGTGTGAGCGAATTGGCAACAACAAATATTAGTAATATCAAAGTGATGCAACCGGAGAGGCGAACACGTGCGCACAGGTGATCTGGGAGATACTCAAAAGCAAAATAATTTTGTTGCGCTCCACATGTGGTTCGCAAGTTGGTTCGAAAGCAAACATGTTTGAGAGTAGCAAAATAAGCCTAGCTTAATTCGCGGCTTTTGTGTTAAATCCGCTTCATGTGAGAGAATATAAAACTCAAGACTATTCTTAGTTTAATGTCAAGAAAAATTTTCTAATTGTAATATCTAGACTTTAAGCACGTGAGCTAAAAGTTAAAAAGTGTATGATATACTTAGAAGTGATTTTTGTGAGATCATGTGATAATTTGATACCATGACAATGCGTTGTTATGATCATGTGATCTCAGGATCACGTGATCTTAATATGATCATTTACGAAGAGTGCAATTTTACTTAAGTGGTGATATATATATTTCTTTATTATTTTCAAACGAAAAAGTGTCGCTTCAAAGATGATATCTCGAAATTGTGTAAAAAAGAAATTCATTCAAAATATAAAAAATAATATCAGTAAAAAAAATTTGCTACTTTATTTGCTTTTTTCTGTCATAATTTTAAGCCAAGGCTGGTTATAGTTTCCAACATTTTTAACAATTTTATTTCTTATGCGATCTTACTAAAATTAACCTGTGTCATTTATAAAAAAAAGGAATATTTTCACCATAAAAATTTAAAACTTTAATTAAAATTTTTTTAAATAATTAAAAATGTATGTAAGGCAATCAATTTAAAATTTTTATTTAATTTTTATTTAAATATTTTAATTTAGAAAAGATCAAATAAATTTAAAATTACGAAGTTTTCTATTCCAAATCACTTTTTTTAATTTTGAAAAATCCGCTTGTTTGTACATTGAAAATGCTAAACTCCATTATATGCCTACAAATGATCATTCCGTACAGATAATTTTAACAAATGGTTATTATAAACGTTATTATGTTCAGTGTAGTTCAGTTGGTGGATGATCTTCATTTGCTCTAACGCTGTTTACATTTCTTTTTACTCTCACACACTACCAAATTGAGTTCTCCTAATAAACATTTGATGAACATAATTAAGTTACAAACTTTCTCATTATGAGATTGTGTACATATGATTCGTGGTCTTCAGAGCGCATCTACTTAATTGAGTGCCGAAGAAATGGTTTTCACTGACATCCTACACACATACATAAACATTCCACCTCCGAAGACACCACATTTGGCCCGATCATCTCTTTCCGTGGCAAAAGAAGTCTTCTAACTTATATAACAACACATTACCTTGGCAAAAGACTTTAGTTCTACGGCGACCTTACAACGGTCAAGTACGATTTCGGTGCACACAAAAACCTAACTGTTGCTGTGCGCTTTACATATACTTAGTTACAAGTGCATGTAGTTTCTCTGAACTGAGTTGGTTGGTTTTTGTTGAGGAAAAGAAAGTGTACAGCAAAAGAATATCCAACTTGTGAAAATTGGTTTGGAAATATTTTTGAATTAAAAAATAAATAAATAAAAAAAGTATTTTTAAATAAATAAATGAAAAAATTTTAGTCAAATTTTTGTGCAGAAGAATAAAATTTCCTCTGAGATAAAATTTTTATTATCCTTGGAAAAAGTGTTTGCTGAAAAATTGTGACTTGTAATTTTTCAAAACGTTTATAGTGAAATATAGAAATTTATTCTATTGGAAAGAAAATTTTATACGTTTGTTTATTAAAATTGATTGTTTTAATTTAAATTAAAAACTCTAAATATTTAATTGCGGAAAAATTTAGGTAAGTGAAAAAAAATTATTTTCAGCATTTAAATAAAATTACTTCGTACTTAAGAAATGAACGCGAACTCAGGAAATCTAAAGTAAAGTAGAATAGAAAAAAATAAATTTAAAAGAATTTATTAGTTATATGAAATTAAAAAATATAAAGAATATAAAAAATATAAAAAAATTATATAAAATAATTTAACAAAAAAATCAAGTTAAATTAAATATAATTTAATATAATTCAAAAAATAAAATAATATAAAATAATTTAAACAAATATAAACAAAATAAAATAAAAGAAGTAAAAAAGGATAATATAAAATAATAAAATAAAAAAATTTTAATAAAAAAGTGTGAAGAAAATATAAACATATAAAATACTTCGATACAAATAGCCGACTAATGCATTCATACTTATATTGATAGCATGCGCCTAAAACTATGCAACGAATGTCAGATACGAAAAATAAAGTTGGGTATAGTTCGTTCATGGCTCTCTTCAGCAGATGCAAAATAAATGAAGTTAAATGAAAACCATAACGTAACATAACTTAACTTAACATAAATTAAAAACAAATTGAAATATAATTCAAAACAGTGAAATAAGAAATAGTTTAATAATAAAACTTTAAAAAATGTCCATTAAAAATTTGCTTATAAAAGAATTAATTTAATTTGCTTATAAAAATTAGCACACGCAACAACAGTTGTTGCAAATTCTTCCGCTAGTACGACGTAAATGAGTTTATGCCATTTTTTATGAACTTTTTGTATACATATATATGTTTCTATGTTGACCCTTAGAATGACGGTGCATCACAGTGTTGTAAGAAATATTCTTAATCAAAATTCTACTATTGGAAATGTTTCCAATTTTTATGACTCACACTACAAACATTTATGATAGCTTCATGTAGTGCCAACATTTTGGATGTTATAGCATTTTACAATATCCCATTTCGTTTGAATTTTATCTCGGATATAATTTTTTCCTTATTTGCTATGAAATTTTTTTCTTTATAAAAATCGTATTTAGCGCACTCGCAATTATTAACAGAATATAAGGATTCATTTATTTAATTTAATAATATAATAAATTAATAAAAATAAATTGAATTCCATGGGAATTGTATTTCATCTCCTTTCCTTCTTTTGCTTTAAGCGAAATAATCATAATTTAAAATATTTTTCACTATAACTTAATGAGCTTTATTTCTCATTGTATTCTTACCAAAAACCTAAAATAGATTATATATATAATGCCCAACTCTATAATGGTTTAAACAGATTCGCTGCACATTTAGATTAACTAAAAAGCGCCGCCTATGAAAATAATATAAAAGTAAATGATTGATTGCTGTCACACTGGGTTTTTAAGTGCCTAAAAATAACAACAACAACAAAAGTAAGAAGGTGTAACAGGTTAATGTAATGTAGCGGCAATGAAGTAGATTTCATTCTGTCTTTATTTATTTTTTCTTTCTCATAGTTTTTTGTACTAATGTGTTGAGGTGGCTACCTGACAGTTTCGCTGATGAATTAGGGCGTTCAAAGCTATGATCAGTTAATGTTTACTAATAAGAAGTTTTTCTGGAAGGAGAGAGCTTGCTGTGTACAAAAATATTTATACACTTTTTTCCCAAAGGGTTAAAATAAATTACTAATGTCTTAATATGGAGCTTAAAAATATTAAAACAAAATTACAAATTTGTTGATGCGTCACTTTTATGGTGTGGCCATAAGGTGGATAATTTTTTTGTCTAAAAAAGACGGCGTATCTCAGGTCAAATTAATCATTTTATAATATTTTTCACACACAAATATAATAAAATTAAAATTTTTTGGTTTATATCCGAATTATTAGCTTTGTTATTAAATGCCGTGTCCAAGCATGTAATTTTTCTCTTTCAAAGAAAGAAAGAAAAATCATTTTTGTTGTAATATTTTCAGTGGAAAAAATATAAGTAACCGCAATTAATTTTCTATATTTACATAATATAGGAATTTTTTGAAGAGGGCACTTATACTAGTAGGCCAAAATATAAATGCGTGAAGAAAATTGCATTTCCTCTATATATGACTCAAAAATCATTAAAATTTCGCAGTTAGTTTAACAACGCTATTATTAGAGGTATCTGATGGCAAAGCAGGGCAGGAATTTATGACTATAGAAAAAAAGAAATTAACAAAATATTTGCACTTGCCTGGCAAACGTTTATGTGTGACAAGCGAAACGTTGAAAATGGGGAAAGAATATATTTAAAATAGATAAATAATGATATAAAAAAAGAAAACAAAACTACTAAATCTCACTAAAGATGGAATATCTGTATGTAGGGCGAGAAAAAAGTTCCAGCATGACCACCAATGGTGCAATTAGAGTACAGCGAAGACTAAACCCAAAGGGCGAAAAATATGAAATATGTTCGGACAAGCAAGGTAACTATTATAAGACGAGGTATAAAACCTGCAGGTATAGGAAAATGAATATCTCATGCCACTAATTGGTGCTGATGGCGGCTCGGTTCAGTTGGAAGGTTTAAACGTTACCAAATTAATATTAATGTATTAATAACACCGGTCAACACGATTTTTGGTTCTGATTTCTGCATTTTAAATTTCAGTTTCTTTAACGATAAAAAGAAAGATACAGTTTTGATTTTATTATCAACGCTTGCCAATACATATATAAATTATGAGCAAAAAATATAATAAAGGAATTTGAGATTTTTTCTATGTAAATTTATTCATAAATAGTAGAATCAAGGAAGAAACATTGCATTGAAGTAAATAAAATCTTCTAAATGCGAATAAATATTTTTCAGTTCAGCAGTTAGTCACTTATAAATGTATTCAGTGAATAAGAAATTACAAAGAATTTATTGGTGAAAGTTATATTTTGACAGGAATACATACCACATATTTCTGTCATTTTATTTTACTTTCCATTTGGCACTTATATTGATATATAAGAAAGGTTCGAACTTGTCTTATTTATTTTTTTATTCTCTTTTTAGCAAGCCAGGTATGTTCTCGTTTCTTTGGTTTTATTTACACAAGCACTTACGCTTAATCATTTTAATTTATCTCTGCGATCGATTTGCAAATTTTGTTCCCATTTTATTAAAAAAAAAAATTTCGCGTTGCTCATCGTTTCGATGTCTTTTAGCAAATTTTATTCCCTAACATTCAATTTATTTTGATGTGGTCAGTAGGTGATAATTAGCGAAAGATTTAAACCGTTTTGATAAGCCATTGAGATTTCTTTGAGATTCCTAAGTTTTCAGTATTTGAAGCGGGAATTTACACGAATATCGATTTAGAAAATGTTTATCTGTAAATCACGTACATAAACAACAAAGAATGCATAGATTCTGATTTCTAATACAAAGTTGTGATAAAGCTTCGGAAGAAGATTAAAAATTAATATTAAAAAAAGTTTAATTGTTTACTTTTATATAAAAGAATTCACTGAAAACTACATTTACTAAGAATATAAGGATTATTGCCGAGGGAAAATTCTTTTTTAGCAAAAAATTGGCTAACTCGAGCGGTAATTAAGTAGAATTTATTTTCTCTTAACCTTGTAAGCGTTACTTGAGTGTATATGCACACCATAAATTATGTAATTAAATTTGCTTCTTTTTTCAACAAGTTCAACGAGGTGCGACCAGAAGTTTATTATATAACAAACTGGTTAGCACAAGTATTATGTAAATTAATTTCTTGAGTTTTGGGGATACTGGTGACGTGGCAAAGAAATGCTACATAACGTAAAAAAATATTTAAGAAAAAGGCACTTGACCTTCCATGTAGACATTTGTGTATGTATATAGGCATGTAACATATAATCAGCCAGGGGTATGCTGATTTTACATCAAAATACAAAGTAGAACAATCAAATGCGCGTTTCACTTATACACTTGTTTCTGCACAAAAAGAAGTAAAACAGCGAATATCAAAAACGTTGCAAGCAAAGCAGGCAACAACATAAAGAATATTTCAAATACAGATCTTTCCATTAGGGCGATATTATGTAGAATTATTGCAAAATGTAAGGTGATTAAGCCAAAGATTTTCGAAGCCGACCAACAAAGTTTACACTGTAAGAGACAGTAGCACATAAGGTATTTGTTGTAGAAATCGTTTCACAATTAATTTTCTCCCAAAACAACTGTTAAAGCCAAAAAAAAAAAGAAAAACAAATAAAGATGAATGAAATATAGATAGAGAAGAGAAAGAAAGAGAAAAAAGAGAAAGAAATGTAAATGAACTTCGTCAGGCATTCAGTAGCTAACGCAGAGCTAAAATAATATACATATTTTCCTTGTCTAACACGCCTTACTGTTAAATGATTTTTAATTGCTGTTTTATTTGCAACATTTTGTGGGAAATGGCGGAAAAAACAATAGTATAACACTATGAAGCACAAAGCTGTACACCGACATTATGTCATGGTTAAATATATATGTATACGCATGGTTGCATATCATATTATAAAGTATATTTGCAACTACATAAGTTCTTTTTGGAGTCATTGACCACTGCTACTACCACTGCTACTACGCCTGTAGGCCGACTGCTCGCATTATAACTTATAATAGTAGCAGATATGTAGATATGTATGCAAATTCTTGGTGTATACAAGTAGTTGTAGAACACATAATGTCACAGTAGTTCATTGGTAAGGCATTCAACTTTAAGTTAATAGACTTTTTGTTGTTTCTTTATAAATTTATTTATAAGTTTTGTCCATTTTTTTATTATTTAATTTTTTTTTTTTCAATTGAATGATAGACAACTTTCGGCGACTATATATGCTTTTATTGAATTATGTTACAAAAAATAATAATAATTCAGATGTAATATGTAATTCATATGTATTTACAAAAAAGTATTGCAGAAACAGTAAAGAATGAAAAAGAGGCTTAACACTTCACTCAAAGCGTGATAACTTATACACAAATACAAAACTACAAAAATAATAAATATGTTATTGAAAGCCGAAATCTCTTTCTGCCTTATGTGCAGTGGCTTTCTCTTATTCATTTTTTGCTCTTACCTTCAAATATTACTTACAATACTTATTATTTTATTACAAATGAGTTGATTTTTTATGCTTCTTTGACATTTTATAAGTGCGTAAAGCAAATTTCTAGCTATAAAGAACTCACTTTCTCACACATAAAGTGATAGGAACGTACTTTATTACTTTATTGGTGAAAAGCCAAGAAGGTATAGACAATGCGCACTTGTTTGCTTCTTACTTTCTGCAAATGCAGTTTTTTCATTATACATCGTTTACTTCAAAAAAACATTCATCTATCAATTCAACAGTATAGTAAGCTTTACCATGAAAAATGTATTAAAAATACTTATAAATGCGGCAAATCACGTAAATAAATTAAAAAAGATTATATACGTTTAATTTAAAAAAAGGAAAAATATTATTAAAACTGAAAATTTTCTAGTGATAAAATTAGTTTTTGCTGAGAAATGCAAAAAGTGTTGAAATTAAAATAAAAATACACGCATTTTTCATTCTGTCGTCTTAAATATGTCATGTTTTAATGAAAACTAAAAAAATCACGCTTAAAAATCTATAGGTAAGAAATGGTCTAGTAAGCAAAATGCTTAAAGTCAGAGTTCAAAGGCTCGAGTGCAATACAAAAATGCACTGTGAAACTGCAGAAACATATAACATGAGATATAATATAAAAAAGATCAAACTATCAACGTGGCAGCAAAAGGCAAAACCTTATAAACATATTTTTTTACTACACATTAAGTACGCACATACACATATTTCATTATTTATATATACAGGCACGTACATCATCGACAATCTCAGCCCATTAAGCGAATACTAGCAAGGACTATGAAACAAGCAAAAAAGATTTAAGCTAAAAAAAAACTAAAAAAAAATTGTAGAAATACCAATAAGTAGGAAAAGAAAAAGAAAAAAATCGAGCAAAAGGAGTGGATAAAGGTTAAACATATTATTTAGGTTGTAAAACAAACTGTGAACCAGATAAAATTGCTTCAACGATGGTGGCAACGAGCACGCCACTTGTGAAAATTGCATCACTTATATGTATGTACGCATGCGTAAGCATATATTTGAGACAATAAGTGCATAGAAGGTCGGTGTAAAAATTAAGTAAGACTAATAGCGAGTATTAAGCTAGTATGTCGGCACAGAGTAAATGGGACTATTTGCTTAAGTGCAGGATAACTAAATAAAATATTAGTACACATTTAATCATTTTTTACCGAAACTTTTTTTTATAAATTTATCTCAACACATTGGACATCAGAAAGTACAACCATCTGTATGACTACGAAAGTGTCATAACGCTAATACAATGCTTCCCACTTCATTATAGCGCCCTTATGTAACATTAGACAACAGCTATTGCAATAGTATACAACAACAATAACTTAAGCATTGGCAAATAATCAGGTAGATAGAACACAAAGACCACGAAGTAAAATATTGTATTATTAGGTGACTTGTGGTTATCTGTGATTTGCGCTAATGCAAGACTAATGGAAGTATGTATTCACGCTTCTTACTTTAACTAAATTCTTTTCACATAGTTAAAAACTGTCTGTCCGTGTATCGTCCCCTGCGTGTGACTAGATGATGCGGTTACTGCGACACCAACGTCATAATATTTACTGACTCGTATAATGTTTCTGCTCAATAACATCATCACCGCCACCGCTAATTATGCGTCCGCAGTCAGACCGACCGCAAGCTAAACGTGTCAGCTATAGGCGCTGCTGGCACCATTTTAATGCGACGCCTTGGATTTGGCCAAACCAACAACTATTTCTACTACTTAGATGGTTACTCTGCGGCAGCCCAGCTTTAGCTTCAAGCATAAATTGAGCAGCAATTGCTGGTACGCATATGAGGTCGGGCCACGCAATGAGAAATACCCGAATAGCTAACGACGCTTTCTTCATGATGAAGACAAAAGTCATCAGCCCAAAGGAATAGCAAGGCGATACTTGGTTTGGATTAGTAGTGGTAATATTGTTATACCCTTTACGAGCATGAAGTACTATTACAATTGTGGTCGTATGTATACAAATAGAGATAGATGATATATACCAATTTTGGTACCGATATGACTCGTATCTGAAAATGACTCCATGTTTGTTTAAATGCAAACGGACGTCAGCAACCATAAAAATCTAACCACTTACACTGTGGGAAAGTCTTATTTTTTCTTCTTTTTTTTGCTTTAATATATAAAATTTTGGGTCTTAGTCATAGCTCTGTCTTCCTTACTTTCTGTTGGCCATGCGACTTGTGTTATTTTGTGGTTCTTTGTTTGAACACTCGAAATTGGGATAATAACGTCACGAAGAACCCATTGCCACGCCGATTAGGCTTAAAACTCAAACAATTTGCCACGACAATAAATTGGCAATAAAAGAAATAATCGAATTAATGTGAGAGGCAGAAAGAAAATGAAGAAACATTTTCAAAAAGAAATATGGAACTTATGTACTCTTATAAGAATCTCCTTCAGCGTTTGTTGTTAAAAATTTTCTTTTCATTCCCAAGCATACCTCCAATCATCAATCGTAATCATCCTCATTACCATTATTTGCTGCCGGGCTGTCAGCAGTATTGTCTCTCTGCGAGTGATAATCAAACTGGCTTTGGCGGTAAACTGCATGCTCAAGCAAGTACTAAGTATTTGAATGCCACACACTCGAACAACTTGCGAATTAAGGCCTCAAACTTATCTGATTGCCACCTGCACCCGCTGCAACTTGGCTGGTTGCAACACACATTTTTGTGGTATTTTCAATTCGTACACACCAGGCGGGCAGCAGCTAGTGCCTGTCAGTATATACAGCAACTTGTATGAAAAAAGTGTCTGATTACAGCACTGACTTTTATTAGGTCACCACAGCAGCCTTTATAAGCAATAAGAACAAAGACAGCAACAATAGTGGCACACAAAAAGCAAATCACAAAAACCAATGTAGCTATTCTACACACGTTCTCGCATACATTTCGTACGTAGAAATATGTTAGGCAACATCTAAGTGGATTTTGATGTCATTTGTGTGGTGATTTGATCGGATGCTGTTGATAAGTTACAAAGCAATTTATTCCGTGAATTTAATTTCTAGATAATTCGTTTATTTGTTGTGTATGTGTTAGAATAATGTATACATGTATATGTTAATTCTAAAATATGAGAATAAATTGTTTTACATTTTCATAACTTTCTCTTTAAACCAATAATAGATGAAGAATACATACCAAGTACTCGTTAGCGCTCTTAGCAAATGTATGAGTATGGCAGGGCGTATGAGCGAACTTAAATTAAATCTCATCTCTTTACTAATTTATCCATTACAATTGACTATATATAAGTATATTTATATCAATATTCGGGTACATTCTGCAAATTAAGCTGAAATCTAGCTCAACAAATATTTACTTAGTCTAACTGCATAACGTAACTATCGTTTCATTAGCATAAATACTTTTTAGCAAATATTTAACTAAAATGTAGGCCAACCTCAATTGAAATAAATTGTTACCTGCTCCTATCAAGCTAAAACCATATGGACGAAGAAGTTTTTCAAAACCGGCACAAATAATTATTTATATTTGCAATTAAAAATCATGACTTTTATTGACTTAATTATTCAAAGAAAATTAATATTAAAAAATTATTATCTTTATTACTTTTGTAAAAAATAAAAATAAAATTTATATTATGTACATACTATTTATATAATGTAGATATTTCAATATTCTCTAAACTAATCGCATTTTCACTATCTCTTCTACCTACAACTCAGATAAGGAAGCGCTTATGACAAAAAAAAGCCAGAGTTTTTATTAACTATCATTAGTGGGTATGGAATGTAAAATGCATATATATATATATATATATATATACTTGTATATATATGTTGCTAAAGCATGGTTATTGTTGTCTTTTGCACTCCATATTTGTCATTTACATTCCCTTCCCGAAATTCTCATCTAAAATTTGCATTAATTTTGAACAATCAATGTCACCAAATGAAAATTTTAACTCCAAAAACTATTTATTGGTACAGCGAATTTTTATTAATTAACATTAAAAACTATTTAAAATTTCTTAAATTCACACTATAAACGCAAAAAACGGCATTTATCTAATTTGCAAAAGAAAAGAAAATACAAATAACTATTGAGAGCGGTCAAGTATAACACGAGTGACAAGTTGATAATCGGCATAAGACATCGAGACACGGTTTAATAGTCGGCAGCACGTTCTGCAACGATGACAAGATGGAAGTGAAAGAAGTGAAAAGAAAAGAAGCTGGACGCACAAAAATATGTGGAACGAAAATTGTACGCAACAACTCTTGGCCGCTTAGTTCTTGACACAGCTCAGGATTGTTTGACTGAGAAAAGCTTCTAAAAACAACAACCAGATATTTACTAGTGCTACTAATACAACCGCTGCTGCTTCTACGTATTTTGATTACTGTGTTTTTTATCTTTATTTTATGCGATTCTGTAAGAGCATAAAAATATGTTAGCCAAGTTTGTTGCGCACCGTTCGGATGTCAATCTAGAAATTCCAGTTAAAACAGTACACGCTACAGCAACAACAAAGACAAACGACAAGACAACAACAACTTCAAAAAACAACAACCACTAAAACTAACAGCAGAGGTCCAGTCCACATGTTGCATGCCACAACGCATTGACCAGCTTAACAGGAAGAAGCACGCCTTCTACGGCAACATGAACTTTAGCGCACAGCATCAGAGTTTAAGCACAACAAGTTGGTCTGTTTGGCGCGCTATTCAGGCCAAGTCCGAAATTAGCGCAATCGAACAAGTTTGAATTGCAATAACAACAATATTTACGACAACAACGTCACTACAGAAATTGCTGATCACAGTAATTAGTTTTTAGTCGCAGTGTGATCGATGCGTTTCAAGAAGACGATGACGAGAGGCTAACGCTTATGAAGATTAAAAAGTTTTTCTTGAGCTTATCCTTTTTTAAATTTTATACGTAAACGACGACCGGTTCAACATCTTAGGTGACATCTAATGAACCAATGTGCAACCAGCCAACCTAAGAATATATATAAAACATTAAAAATAAAATAAAAATAATTCCAAGTCAAACTCTTGTCACTTCTTGATTCAAAAATTTTTTAAAACTGCTCTGTCCCTGCAATTATTTGTGGATCATATGGTCCACTGGAGTACCTACAAACATACTCCTATGTGTTAACTATTGGACCAACACATGTTTCTATACCAGCTTAGTTCAGCACAACCATTCTCCGTGTTTTACCGACCGCAATCACTACACGAAGTTGCAATTGCGCAATAAGTTACTCATATACTGAAAATGTGTCGAAATTAAACTGAGTCAGTTTCGTTTCGCTGGTGATCTCTGCTAGTACACGAGAGACGTACAGAGTTTGAACTAATATATTTCAATGCAAATACATAGAACAAATGTTAAAACTAAAATATATTAGATATTTATTAATAATAAACTATTAATATTAAAAAAAATTTATGCAAAAAATATTATCTTTTACTAACTTTTCACCAAAGCAGATGGTATTCGAAACTAATAAGTATGTTCGAATGTAATTTTTCGCAAATACTCCTAAATATACTCCCCTGTAGGTACTCCATGGAGTACTCGGCTGTTATGCAGAGTTGCATTATATTGTCCAGCTCTAGGACATCACAGATTTAATTGGACCATATTTTTTGTATGGATTGTGGTTGGTTTTGGATTACTCACGGAGTACTCGCGTTGTTTGCAGGGGTGCTTGTTAATATTTTATAAGACAAAAAAGACTCTGGCATCCAAAGACATAAATCAGACCCATATATAAGTAATAAAATATTTATTTATTTTTATTTCTTATCTAAAAGAAGTCTTTACTTCCCTGTAAAACAAATTTTTATAGAATTTTAACTACAGTTTCTCCATTCAGCTATACCAGTATAAATAATTGGTCGAAGCATGAACATACCAATGGCATGAGAATTATGTCACCCCCACACTCCAGCCATATATATACATATATTCTATTACCAATCGCTGGAAGCTGGATTTCTGTGCCAGTTAATTCTACAAGCCAATACATTACTCAGATCTTTTGTAGTAACATGCTGAAATAAATATATGTGCATGTATAATTAATTGAAGCCTCTTTTCAAACATTTCCAATAATGAATAAATTTTCAAGCAACAACAATACTACAAATATTCGCTTGATTTGAACAAATGAAATCCTGGAAGTAAAATGCAGAGAAAGAGAGTTTCAAATAAATTTATGTATTTGGATTTCACGCACTAGAACAAAGCTCAACAAATAAAAAGAAAGCAAAAAGTATGTAAAACCATATAAACCTATACAGAGAAGAAGTAGGGAGACAGCAAATCATATGTAGAAGAAACGCAGATGGTTAGTAGGTCAAGTTTCAAAAAGAAACCAAATAAAGTATGGACAGAAGTATATATAAATTTGAGTTATTTTTCAAAATGAACTATGTAACCCGTAACCCGTATTTGCCAGCATCTTAAACATAAAGCTTGATGGCCACTTACAAGGGTACCCCCTGCGGGTTAGGGGTTCAAGAATTTACCAGCAGTAAGGCATGCCTGTCGTAAGAGGCGACCAAAATCCATAGTTCCCGCGACAGTCGGGTCTTTATACCGGAACGACTCGGATTTTATCCGGCCACTCCCGCAATGTTCCCCGAAGCCCCATTTGGAGAATTTTCTGCGGTTACAACAACAACTACTTACAAGAGTACAAATTCGAAAATAAATTGGGGTATTCCCTGTGTCTAGGAAATACATACCATGCAAATATTTTATATGGAATTTTGATAGAGAACGAGAGTACGCCGTTTCAGAATTGTGACAAATTCAAGTCAAACAATACCAACAACCCGGGACAGGGTTGTTTTATCTTCTACATATTTTTTTGCATAAAATAAAATAAAATAAACAAAATAAAATAAAAATACAAAATAAGGTAAAATAAAAAAATTTAATTAAAAAAAGAATTAAATAAATTAAAAAAATAAAATAAAATAAAAATATATAAAAGAATAAAAAAATAACAAATAAATAAAAGAAAAAAAATAAATATTTTTCAATACTGTGCACAGTTTACTTAGAATGTCTTATAGTTTTCACTGGAATACGATTTGGGACATTACTTTTTGCATTATTTTTATTTTTATTTATTTTTCTAAACCCTTCCGGACTGACTATTTGCTTGTTAACTGCCTCTAATGGCAAGGCAATTATACCGAATGTCTCGCCAATTGTAGGCACAATACCTCATTACCAAACGTTGGCGAATCACGTTTTTAACGATCGGACATTAAAAATGTAATCGTATTTACAACACAAGAACAACAGAAAAAGGAAAAGCAGCAACAATAATAACAACAAGAGTGTTAGACATTTCCGTAGGACACCAAGCAACTGCAGTAATTTAATTGAATGTCAATGCCAATGCAAAGAGGTGACTGGTGGCAGTGACAAAGCAGCGTTTGGGTGAACGAAATACGCAAAAAAAGTGCCGGAGCTGTGAATTCTATTGCAGACGCTAGGTAGGAACTTCAGTCAGCCAACACGGCAATAAACAAGTAGAATCAGTAACTTGCAAAGTTAACAACAACAAAGAGAATTATGTTGCAGCAGCAACAACAAAATAGCAACAAACGACAGCAGTCAAAATAACAGCCATTAAATTCATTGACTTTCATCGATTTGCTGCACACCCCAGAAAGCGAAAAGGCACACAGACAGACGCACAGCAACCGTCTTCGCCAAATCGACGATAACTAAATATGCTACAAGCTATGTGTCTTAACGCTGACTCTCCACCTAATTCGTTTTCAGATTTACAACAGCAAATGTATGTTCCCCAATGTTTAACAAACGTACGTACTACGAGCTCCAAAGCGTGACATGGTTGGAATAGACGTGGATTCAAAAAGTAAACATATTCAGCTTAGGTCGGTAAAGTTTCTCCACTTGGAATATATGTAGCTTACCTGCCTTCCAAATTATATTATAGAAATCTAAATGCTTACCTGTAAGTATAAGAAAAAATTATAATTACTAATTAATACATAAATGTTTAAAATATAAGAAAGTTGGTAAAATGAAATACATTTTGAGTTATTTGTGAAGTGACAAAAGTTAAATATAAATAACCGACACTTAAGGTAATATTATGGATCTTCTGATATATTGCTGAACTAAATATATCCTTAGCCTTATCACCCACATATGTATATTGAAAAGCAGTCGCTTTCACTTAAACAATAAGCATCTATTCAATAAAATTATAAATAAAGAGAACAAAAAATTTATAAAAAAATATAATTTCACTCCCGAAAAATGGCGAAAAGCGCGCAAGCTATTCTCTCTTTGTGGCGATTAGAAGAAGGTTGATTGCCGCTGGCAATAATTTTAATATTTGTGGTCCACATAAATGCTGCTGCCTGCTGTCACTGTGGGCATTTGACACTGAGTGTCATCGCAGCGAAATGCATTTTCAGCAAGCATACAAGCTATACTTTAAGACAAACAAGCTACTGTGTCAAGTGAGAACTGAAATGCAGCATGCGAATTCATACATGAAAAAAGGCTTTCCTAACATATTTTACCACATTCATATCAGCTTTTGTTTCTTCTTTCGTTGCATATATCATAAATGACAATAAGTTGTTGGCAAACAACACACAAATACTTATGAAAAAAAATTACTTTTTCCAAACATCTCTCCTTTTTTTTGTGCGCTAGAAATAGGCAACAGTGGCGGCGACATCAGACAACACAACACACCTCAGACGCCACCCTGTGCAGTTTCGGCTGTAGAACAATGACTTTTCTCTACTTTCTTGACTTCAATGATATCTCTTTGCTTATTTTCTTTGCTTTGAAACCTTTTTTATTTCTACATTAAAACCAATGCCACAAGCTGTCGAACTGTATCCACCCACTACTCTCACTGACTCGCTCAGTCAAAGCCAAATACAAAGTCAAAGTGACCTCAAAAAAAGGTGACATTTATTTGACCGTGTTGCAAGGCATAGCTTTCCCATGACGATTATTGTGGCTGCTGGTAAAAATGTAAGTCTCAAGAGCCATTGCGAACGTAGACGACTCCATCTGCTTGATTTGTTCTCGCTCACTCCTTATTCCATGAGCGATATTCTTTAGGGTTGGATGGAAATCGAGCCTTCGTAGATGCTTCGCTTAGTTAATAGTGTTTATTAGAATATTTTTTTTAATTTCTCGATGCACACCCCATATTACTTCGTATTTATTTGTCTTTTTAATGTTGTGGTTTACTTACTTGAATTAGAAATACAATAATGAGCGCTCAAAAGCAAGGTTTTGCATGTACCAAGTAGAGACAATGAAGCAAAAACAAACAAACATCTCTTTGGTCACATAGCAATAAAAGGTTTTTTTCGAAGTCAATGTTAGCATTGGAGTCAGTTGCCAGTTGTAGTATTACCAATTTCACATGAGTTGTGGTTTTTCCTTTTTCAACATTTTTTTTTTGTATTCTTCTGTATTTTCTGCTCATGAGTTTTTAACATTCTTTGGGCGGAACTCCTTTGTTTCTGCCCTCAATAAAGCGCACGAGGAATCGACGTTTTTGTGGCAGCAACCGAATTTGGTAAAAAGCATGAGGGACCATATTTATAAGCAAAACTACGTGGGAATGGCATAAATGCATATTCAAATGAGAGAAGCGCTTAAACGAAAATGTGTAATGAACAGTAAACAATTTTGGTTTTGAAAAATGGTAAAGACCCAAACGGCAGCTCTATTCAAAAATAAAATATTTTTACTTATGTTTCAAAAGACTTGATAAAAAACACTGTTTTCATATCATACTAAGTTAAATATTTAAATTAAATTAAAACTTCTGTCAACAATAATTATCTATTTAAGGAGTAACTCACTGGCTTATGGCTTTGATTTCTTATATAATTTTCAAGACTTTTCAATCAGTATTAATTGAGATATTATTAGTAGATATCTTGAAAAAAGAAATTCCTCAAATTTTTCAACTTCATGCTGTACGAAGGTCCTAACCTATACATTCTTTGTCATACAAACATAAATACGTACATCTTCTAATGAGTCAGAAGTACATGAGCTAGAATTTTGGGAAAAATTTCAAATGAAGTAAAAATTAAACGCCTGCGTTCACTAGTTGTCTGCAACAGCGGCGCGACGAAGAATTAAATGCACGAAAACCGAAAACTCGCCGACTGCTAAGAATTTTCAGCTTCCAAATCACTAACGAAGATCTCTCATATTTTCTGCTATTTACTTTGTGCTGCACTTTATATATATTTTTTTGCTTTTCATGCACAGCCTTGCAGCGGAGATATTTTCACGCTGTTAATGCGTGGTGATAGCTAAACTAACTGCCTTTGATTATTTTTATTTATTGTAGTTTTTTTATTATTGTATTTTTCTCCCTCCTTCCTATCTTGTTTAAAGAACAAAAACTTAATAGTATTTAAAAAGTAGATGCGCATTTTCGGAAAAATGTTACAAACATTAAAAACACTGCCAAAGTAATGTAGTAAACGCACTGAGATCTCGCACTCGGTTTTCGGACAAGATTTCGTACATAAAATTAGCTTGCGATTCATGAAATTCATGTTTCTCTATAGAGAATAATAAACTGTTTGCAGAAGGAATGATGATGTTAAAAAAAAAAAATTTAATTTGATGGAAATTTATAAAAAAAAATTGTTACTCTCTCAATTTTTATATAAAAAATATGTTAAAAGTTTAAGAAAACTTTTCGGAGAAATTAGCAGAATTTTTTTGTTGGTATTCATTTAGTATACAGCTTCCCACGATTTTTATAAAGCATCTCTGAATATTAACTGTGTTGAAATTTGTCGAAATTCGCGTGAGTTACGAACACGTATTGAAACTTTTTTTTTGTACCAGTAAATGCTTCTAAACATTTCTTAACTGACCAAATATGGCCACTTCCTTAATCAACAATGCAATAACATTGGCAAGCCAAGAAATGCCGGCACTTCAGGCCACCGACAAAACAATATTGACTGACGACTCACTTAGGAATTAGGTCAACAGCACATGTGAACGAACCGCCTGCGGAATAGATTTCTAAGTTGGAGATGAGAGTTTAGGCACCCAAACATACCACAACCGCAACAAGCAATATATTGAAGTTGGACATTGATGAAGTGCATAATTGATTACGACACCGCAAAACGATAGCGAAGCATATATGAGCTTTGAAGGTGGTATATGAAAGCCTTATGGATGAATACGTATGTACATAATTTTGCATCTAAATGCATGAGTACCGCTGCTTTGGGAAGTAGCTGCCCGCTCATACTCGTATTCATTCGTGGGTTAAATATTTGCACTCTCAGTAAATTAATTATTTTTTGGGCCGAAGAATTATTAATTACTTAACAATAAACAACAAAAATGTGAGGAATTTCTAATTGCATTTAAACTGTTATTGTAATTGATTTTTTTTTTTTTTTGTCATAAATCAATATCGGCTTTTATTGCAACCAGACAATTAATATAAAGATTTTGGTGGTCAAATAAAGAAAGTAAAAAACATATACCTAAACTCTCAACTAATTCCCATTTTTGGAAGTTTTCAGCATGTTAATGGCGTGAGAAACTGCTAGATAAATACAAAACTTCCTGGGTTTCTATGAATAAACAAAAATGAAAAAAATGATAAAAACCTGCAGCCAACAAGGGTCTATCTATAGCATTTATTTACTCGTTCGTCAGCGGATTTATTGTGTCTTATGGGTCTAGAGACGGTACAAAAGGAAAATATTTTACTTTCGCTATATGTTCTTACACATAATAATGGAAAGAGAACCAGCTAGGGCCTTATGAACTCACATTCATACAGAACCTACAATAAATCTTTTCATATTCAAACCTAAATACTCGTTTTGAGAATTATGCACGGCGGTTAATGTTAAATAATTTTTAACTCTTTGAGCGACTAAGTGAAGATTGTGGTCACTGCTACCATCAACAACAGACGCCAACATTCGCAATGGCATCCTCAATGCTGCTAGTCATTCATGCAGTCATCGTCGGTGTAGGGCATGGAACTGTAATACTATTAGTAAGCTGTCTTACACACAAACCCTGATAGTATCGTATATAAGTACTGCAGTGGTGTGTTATGGCATGAAATGTAAAATGAAATGCTGACACCTATAATTGAATGTGCATTCAGTATAAGAATTCTGAATATGAGTGTCAACCGCTTTTGTAGGGAAAATTTGTTTAATTCATTGATGCTACTTTTTTTCTTCCATTCTTCCACTTGTGGTTTTTTTTTTTTTTTTTTTTTTTTTTTTTTTGTGAAAAGCTTTTTGTATAAAGCTGTTTTTGTGTAGATGGTTACGCTCGTAGTTATGTGATTTCGTAAGCCTTTTTTTAATGCCAATCATTTATTTCGATTTGATGTTATCAACTTGTTGTTTGCACTATGGGCATGGCATCCATAGTTCTGGTCCAAACTTTTCACCACACCATGCTCCTGGGGCGAATTTGTATGTTTTTTTTATTATTGCACTTTCTTGCAGCCTAGACTAATCTATATGACGCAAGCAGATTGAGTAACATTAACTGAGCTGAGTGACTCGCTTGATGTACGCTGGGCCGACTTGCCACTGGCAATGACTGTACAGAAATGACAATTTACCATTTGAGGTAGTGGTCTGTTAGATGAAGCGGCTGGGCAATAAATATTTATGATATAAAAAAAGAAACATTTAAAATAAGTTAAAAATTCATAAATAAAATGCAAAAAAATTAAAGCTACTCGCATTTAAATTTTCTATTGTAAATTCTTTATTTGTTATCCGATTTGCTTTATAATGAAAAGGTGAAATGGAGACATCATATACCTGGAAAGTTTCATGATATATGTAGAACAATACTGCTATTTACACTGAACAACTACTCATTAATTATTTTATGCAATTCAAGTCGAAAATATCCCATATATTTGCTTTTATGTAAAACAAACAAAACGCTTTCAAAAAGCATTGTCATTTAAATAAGACTATTTTTCTCCCCTTATTTCAGCATATCTATACAAATGTGCTCTCTTAGCGTAGCTTCCTTCAGGAGCAAAATAAAATTATAGAACCTATACTCTATATGCGGTAATCGGCGAAAGTAGTAAAGCCGGCTGGTCAGTTAAAAGAACCTATTCAATAATAATAAAAAGTTACGAAAAACATTATCAAGCACTATTTATGTTAGATAAGAAGGCATAATAACAAAAAAGAAAGCATTTTAAATCGATTAATTATTCCAGACCATTCGCTAAGGTGATAACGTTAACGGTAAAATTGTGCTCAATTGAAATGCTAATTTAAACTGAATTTATTGTTCAATTGTAGATTTTGATTTTTATTATTTTTATTATTTAATTTTACTATTTATTTTTCTTAGATTTGCTGATTACCTCTTCAGAGTTTAATCTAAGTTTCCCTCATACACTTTCTGCTAGCTATCATTGTTATTCAAGTGCCATCTTCATAGGCAAACGAAAGAGTATTCTATTATTAGTTCAATAAAGAGCACAACAGATATTTAATCGTTTATTCACATGTTACAAGTGCAAACGCTCACTCGACAGACAGGCATTAAAGTGCTTTTAACTGTGACAGTGAATATTTTCAGGACTGTATCCCACTCAAAGCTACTTAGTTATCAATATTCTCCTTCTACCACTTGTTGCATTATCAGCGGCCACTTAAATTTGCAGCATGCAAATGACGCGAAGGCTATTCGAAACTATATGCTACGAAGCTGTTTAGCGTTGGTACAAAAATGATGCCTAGAATTGTTTGATGTGACATGGCTGGGCTTAACTTGTATTTTTATAAATAAATCGATGAATTTACAATAAAATAAAAGCGGATAAATGATGACTACGGATATTATTTTTTTGAATAAAAGAAAAAAACCCTAAAATCGAATTTTTTTCATATTTTTGAAACAGGGAAAAAATATTTGGGTTCTAGAATTTTATTCACTTAAATTAAATTTCTATTCAAAACGTGGATTTTGTTTAATTTTTCATATCATAACGAACAATTTTTTTTTAAATATTTATATAAGAGGCCGTTACTTTTCTCGAAGTATTAATTTTTCATATCATAACGAACAATTTTTTAAAAATATTTATATAAGAGGTCGTTACTTTTCTCGAAGATAAAATTAGTTGAAATATATTAAAATTTATATGTTTGCTTTTTTTCAGTTGAAAAGGAAACTTTGTATAAACGTTTTCCGTACGGCGGTCACTGGGATAAAAATTTCTAAAGTTCGAAAAAGTTAATTATTGTCAAAAAGTAAATGTTTATATCGGCTGGTAGAAATTTGAGTGTTAACAGAGAACATAAGAAGACAACGAAGGAAATTTAAATTGATTTTAAAAACTTTTAAGGTAAGTTTTTAATTTAGATGTATAACTCGGTATATACTGTATAAAGAAATATTGTATTGCAGTTATTTTCAGCAAGACTTAAGCCACCAAAATGCGAAATAGCAATTGATATATGATCATAAGAAACAAAAAAGTTAAAATTATTCTTATATTAAAAATTGATTGCAGAAAACTTCTTTGACTGCCAATAAATTACTTTTACAAATATTTAATTACGATTGTAAATTGATTATACAAGTATACGCGTGCGAAATTGTCGATAATCGACGAAGAAACAACGCCCAGAAGTAGAATTCACCACTAAGCAAGTCAGCCTCCATTTAATATTTTATTCAACGGTCAGTGCTACACCCATTCAAGCCCATTACATACTCGAAAACAAGTCCACAATAATGTGTGAAATACAAAAAAACTTGCTTAGAATATGAAATTCATAAACATATATTGTATATGCAAGAATACACATACGCAAGTGCAGCTAAAATGTTTTTCAAATATATATACACTTAGAAGCAAATGCAAGATTTTCATTAGCAGTTTGACTGAAAAAATTAAACATTTCTGTACCAAAAGACAACATAAACAGCACATAAAAGTTCAAAGACACATACTTTTGAATAATGCTAGACGCTTTTGGTAAAATTAAGTATGCATATCAGCCATATTGCCTTGCTCTGCTCTCCACACCCAAATCTGTTCGATCAACTCAGTGTGTATTTGTCTGTAAAGACATATATATGTACAAATTTACATATTCTATATCCGGAACGCTCATATAGCTGTTAAAAATTTCGTTTAGCTGAGAAAAGTTTACATTCATTGATTAGTGTTATTAGTACGGTATGCGGCCGACGAATGTGCAACGTGTGTGTCTCGTATCAACCTCAGCGATGCGGTGCAACAAACAAACAAAAAACGTTATGTTTATTTGTACAACATTTTTGTTCGTATATAGGGTTTGTTGTTGTTGTAATGTCGTTATTATTATAAAATAGTGTCAACGTGGTAAACAAAAGACTTTGGCAACGAACTTGAATGAAGCCCAAAAGTATTGTGTACGAGTGAGAAGGCACGTATTTGCGTGTGGTAATGGAAATATTGATTTACACAATCACATGGCGGTATGCAGACGGTACCCTCTGATGAGCTCATCGTTAAATCGACATAAATGAACGGTAATAAGAATTCATTTAAAGCCTATAAAATATGTAATTATGTAATTTGTGGTTTGTGGCATGTAATTAGTTAGGGACGGTTAACAAGCAGAAGAGCAAGGAGAAATTAATTAGAAAGAAAAAAACTATATCACTTTGATGTGGGAAATAGTTGAAAATGTCGATGTTTCATTTTTTTAAATTGCTTGTCTGGCTTAAATTAGTCGAAAAATATATGTAAAAATTGAAAAGAAACTTCAAACCAAATGAAGTTGGAGTATTTTTAAAGGAAATATGTTAACGTTAACTTTTGAAAGCAGCTTTTAGAAACTTCAACAGTGTGTGAAATAATTAAGCTCTGCAAGTTTTTTTTTTTTTGCCTTTAAAAAGGAATATATTATTTTGTTGTTAGCTTTAATCTTTCATAATTCAAAAAATAAATTGTCACATTTCGCAACAGGTTCAATCGTTTATATTCACAAATTTATAATTTTCTCTTGCACACTTGCATATGTGTACATTCAGATTAAACAACTGCAACAACAAGTCAAAACAGCTTTGACTTTTAGTTAGCTAATACGCAACAAGTATCTAACGAGTTTGCAGCAAATATGCCGTTTAATCGACATACGCATATCTCCCCGTAAGTTCATTTGCACGAGTATTTGCTTCTAAACCGTAAATATACTTAAGGATATGTGTCAGCACAGTTTAGTCACGCGCTTAAGCAGTTATTCTCATATAAACATATAAATTTACGCAACACCACAACCGCACGCACGACTTTAAGCTTGTAGAAATACCCAATAATCTGAAAAGTTAATACGAAACGTATAAAATTTGAAATGAACTAGAAAAAATTTATTTCTCGGATATAGTTTTAGGGCGCGTTTCGAATCCAAGACGACCAAGAGTTGATAAGTTTTCTCGAAAAAACTTTAGCAACCGTTTTCAAAACATATTTATGTAAATAATAGGACTCGAATATTTTTTTTTTTTTTTTTTTTTTTTGAAAGAAAAATAGGCAAAAAAAATTCACAAAAAAAGTATAATATTTCAGATAATGCAAATAAATATTCAAAGTGGAATCCAAAAAGCATTTATGGACAACGAATACGAATTTTGTTTTATTCCACATTTTTCTACCAGAAAATCTGATAAAACATGATTTGTGTTGTTACAAAAACGATAATTAATTTAATATATAAGTATGTACGTATATATAAATAAATTATTTTTTATCTACGCTATTAGACTAAGCAAAATGAAGTTATGAAAAAATGCTTAATGGTAAAATGAAGAAGCTTTGATGAGCTCTGAGAAACAGTGAAAAAAGTATTACAGGAATTCTCACAATTTTGAGGTAAAGGCGGCCGAAAGCGGCTTCCTTTATTTTCGCTTGAAAATTTTAAAACCGAATTTAACTCAAATTATTTCATTTCTCAGATAAAATTTCACAACCGCGGAGTTATACAACCATAAAAATATATACCAAACACAAGTAGTTCAAATTTTTAGGATAAATTAAAAGTAAAAAAACTTAATTTTAATTAAACCAATGAAATTCCGTTGACCGGCAAAAAAAAAGCAATTACACACTTGCGTTTCAGCAGCGTATACCGCCAGTTTTTTCCATAACGATTTAGTACAATTAAGATTCAGAGAAGAACACAATAATTAAATAAGATAAAAGTGATGAAAAACTGGCAGCAAAACTTCCTTTTTTCAATAAAATAAGCAACAGAAACGCTAACTCAGCTTCCACAAGCTTCCACAAACAGAAAAAGTCACAAAAAGTTTATCCCGAAAATAACATGACTAAATGTCAAGCCAAATACATGTGTGTTATATGTATACATACATATATGTATGTTCGAATATATTTGGTAGATAAAACCCTGCCAATATTTTTAGGACCATATGGTCCATTGGTATACCTACTGGACTAATCCACGATATAGCTGCATTGTACTAACTGAGATATCGCCATCAATTTGTTGTTAGTCGAAAAGCGCTCGTGTCTTAACGATCGCAATTAATACACGAAGGTACAATTTCGCAAAAAGTTTTATACTCGTAGAGTGAAATTGAGTCAGTTGGAGTTATTGTTAGAGTTTATTGTGCAATATGGCATATTTTTATTACTAATAAATTTTTGCTATTAATATGAATTTTTATAATAAATATTATGTTTTACTAACTTTTCACCAAAGCAGAATGTATTCGAAACTAAAAAGTATGTTCGAATCAAATTTTTGCTGATTCTCCATAATGTAATTCCCGGTAATCCAGGTAAACTTTTTGGAGTAGTTTCAAAACTAATTTCCTGTAGGTACTCCAGGATTACTCAGATGTTATGCAGAAGTGGAGTCTATGGTCCAACCTGAGGTCATCACAATGTTAATTGGACCACATTTTTTGTATGGATTGTGGTTGGTTTTGGATTACTTTTTTGACCGCGTGGAGTAGATATTTCAGGCGTGCATGGAGTACTGGCGTTGTTTACAGGGAACTTACATTTCTATGTATGGGTTTAACGATGTGTACGTTTGAAATATTTTTATCAGCGCCCAAAGCAACAAACAAACCGTTGCCGCTTCAACTTGCAGAAGCAACAACAAGAAAAGACATTACACTGAGTACCGCATTTTGTAAGAATAGGAACAAGAAACAGAAAAGTTAAAAGCCAAACCGGCTCGCCGACAGTAAGAACAGTTATTTTGAGTATAACAGTGCGATCGACGACAGAGTCATTGCGATAACAACAACAACAACATCTTGTGAACAAGCAGCATCGCAACAACAACAATGACACTTGTAACGTAAATGTACGTACACATATGTTTATGTATTTGTACGTGTAAACATAAAAAAAAAATATTTGTAAGGAGAAGAGATGAAAGCGGCTGCTAGTACGTAAGGTAGATTATTGGGTGAAGGAAGTAAGAGAAGTAAAGAAAACAGCAGCCAGAAAAGTATCGGCAAAAGCAGAAAACAGTGCAACTATCTATGTTCAGAACATCTTCAATAAAGAAAACGACAAAAACAAAAGTTCGCAAGCAGCTTTGCAAGTTATTCAGCTTTAGCGGCAATTGTGAGGCATGCAACAAGGGTTTAAATTGATGCGGCTCAAGAAGGGGGTCAAATATGAAAGAAACCAGTTATTAGTTAAACAGGTGACCCAACAAAACAACAATAACACCCAACTGCAAACTGCCTTTTCAATCGCACTAGAAATGGCCTTTCTGCGTAGACAGCTTACGCACATGCGTTTGGTCTGGCACGTACTTACTTGTATTTAATGTGCAACGTGGCGCGCCATATTGTTTGTTGTTGCTTAATTTTGCACAATAGAATTTGTGCAGTCAGCCTGAACAGTTGCCACACTAACTGGTACGCTATTGTATGTGCAACAGCTTTGTGGTCATTGCCACATGAGTGATGCGGTGGTAAGTAGCAAAGCCAAGAAATGGTATTAAACAGCAGACAAGACACTTTGGGAAGAATAACACTTGCAAGAGGCAAGTATGAGCATAAAAGCCAATGCGGTCATTCCCGCAGAAAATATTCCGCTGCTTCTGTTGTTGTTTAGCTGACTATGCAACTGCTTTGTTGGTTTGTGGTTGCCTGTTGTTGCAATTTTTGTATTTGTAGTTGTAGACGTGAAAAAGTGGCACAAAGAATTGGGTTGCTGGCACACTAAAGATGTTCAATAGCGGTGGCATTACCAATAGGTAAGAACAAGTACAACAAATTATAATATTGTAAATGAAACAGAGATGGTTCAACATACATACAAGCACAATACTAAGTTTCAATAGTGTCAGTAACAGAACATAATATTGCTGATTTGATTGTTGCTGCTTCGCTACTTAACAGACGAGAGAAATTTGCGCAGCATAAATGGTGTTGAAGAACTTCTTGCAGCTGGAAAGACTTGTTAGAAGCAGTTGCGATATATATACATATATTTATGTATGAATGAATGAATGTTATGTAGATCCATTGTTAACCGCAACACCAGCATGCTCACTGCTTACGCACACATATATAAAGGGATACTTACTTGTATATAGTTGGACGTGAGCAATAAGCCTTGAGCTTGCAATCCTCATTGAAATCTTAGTCACATCCTCTTAATTCTTATGTATTAGTGGCCCATGTTAGACACTAAGAGCATAGGTGGGAGTGTTGTTGCAGTTAAAAAGATGACATCTTGGAATATTGATGACACACTACTGATTATGCTCGCTTGATTGTGTTAATGAAGTATGTGCTTGTAACACCGGAATTCTGGTTCTTATTTAAGTGCTTAGTATAAGGCAATAGCTTTGTTGTTGTTATGTGATTTTCCAATTAGCCTCATTTCATTACAGTATATGAGGAAAACGCGATAAAATTCAATTTTTTAGATGCACGCAACTTTACCCATAATTCGATGGTATTTTGGTCAAGATGGTTAGACCATTTAGCTGCAGAGAACAACTTTCGACATCAGAATTTTTTTTTATATTTTCAGAGGAATATTCTTCGCTTACTTTACTTTTAAATAAAAATTGTCCCATGTTTCCTTAAGTAAAACCTTGATGGTGTAATGATTCTACAAGTATCAGCCTCCAATTACATTTGAATAAGGGTAAAATTGATTCATAATTATTTAAAAAATTCACAAATACACAAAAAATAATATGAAAGGCCATAGGACGATATATATATAAAGAGGGAAACGACCGCGGAAAGATATCGGGCAAATCATTTTACAAAAAAAAAATACACAATTTTCTCAAAATGACGAGACAATTTTTTTTTCAGTAAAGCGGTTGATTTAAAATTCGGGTTTTTTTGCAAGGGACTGCATACAACAACACAACAGTAACATATCTTCTGAAATTTTTTGTTGTTCTACTTGATAGATATGCCGTAGTCAATGCAGCTACTGTTTCTTCCCATTCTACCTACACATCAGAGACTTTTCGCCCATTTTTCTTATGAACTGATAATAGAAAGTACCACAACTTACACTAGCGGAGTATCAAACGAGATGCTGCATTTTTTTTTTTCATATAAATATATTGCATTTAAGTCTATGCAATCCACTGATCTCAAAGGTAAATCAGCTGGCCCACTGAATACGCTATATGTGCAAAAGGGACCAATTTGCGCAGCAACTAAAATCTTTTTTTTGAATTTGCAAACAATCCGCGAACAGTTGTGGTATTGTGTCAGTATAGGGAACGTTTCGTTGCATCCATTTGTTTGGTATTACTATCCACTGGTATTCGCCTTCAACTAATTTGCATTTTACTTACCTTCACAGCGGGGTTTTGTTACTTCTTTGGCTTTATTTATTTTATAAGTTATTGTCTGCGCTCACGAAGGTCAGGTTAAGTGAATTAATGTCACATATCAATGCTATCAATCAGTTTATTATCTAAATGCTGTCCTAAAAGCAACAAAGTTCTTTTCAGTCGCTAGTAAGTCAGAACAGGACGAGTGTTTACTGTTTGGGCATATATGTATGTAGATGCTGGCAGTTTTTAGTATGCTATTAGTGTACGTAATCGGTGAGCACGTGATTTAAAATAATTCCATGAATTATTGAAAGGAAAATGAAAAGGTTAAGGTTATGAAATGGAAAAATATATATAAATATGAATATACATCTGTAGAAATTATTATTCAAAAATCTTTAAAAAGAAAAATTAGAAAAACTAAATAAACCAAAATAAAACAAAATTTAATTAAAAATAAAAAATAAAAAATAAAAAATAAAAAAAATAAAAATAAAATTAAAAAAATTTAATAAAATGAAAAGAAATTAAGTAAAATAAAGCAAAATAAAATAAAATAAAATAATAAATATATAAAAAATAAAATAAAATAAAATAAAGTAAAATAAAATAAAATAAACACAATAAAATGAAATAAAATAAAATAATATAAAACAAAATAAAAATAAAAAAATTAAATTAAATTAAAAAATAAAAAAATAAAATAAAAATAAAAAATAAAAAAAAATTAAAATAAAATAAATAGAAATTAAAAAATTTTGAAAAAAAAAGTAAATGAAATATAATCAAAAAATAAAAATAAAATAATAAAAAAAAAATTTTAAAAAAATATAATAAAATAAAAAAAATTCAATTAAATCCAAAAAAAAAAAATAAAAAATTAAAATACAGATAGAGTTCAGTTAAGAGTTCTTTCGAATTTTTGCTAAATAAAATTTTTTTAAACATTTCTTTTGCAAAAAATAAAAAATAAAATATAATAAAATAAAAAAATTAAATAATATAAAAAATAAAACAAAAAATTAAATGAAAAAAAAATTAAGTAATATAAGGCAAATTAAGTTTAAAAAAAAATATAAAAAAAATAAAATAAAATAAAATAAAATAAAATAATTTAATATAAAAAATAAAATAAAGTAAAATAAAGTAAAATAAAATAAAATAAAAATAAAACAATAAAAAAATAAAAAAGTAAAATAAAATAAATAAAAATTAAAAAAATTAAAAAAAATTCAATGAAATATAATATAAAAAAAAAATAAAAAAAAATTTAAAAAAATAAAAAAAAAAATAAAAAAAAATCAAAAAAAAAATTAAATTAAATTTTAATAAAAAAATTAAAAATTAAATTAAATTAAATAAAAAAAAATTTTAATTAAAATACAGATATAAAGTAATAAAAAAGTTGTTTAATTAAGAGTTCAACAGAATGGCACTCTTGCGAATTTTTGCTAAAAAAATATCTTCTTAAAAATTTCTTTTGAATATTCAAAATAAATCATCATATTTTCTCATGAAGTACCACAGCTAGATATGTGCCTGGCCCTTTGTAACCGGTGAAGCGATTTTCGGCCGAGCTTCCCCTCCGATTTGTGACTTTTTTCTCCAGAAATTCCCTGCCAAATGGCGACTGCAGTTAGAAAAGCTAACTTTTTATAATTTGGATGTTGATCGAACCTGCACTCGAATCTTGGCCCTCCGAATGACAGTACGAACTGAATACCTGTCGTATATGGCGGCCGCCTGAAGTACCGTAGTTGCCGCTAAAGCTTCATATAAAATATTACTTGCATACAGACTTATGTTCACTTATACCCTCGACACATACGAATCTACTTTTTAATCAATTCGGCATGATGAAAATTCAACTTATTTTTTCGAACAGATTTGACTAATATGACATAATGAATAATATTGTATCGTTAAACTCCCAGCTTGGACATTGGTAATATTTTAGATTTTTCACAAGATGTATCTTAATCATCTTCAAGACCTCCACATTTCATGGAGTGTAAGAAATTAATAAAATGTTGCCTACATTTCGGCATAGTGTGAAAAAGATTCGTCCAGTGTGGAGAACGATAAAAATATTTTAGGAATTGAATTTCTTTTTATAAATTTTTCTTCTGCAAACTGAAGACTCGTCCATATCAAACGGAAGGCATACAAAAAGCATTTTGTTATATCATTTATTTTCACAGAGCCCATTATTATGGCATTTGCCAAACCTATTTATTACGCTATCAAATTCCGTATTGCGAAACTATGGTCTAATCTCAGAAAGGATGTTTAATGGGATCGTTCGATTTTATTGAAGCTTTTAAATCTTAAGATGGC
Source organism: Neoceratitis asiatica (assembly GCA_030068015.2). Taxonomy (NCBI): domain Eukaryota; kingdom Metazoa; phylum Arthropoda; class Insecta; order Diptera; family Tephritidae; genus Neoceratitis; species Neoceratitis asiatica. Next base: position 9,303,975 of record CM061528.1, read on the forward strand.
TACAAAGGGCTTGGTGTAGTATTTTCCCTTACCCCACCAGTGCAGCAATGTAGTTGATTTCCAGAATGTGCTTAAAAAGCCTTTTACGGAGGCAGACACAGGCCAGTGGACGCTGCAATCTGCACAAATAGTCTTCACCGCTGAAAACTTCCAGCAAAATCAGAAAAATAAAAAGCGGAGAACTGACTTAAGAAGTGACTTAGGAAGATGAAAAAGTCAACCACCACACAACAGTGAGTCATAAATTTGAATGTTTATTATATGTTGCATGCAATTTGCCAAAGCAAACACTCTCATGCGGCAAACATAGGGCGACATAGCATTTCATACAAGCGGAATAAAGTATGAAAAGAAGATATGGAAAAATGATTGCTCAACTGACCAACCCAACGAGTGTCTGCAAAACGTTGTGTATTCACAATTGTGCATTGTCATCTAGGAATACCACTGAACGAGTACAATGGTCAATGGTCAACATTTTTGCATCTCACTATTTGCTGGTTCGACAAACCCTCACAAATTTGCATTTTCATTGTTTGTTTTTTTGTTTATTTTTATGCTTTATTTTGTTTTCTTTCGTTTGTATTAAGTTTGTTTACTTCTGTATTTATTTTTTCACTGGAGTTACCGCCGCTTTATTAGCCGCACTTTAAAACAATGATGATTGGCAATAAACTTTCGAGTAAAGTTTTGATGTAATATTTTTTTTTTTTTTTTGAGTGTTCTTATTTCTCAGCTTCGGCTATTCGCTTCATCATTGCTAGAGCATTCAGTCAATTCTCCTTATCGAGAAATGATCCTCTTCGTTATTTTTTATTGCAATTTTATTCATATTAAATGAGGAGGTGAATTGAAATGAAAAGAAATTAAAGGAATCGCCTACACACTACAACACCAAACGAGGTTTCAGACAAGGTGACTCTTTATCATGTGATTTCTTCAACTTGATGCCGGAAAAAAATAATAAGAGCCGCTGAGCTATATAGACAAGGTACAATATTTTATAAAAGTATACAATTGCTGACGTATGCCGATATCATTGGCCATAACAACCGCAACTTTAGCTTTGCTTTCGTCTATTTTAGAACCAAGATTAACAACACCAACCATGTCAGTTTTTAAATCCATCGCAGAATCACTCTGACCACCAGGCGCTACTTTGGACTGAGTAGGCAATTGAAGAGTAAAGTAAAGAGTTCCGACGAATCAAAACCAAAACCTGCAAGGTGCTCATTATTTATAGTGGCTGTATGGTGCAGTAGCATGGACGATGTCGAAATGCAATGACATGGCACTGGGAATTTTCAAGAGAAAGGTTTTGCGGAATATTTATGACCCTTTGCGAGTTGGCAACGTCTAACACAGCAGCCGATGGAACAATGAGCTTGACGAGTTACATGACGACATTGACATATTTCAGCGATTAAAAAAATAGCGACCACGCTGAATAGATCACGTCGTCCGAATGGATAAGAGCGCGCCTTAGTTTTAAAAGTTTTCGATGCAGTATCCGCATGTGGAAGCAGAAAAAGAGGAAAACCTCCATTCCGTTGGAAAGATCAAGTATATATAGTAATAGTAGTAGTAGTAGTAGTAGTAGATTATAAATATGGAAATGAATATCAGTCTGAATAATATGAACATAAATTCGACTGTGGGTTTGAAGGCTACTATTTTATTAGGAAATAAATTTTTTATTTATTTAATATTGATAAAAAAAATTGCTTACATTCAAGCCTCATAAAACGTCTCCTCAGGGTCTTACTAATAATATACTACTTTTATTATTATTAAAAAAAAATTTTTTTTGCAATCTGAAGAAAGCTGACACATTTCACAAGCACTTAACGGTATAGCCGCAGCATCAAGAACTGAAAACAGTTTTTAATCCATGCAACAACATAAGCAAACGTCACGCAAGGCAAAAAATTCTACATATAAAAAATAGCAGTGATTATTTCTTTAAGCAGCAGCTTTTGTTTCTGTTGCTCATTGCTTGCAAATATTAGCATTCACGTCGCATGCCGACGCAAATTAAATTATCATAACAAAAGCCACGACCTGAGAGCTAACTGTTTACCTACTCTGACGACTGTAGACCGCAAAAAAAAGAGTTTAAGAATAAGATTATAACTTGTCTTGTTTGCATTTTCTGGCATTCATGAATTAAATCAACCCACAGTAATTGGGAAGAAACATGAATAATGAGTAGTGCTTACTTTTGCGTTATTACGCTAAAATAAAACAAAGAAAATTTTCAGCGGTAGCAAGTAGTTGAGGAAAAATAAACAAATGAATAACGGAAATGATAGAAAGAGATGGAGGAAGAGTAGTCAATGGATTAGAAAAATATTGGCAAAAATTTTTATATTATAAATTATAATTTATTCAACTTTAACCTTCGAACTAGCATAAGAAAAAGAAAAATAATATTATTCACAGGCTCCCAGGAGATTTGAGAATTTATAATTTTTATTTATTTATATTTTTCACTATTTTTTCTCTTTCTTCCTATTGCAAAACCATAAGAACTAATTTTGGGGACAAGTCGTTGGTTGGTGTGCACTTGTGAGTTCCAATTACAGTTTCACGTGTTTCTTAGCTGCCGGCGGAATAGTTGTACTTTCTACTGGCTAACGTGGTGCCGAAGTTCCAGCGTTAAAATGGCGCCAGTGTTTATTGTGTTGTTGTTATGAATTGTAAGATTGATGATGATGACGAAATATACAGTGGCTCAAAATTATTTCATGCAGATTAAACTTATCAGTTTATATTGTCATAAAATGGAAGGTAATGACAATTTAAAAAAAAAATTGTTGCATATATATTCCGCAATGCTTTACCAATAAAGCAAGCAATGTGAAGTTCGCAGAAGTACAGTCTTACATTTACAAAGCCGTGAAATGCAGCTGCTGACAGGAATTTTGCTCGCAGCTTATTTCATGCACGCACTTGTTTATGTTGTAGCGAAAGCCAGTTGTAACGGTAGTGGGCTTCTCTAATTCTTACAACTGACTGAACCCAGTTTTAGTGTGTTTTAGAGTTTCACGTTATCAAACGCCGTAAAACGATCGAACAGCGAGAATTGGTCATAAACCATTTCAAAAATTGAAAATCAAAGCGAAAAATTTCTAAAATAGTTAATTTATGTAGTGAGACAGTGAAAAATATTATCGAAAAAAATGAAGGCCGAAATGCACGAAATAAAATTTTCAATGAACGTGCCGAACAGGAGAAACTTGGTAAATCATTTTGCGCTGAAACTGTTTGTTGAGTACTACGTACGCACGAGTTCAATGGCCGAGTATCCCGGAAGAAGCCATTCATTAGACAAAAAAAACAAACAAATAAGCCGAGTTTCCTTTGCCAGTGAGCTGGAAATTATGGATTTTGACTTCTGGAATACAGTAATTTTTCCTGACCAATCGAAGTAACAACGGTTAAACATGGTGGGGGCAGTGTTATGGTATGGGCATGTATGTCTGCAGCCAGCATTGGAAATCTTTTGGCCTTTGTTGGATAAAATGTTTACCTTAACATATTTATCAGGACAACGATCCTAAAGACAAATCGACAATAGTGCAGGGATGGCTGATATGGAATGTAATGCAATGTAATGAATCCACCCGACATCGACTCGATTGAGAATTTATGGTGTTGATTATAAAATAGTATCCGCATACACAGCATAAGTAATAAGAAACAACTGAATAGTGTAATTTCGGAAGAGTGGAACAAAATCGGAACAGAGAAGAAAACAAAGATGCTTTTTCAAGTCACTGATCAATATCATTAATTAGTTCTTCGAGCTGTATCAGACCAACTTTTTTTTTTTTTTTTTTTTTGGGAAAAGTGAAAAACAAGTATTGAGTCCATGCCAACTAGACTACGAGCTTTATTAAAAGCTAAAGGAAATTACACTAAATACCAAACAAATTTTAAATAAATCATTTAATTTATTTTTCGTAAAAAATACGCTGCATGAAATAAGCGGCGATATAAAATTTTTTAATGTTTCTAGTTTTTTGTTTATTAGTTGTTAAATAAGAATTAAAAAATTATAAATGGAGTATACTTTATAAACTACATATTCATATCGAAAACTGGGAGTTTGAATTATTTCGCTAGGTATTTTTCTTCTCAATATATAGCATTTCAAATTTTTTAATTGCACTTGCATGAAATTAGTTGTGAGCCACTGTACTTAGTGCGGTTTTTTTCCTTTATTTGGTGATTGTATTAAATGGTTTCCCGTCTTAAAAAAAATCTTTAAAAAAAAATTTCTTCACTAGAAGTGCTGGTGTATTTCTGAAATTTCTTTTGTTCTGTTTTTTTTTTTTTTTTTGTGTGACTAAGCTCATAATTTTGCAGCAGTAGTTAGTTCCTTAATCACAGTTAAATGGAAAAATTACATCAACACCTCTAAAGCATATCAATTATAAAAATAACTGTAACAAAGGCGGATAACTGCATTAAGTATGACAAAATGTGGGCTATTATTTATTGAATATCTGCAACGAGCAAGTAGTCGCTTAGTTCTTATAACAATGATTTTTATACTCAATTCTTTACAAAGGGCGCCTTTAGCAAAACCGGAAATAGAATTGGGAAAAGTGAAATGTCATAAGTCACTGCTTTAAGCACACAGAAACCGCCCAAAACATAACTGTTAAATAATACAAAGTAGAGAAGGATGAGAGAATTTGCAGACTCGTTGCATCGCTATATATGATATGCATTTAGCACAACAGCAGGAACAGCCGCGCCCGCTACTTCAACGAACCAAAAGCAGCCAACCGAGTCATAGAACTTCTTCACTTTCCCCTCTGCATTAAAAGTGTAGTGCAATTATTTTAAATTTCCAATTGAACAATGAATTTCTCATCTCTCCTTCGGCGCTTTATTTGCTTGGGTGAAACGAAAAGTTGCAAGATTCGGCATTGTGTCCGTATACCGTTAACTAGAGCTTTTATCGGCTGTGTCGGAGTCGAAGACCATTGTTGATGATAGCTTTTAAATAAATTGGTTTTCTTGCATCAATCTATTGTGAGGAAAGAAATGATCAATTTCAAACCGAAAATCACACGTAAACCTGACCAAAGACTGAGTCAGTGGCGGTAACTACATATACGTGGCGCCGCTCATCCTCTTCTTACTTATTTTAAGACTACAATGCGGCACGTATGCGATGCTACAAGCTTTCTTTGTAAAATCATTCAGTTCACATACAAATACCAATTCAGTACATTCAAGCAGTTGTACTCGCCACAATCATACACTGAGGTCAGCTCTGGAGTTCACTCCTTTATGATTGTGTATTTTTTTTTGTCTTAATTTTGCATTCAATCGACAAAAATTGTTGAAATACGTATGAAATTAGCCTTTAGCCCTCAATGGGAGAAAGTTTATAAAACTTCAATTGGCGCTTGGCAATGTTCGCCAAGTTTAACCGTTTTTCTTGGGATGAAGATCTCACTCTTTTTTTGTGCTGTTACACCCATGACGATAAAAGGAGACTAAATACAATACGTGAGGAAATATACATACATACGCATATGTTAAATTTAGAGGCATTCAAGTGAAATTTTTAAAGAAAGTATGACTCATAAAAGTTTGAAACTTTGAAAAACTTCATCTTTGGCGTAGGCACCGCTTATGCGATTATAGCCGCATCAACAATATCGTGCCATTCGTTTCTTCTCTTTGCCATTTGGCGCCAGTTGGAAATACCAAGTGAAACCAGGTCGCCGTCCACCTGGTCCTTCCAACGGAGTGGAGGTCTTACTCTTCCTCTGCTTCCGTCAGCGTGTACTCCCCATCGAATACTCTCAAAGCTGGAGCGCTTTCATCTATCGGACGACGTGACCTAGCCAGCATGTCCGCTGTCTCTTGATTTATGTCAATGTCTTCGTATAGCTCGTACAGCTCATCATTCCATCGTCTGCTGTAATTGCCGCTGCCAACTCGCAAAGGGCCATAAATCTTTCGTAAAACTTTTCTCTCGAAAACTACTAAAGCCGACTCATCGGATGTAGACATCGTCCAGGCTTCTGCACCATATGTCAGAACGGGAATGATGACCGAATTGTAGAATTTAGTTTTGATTCGTCGAGAGAGGACTTTACTTTTCAATTGCCTACTCAGTCCAAAGTAACACCTGTTGGCAAAACTGATTCTGAGTTTGATTTCAAGGCTGACATTGTTGGTGTTGTTAAAGCTGGTTCCAAGATAGACTAAATTATCTACGCCTTCAAAGTTATGACTGTTAACAGTGGGAGCTAAGACCCGAATGCGATGACTGTTTATTGGATGACAGGAGATATTTCGTCTGGCTCTTCTTGCTCTCGTTCACTACCAGACCCATTCGCTTCACTTCTTAGTTTAACCTGGAGAAAGTAGAACTTACGGTGCAATGTCGTCGGCATACGCTAACAATTGCGCACTCTTTTAGAAGATTGTACCTTCTATTTAGCTCTGTAGCTCATATTATTTTCTCTATCATCAAATTGAAGAAATAGCATGATAAAGAGTCACCCTGTCTGAAACCTCGTTTGGTATAGAACTGTTCGTAGAGGTTCTTCCCCATTCTGATTGCGCTTCTTAGGTCAGCTTATTTATTCACATATAGCGGCGTAGATGCAGCTCCTCACCGTGCTGTCCAAGGCAGTTTTAAAATCTATGAAAAGGTGGTGTGTAAGTTAAAAGCCTGACAGGCTGGTGATGTGTATATTTTGGAATGTTGGGTCTTCTCCAAGATATATGGCATGGTGAATAGCTGGTCAATGGTGGATCTACCAATTCTAAAGCCAATTAGTAAGGTCCAATCAGTTTGTATATCAGTTTGCGATATTGAGGAGACTTATTCCACGATAATTGGCGCAGACCGTAGGTTCCATTCGTCAGCCATGCTTTCGTCCGACCATATTCCGCAAAGAAACTGATACATGCACCTTATCAGTTCTTCGCCGCCGTAAGCCATCGGCTTCCGCCCCTTTGTTTTTTTTAAGCGGGCAATCGCTATTCGAACTTCTTCATTGTCGCGCGATAGAACGTCTATACCTTTGGCATCGATATAGTTTTCGGGTTCGCCATCTCCAGGGTTTTCACTTTCACTGGCATTGAGCAGGTTGGAGAAGTGTTCCTTCCAAACACTAAGTATGTTCTCTGAACATCTACCACCAGATTACCTACTTTGTCCCTACACGAGTTTGCTCCGGTCTTGAAACCTTCTGTAAGTTCCTGCATGTTCTCATAGAATTTTCGAATGTTACCCTTGTCGGCCAGCTTCCCAAGCTCTTTATACTCACGCATTTCGGCCTCTTTCGTTTTTCGTCTGCAAATGTGTCACGTATCTATCCCACCCCGCACGTGTTGTAGTCGATTGCAAAGTTGCGAGGTAGGCAGTCTGCTTTCTCTCCACTGCAGCTCGACATTTCTCATCGTACCAATTGGTTTTCTGGCGAGCATACAAAAACAAAAATTCTATGTAATTTGTTTGGGTAAAATTCCTTTCGAAATGTCAAAATTCGATATTTTTGCATTTTGTTTGTGCAACTGGAGAATTGGAAGGAAGGACAAGCAAGCATATGGTAGGACAACTTCAACTGCTATAAATTCGTCTTGATTGCCATCATAACGAGTAACGTCAATGTCATATTCTCTAGCAATCAACATCTATAGCTGTAAGTCAACCGAGCACACACCTAGCCTAATGGTTTAACCACTGACTCGTGCTAAAGTTCGAATTCAATTCGAATAAGGTTGTCCGGAAAGAAGTCTGATGAGGAAACGTGCTCAACTTTTTTTTTTGTTTTTCACTTTTCCTTAATGAATATTATTGAACATTAACCTGGAAAGGCATCCGAAAAGTTTTTTTTTTTTTTCTAATTGAACTTCTGGTTTTTCTTGTTGCATCCAATAATTCCATCATAATTTGTGCTAAAAAATTTTCATTACTAATCTCTGGATCGCATGCCAAATTCATTTAGAAATCAACTACTAAGTAGAAAAAAAACAGAAATGAAGATGAGGAATGATTTTGCTTGAACATTTACAACAATTCGCATGGCTGACTGCTGACTACTGACAAATGATTGCGAACTGCTTCTGCGCGCCAATTGCCAGCCGTTAGAGTTGAGATATTATTTAGTGCGATTAGTTGATGAGCTTTAACATCAACTGATGCGGCAACATTTCTAGCAGCCCACAAACCACATTTTATTTATTATTACTTTTGATGTATTTTGCTGCCAATGTAAGCTCGTGCACAAAATAGAGACATAAATATGTATATAACATATCTGTGCAAATACTAGCTGAGCAATTAGCTAACCTCTCAGACAGACCGTTGGCTAGCTTTTGGCTTCAGTTCGTTCCACATAAGCTTATGACATTCACTCATTCAATCATCCATCCACTCAGCGCGCTTATCCTTAAAGTAATATTAAAGCAACGGGAATTTCAATTGTACGCCGCTTACTTGATGTGTTTGGAAAACGAGGAAATTCCAGTTCTATATTTGACTGACCGATGAGCTCACAGGCAGTTAATGTAATTGACTGTTAATGTTGGTGGCATTACTATACTGGCAGTAACTAATTTATTACTACATAAGTTTGTACCTAGTTTAGAGAGAAACATCTATTAACGAATAAAAAAAATATAAAAATTTGTGATTTTTTTTTTTTTTTTTTTTTTTTTTGGAAAACAAAAACTATTTTTTTATTTAATCATTTTCGAAATTAAAATATTACTGCTTTACTGTCGGTTTTAATACTAAAACGGCTTAGTCAAATACGCATCATAATTTTACTTATATATAAAAGCAAACATTCAACTCAATTAATAGCACTAGTTAGAGACTGAGACCAACTTTGATAGCCCAAAATGTTTATGATGCTCTATTAGAGTGAAATATAATTGCACCCAGCGGCATTTAGAACACAGTTCAACACAAAAAATTGTGCGGTAGGTTACTGCGAAGTAGTAGAGAACAAGCTATAAAAATCTAGAGAACACAAAACAAGAAAAAAAAGAAACAAAAAATAAACACCCAAGTGATGCTGGAAGAGAAGAGGCAGCCAGCGCCAATGATGACTGTGTTGATATTAATAATGAGCAGTTTAGTGTAAAACAGAGGTAGATAATTACCATACTCATAGTGTTTGGGTAAATATTTGCAAAAGAATACACTTAAGGCTAATCATTGTGCGTTGGATTTTTTTTTTTTATTACGAACGAGAATCTTTTAAAAAAAATATTCTGCTGCTGTAATGTAAAAGACTAAATGAAGGAGGTTTGTCTGAACCCTAAATGAAAAATGTGTGTGTTTGCATAAAATTTTTTTGTGCATCATTTTACAAATAGTTTTAAACTACTTACTTCTAAACCAAATTTTTTTTTTAAGTTTTAACACTACAAAATTCTTTTATGGATTTTTCATGTTCGCGTTTTATTGATATTAATTGCTTGTACGTATGTTACATACGGACTAGTTAACTTAGCAACTATAACAAAACTAGTTTAATACGAAATTTTATTATTCCTCAATGAAGCATGGAATAAATAAATCTACGAAAGTTGCTATTTTCAAATTTATTAGCTTCTTTATCACTTCTCTGCGGAACTGAGGGTTAAAATAAATTTTTTATCAATTCATCTGGAAACTCATTTGGAACTAGTTACTTTCAGCATACTTTTAATTTTCTTTTATAATTCTTTGATTTTTTTTTTTTTTTTTTTTTTGAATGTAACTTATTGCATCAGCCAGTGCAGTCAATACAACAGCAAAATATAACATGTAACATAGTCACAAGCAGCCTTTAAGAAAATAATAATATTTAAATATGTATTTTTGTTATTAGCATAATTCGCGGAAGTACCCAAAACGAGCATAAAATCGTACTCATGAAAATATACTTGTGTATGTAATTTGGTGTTACCTGTGTTAGTGGCATGCTACACACGTTGCACTTGTGACTGCCGTTGCTACGGTATTTTCGGAGTTTTATACATTTTTGTTTACTTTTCTTTCTATTTCATTTATTTTTATCTAGTATTTGGCCTCCCCTAGGGATATTCATAGATAGTGGAAAAAATGGTTCCTCATAGTAATCGGAAACAAAGGCTATAATGTGATGCAATTTCTACTAAATTCCTACAGCGGTTGTTTGCTGTTTTCTTTACTCTATTGAATTTAACAAGTTCAAAAATCACTGAAGCAAAAAGTTCATGTACTAAGGCAGTAACCATACTGAGTTAGTCGACGCTGAATAACAGGTGGGCAGTAAGATAGAAGGCAGTGAAGCATGCAACATACGAAGTTTAAAATATACTGTTAAGAAACCACAAAATTAGTATTTATTAAATTGAAGATTATAAATAAAAAATAAATATGTGTTGGGAAATAATTATATGGGAGAAGGTAAATTTGGGGCTTTAAATGAGTAAATTTTTGAATAATAACCAATAAAGCACTTTTGGGCACCCCATGAGACTTCTATGAAGAAATAATTTTATGATAATATCATGACTATGCAACACTTTTTATTTGGGAAAAGTTGGTTGTATTTTGCCTTCTTAAATCTAGGTCTTCTCATATTCAAAAATAAACTACAATGCCATAAAACTGGCAAACCATTTTCGATAATTTTTTATTTATTTTTTAAACAATTTCAAAATTTTTCGTGTATTCACTAGAATAGATTCTAATGTTAATGAAATAAGAATATTTTTTATAAATGAATAAATTTTTTCTTGAACAGGTCATATTAAATAAATAATAAAAAAAAAATTGTTCTCTTAATTTTCTTCTTCTTTCGACTGAAATTAATCCTCGATTTTTAACTTTTTTAAAAACTGTAGTAATTCCGATTTAACCTTCGGTATGCAGCTGTGCATCTAAATAGAATTGATTCTTACTTTAATTGCATCACAAAAATTGCGGTGCATACCTGTTGAACGGATAGACATTTACATAATGCAATAAAACGGCGTATAATAGAACAAGTGAAAGAAGCAGTGCAATGACCTTTTTACTTTCAAAATTTACTACTACATTTTTGCTTTTCTTTTCTTTAGTCTTTAGAACGCTTGTGGCGACGATTTTCTTTTGTAGTTTTCTTTCTTTACTGGCGCAACAAAAAGAAAAATAGTAAAAAATAAACACAGTGCGCTATGTATTTATGTAGGTGTGTTTGCTTTGCAGCTATTTGCAGAACCAACGCAACTCCGCCCGCTTTGTGTACTTTTCACAAACTAATATGGGTTCTCGGAGATTTTTCAAATATTACTGTTCTCAGTTGGTTTTTCTTTACTCTTTTCCAGGTAGATTTTCGAAGATGTTCGCTTTTTTTGATTTTCTTATATATTTTCTTCTGTACTTATTTTTGTAATATTTCGTTTTCGTCTCTTTCTGTTTGTGATTCTATATATAACATGCCACAAATATGTATGTGTGGCTGCTTGTTGTATTTTAACTTGAGTCAATGTTGCAGCTGGTCACTCAACCTAAGTCAGTGCCAAAATGACTTCGTTCTTGCCTTATTTTCCATTATTTGTAAAAGAAAAATGAAAATAATAAAAAAAATCATGCTACTCTCAACGATCGCCTCTTATCCGCCTGCAACATCCACTCAACGCAAACACCACCAAGCGTGAAACATATCACATCATGTGGACCGCAATTTAGTTTCATTACATTGCACGGCTCGCTGCATGGTTGTCTGGCCACATATGAAGAAGTGCTTCAAGTGCACGAAGTGATTGAAGTGGATGATACGACTAAAGCAAACATTTTGCCATGCATAGTGGTGTAGAATAGTTCGGAACATTCAAACCAACTTCAATTACACTAATTTAACTCTATTTAATGACTTAATTATGTGCTTCATTCATTAGTACGGGTATGTTGTTGCAAAAAATAAGAAATAAAAATTATAAATAGTAGAGAATATCAGCAATGGCAATAGAGAAAAGCAATTTGATATTACTTTAATTTTCTTCGCATGCGCAGCGATTTATGTTATATGGTGCGTTTTAACTCCATCACCTGCCGCATATTTATGTATATCTCTAGCGTTAAATATTTGCTTAAGAACGCGATAAATTTTTTTATTTTTTAGCAAATATTTGCTCTTTTTCACGGTGTCTTGAATTGATAAATTAATACGTTGAATTTCATTATGTAACTTTACATGGCAGCCTTTATTGTTGCTATAAATTCATATCATATCCCATCTAAAAAAAAGTTAAATCTTTGCTACCAATCTATTTTCCGCCTTCCTACTAGCTCTTCCGCCCATTTGGTCAATTATCTGATTGTTGCGCCATATTGGGAGTTTCTCTTCTGTATTGGCGGGTCTTGTTGTGGTTCACAAATTAACATCTTTCATTTGTTTAGATTTTAAGGAAGTGAAGTAGTTCTGTTTAAACACACATTCCGCCTCATACTTATTACTTGGCGTTTCTACGAGGTTGCTATGTTAAATACACCAACTGAAATTAGCATCGCTGTTCTCTGTGCTAAACAGGTGATCTCGCAATAAGAATAATTGTATGTTATGGTTTCACTTCGATGTTTATGTGAGTTCTGAGTATATGAAATTTAAAAATATAGTGTAATTTATGTATAATATAATAGATATATTTGTAAGGAGATGCTTCCTTGTGTGGAAATCGTGTAGGGTGTTTGCCAAATACTTTTTTTTTTTTTTTGGAAGATGATGCTACAAGACTTAACGTAGCTCTGGATATTACGGGGAATGGTGTGACATTTTTTTAAGTTACAAGAGAAATACGTAAATCAGCCTTATTGCCTCTCAAAATTTATTGTAATTTTGCAGAAAATAAATATTTATTTTTTTATTAATTCATTGAGAAGCACAGATATCCAAATGACTTTATAATTGAAATAATGCTGCGCCTAAAAATATGCAACAATATAAAAGCCTATTAATCTGAACATTGGATGAAACTTTTTTCTTTCAGAAGCTTGAATAATATAATTTTCATTCAAGAATTGCAAATCAACCCTTAGTTAATTACTTATGACATAAATCACATGAGTAGAAAAATTTGATTCATCTTAAAAATTGAGCGATTTCGGTATAAGCAGACTTGAAAAATATATAAGCACTTCACTATCACTCAATTTTACTAAATTTTTTTAGATACTACTGAATGCTTTATACCCAAAATAGAGAACTGAACTGAATAACATTCCTTTTTAGGAAAATATTCAATATTTCATAGATAAAAGTGGTTTTTGCAAAATCAACCTACACTTAAATTATAGTTATTTCCCTTTTAAGGTATTTTCTTATAAAAGTAGTTACGAAAGAATGGCTACAATATTATAAAACTGACTAGAAGAAATTCTTTTTCGAAAACGTTTCTAATCGACTATCTAACCATCCACTTATCAGTTGAATCATCTAAGATAGCCAGTATGGGAGGTTGAAAATGATGACGATGAAAGACTAGAGCTGTATATGCCTGATAAGGCTTATAAACAAGAATAAACCGTTCAAAAGTAATAATTATAAGGAATAAGAAAAGAAAAAATCTAAACATTTGAGAGATTGTACGATTAATCTCGAAGCAGCACAGTCTCAAGTTAACTAACATTTACATGGTTTTTTTTACCACACCTGAATAATGAAACGCAAAACTGTTCCTTGCCATGTATAAAAATTCTCCTCTGGGTATATGGAACTGACAGACTTAGTTTATAGTAGCCATACATGCCAGCAGATATGACACATTGCATAGACACACTAACTTTGAGGTCATCACTAATGGCTACGCAGTGCCCAATGAACACGCATGCGCCAAATCCCCAAAGCTAATGGAAATTCTTTGTTTTCATTCATTTCTTTCATTTTCTTTTTCTTTTTAACTGACATCGAGATCTTTGTCAAGTTATTATTTTTAAGTCATTCGAGTTGACATCACGTGCATTTTTAAACGGATTAATATACACACATGCACATTTAGTACTTGTACTTGTTTGAATAGTTGCCTACTTCTGCAATTATTTATGTAAGTATGTGCATAAAAGTGCTTATTTCCATGTAAGTAATAACTGTTTATGGTTACTTGACACATGTTAACAGCTTGTTTAACGCCTTTTTACTGCGTCTGAGCTCTGCGTGTGGTCAGGTGACATTCCTCACTGAAGTGCATGCATTCACAGTGAAAAAGTAGTTAATAAAGTGACAAAAATAACTAGCCGATATTAACCTACTATGGTTAGATATATAAGTACTTACATAAACTTATAATCACACCGTGTGTATACATAAAAGCTTTTTATCAGCAAGAATGGTTTGAGTTTTCTACACTTATTGCGATTTTTTGACTTACCTGTAATAGAAAAAATTATAATTTTTATTATTATCAATACAAATATACGCTGAATTAACAAAATTAATAATAAATTATTAATGATTCTGAAATATATAAGAATAAACTGTGGGATCAGTAATTTTTAAAAATTAAATTTAGAAATATTTTTCAGCCATTTGTTTCCCTTGCCACAGCTGTAGAGATATTTTTGATTAAGTTTTCCTCTGAATAGCTTAAAAATTAAGACATTTTAAGACAAGTCATCTACATAAACACAAATATTTTATATTAAATTAAAACTAGTTTAGTTTCGAGTTGTCAATTTTCAACAAATTCTCAAAGTTATTTGTAAGTAAAAAAACTGAAAGTTCACATTTCAATGACGACCGCAGGCTTAAAAGCGACATTCAACATGTCGCAAAAAGTCGGAAAAAGTTTGAAAATATTAAACGAAGCGAGACATACAATACGCACACTAACACATACATATACATATTGCAGCTCGCAGTTCATTAACACGCTGCTCTGTCATGCTTGGGTGCTACAATAAAAATAAAAATAAATAAAATAAAAAGAAAAATACTAAAAATGACGATACATAAAATTATGCACAAAGACGCATGCCACACAATGCTTGCTTTAATTTCAAATTTCGCGCTGCTAAAAGTCATAAATTTCACAATCGACTACTGGCACCTTGCATGCCTCGACTACCCTGAGTGTTTTGGCAGTTGTTGTCGATTTGAGAGTGCAATTTACACTTGTTGATTGCCTATAGCGCGGTGCTGACAGCGGTGGCAGTGATGGTGGCACATTGGACCCACATATGTGATGTTGCACGTGCGTTGACATACGGCACGAATGGGAGGTGTACAAAATATTAGCATATGTTTAGGTAAACCAAAAGGGCTTGATAGCATGTGCAGTAGCTTGCTGCCATATTTGTTGTGGCAAATAAATTTAGCTACAACAAACTGTGTAGTGCAAAGGTATATATGTACATACATGACATTACACTTACAGTAACAATGAAGTGGCAACCATAGTAACATGCGTGCCACAGCAAATTCTTTCTGCCAAAAGGAGTACTCGTAGTTACAGTATAAGTATATAGATATGTGTGGATAAACGTCTACTAAGCAAAGAGTTTTTACAGTGGCAGCAGCAATTTTTCTTTGCTAATTCTTTTTTATTTCTGCTGTTGCATTTCTTATTATAATCATTGTTGTTGTTGTTGGTAGAGAAATTTCACTCGACAACATTGCGCACATTTGTGGCGAGTTTTCTTGGTTCTCTCATGTGGCTACGCAGTAAACAGCATTATTTGTTGATGTTATTGTTGTTCTTACAGAACGGTAAATTGTGCGCGTTTGGGAAACTAGCTGTCCGCAATATTTAGCCCCAGCATTGACACAGACATATATTCCCGACCGATGCGAACGGTCGCTGCGACAGACCGGTTGCGCTGGGGGCAATACAATATGTGCGACCCTCAGCCTATGTGTCATGCGCGTGCGGCAAACCAGTAAGAAAGAAATTGAAGAGGAAAAAAACAGGCAATGACATTGAATGCGGGTTAAATTTTGCAAGGAAATGTGGGGAAATGTGCAACAAGCAGCATACCACAACCACTTTTAGTCGATTTCAAGTGGATTTTTTATATTTTTTGTTGATAAATATGGCAGTTTTGGCCTCTTTTTACAACAGTCACTTGCATCTGAAGCTGTTGTATTTGTAATTTTTGTTATCTAGAAATTTTTTTAAGTTTACCTGTCAGGTATATTTTTGTTATCTGCCACAATTTGCATTTGCAACATTGCTTTTTACAAATGCTGCAAAAACGTAACGAATGCAATTGAGGCGGATCAAAAAAAAATCAGCTTACAACATAGAACAAAAATGTCGTACTCAGCATGCCATTGACGGTACATACAACTGTTTATAAATATTCATGTATTTTTTCGCATTGTCAAGTGTCTCTTATGTCAAGCGCTGTTGGCGTTTACCTCCTTCTCTGTGACAATATTTTTCTTAAAAGATTTTTTTTATGCGTCATCTCTTGTTGAATGCAGATGAATTGACAGCTGGATAGGCGAGATGCCTATTAATAGTTACTATTTGTTGTTGTTTTTATTTTATTAGTTATTTTAATCGTTTTCTTCTCAAGCTAAGTTCTTAACAACTGACATGCCACATGCAACAATTATCAATTTCGGCATATCTAATGAGGGGACTATGTTAAAAAGGCGAGTTGTTGCTGACAATTAACATGACAGTGCGTAAACGCTTACATTGCAACAATAACAAAGCATTGCTTGCTCATTCTCCACACGAATATCTAGAAACTATCACAAGTCGGAAACTCTGTTAGTCTGGCACCTCATATATCTTAGTATTCGTAAGCGCTGGTGAACATTAATAATGTTGCAATTTTAAATCCAAGACATGTTAAATTTAAGAAAAAAATTGTTTGAATATCACGTTAGCGGGAAAACATTATTATGTTAGGGAAGAAAATTACCCGAAAAAAAATCACTTGTAAAACTCTTCAACTAAATAATTAAAAAACTATAAAAACATCATTTTAAAACTGTTTTTGAGAAATTTCAACCAATATTGGTACGCAGATATATTATTGCATTTATACGATCATTTGTCAGAACCTACAAGATCAGACCACAATAACATATAAACAACTGATTTTTCATATTGGGGATTTTGAGCCTTAAATCCGTCAAAAGGTATCTAAAATGTGGAAATTTGGTTTTCTACACTTGTAAATTCACATAAATATTGGTACTGAAAATCATCGAAATCGATTTTTCTGATATGATAATCAATGTTTAAGACAGAAATACAATACAACAAATTTTATACCCTCATGGAAGGTACAAATTAAGACTTGTATTCTTTTCATTTCTAAACTTATTATATCCATTAATATGGACTAGCAGTATCTTAATATAAAATTCCGTGCTGAAATTTCAATAAAATAAATATAAACGGTAATCCAAGTGGCTGTACTTTTTTCAATAGCCTTTTTTTGACAGATCACGTGTGAGTCGTGTCAAGGTGTAATGTTATTTTTGTTCAGTATTGTTGGGCATTTCATCATGGAAATACTTACGCCTGAACAGCGTTTACAAATCATTTAACTTTATTACGAAAATTCACGTTCTGTAAAGAACGTGTTCCGCGCGATTCGCTCAACTTATGGTCAACATAATCGGCGTACTGGGCGTACTATTCGCAACACCATTATAATTGGATAATATTCAACCGAATAGACCACGTCCAGCACGCAGTAAGGAAAATATAGCGTCCGTAGCTGTAGAGCGTACACGAAGACCGTGGAGAGTCGATTCGGCGCCGTTCGCAGCCACTCAGACTGACCTCTGGAACGATTTGGCGCATTTTACGTCGCGATCTTAAATTGAAAGCGTACAAAATACAGCTCGTGCAAAAACTGAAACCTTTCGACCTTCCCAAGCCACATCGCTTCGCTCTATGGGCTCTTGAAAAGTTTCAAAAAGATCCGACGATTTCAGCGATCAGTGATGTTGCTCAGCGATGAGGCCGATTTCTGGCTCAAAGGGTATGTAAACAAGCAAAATTGCCGCATTTTGGACGAAGTGCAACCTGAAGAGATTCAAGAGCTGCCATTTCATTCAGAAAAAAACAACGATTTGGTGTGGTTTGTGGGCTGGTGGAATCATCGCTCCATATTTCTTCAAAAATAATGCCGGTGAGAACGTAACCGTCATGATAACCGACTATATAATACCTCAAATTGAAGCTCGTGATCTCCGCGACATTTGGTTTCGACAAAACGTCGCCACTTCCCACACATCGCATCAATCAATCAATCAATCGATTTATTGAGAGAACACTTCGCAGAGCAGATAATTTCAAATTTTGGGCCGGTCGATTGGCCACCAAGATCGTGTGATATCGCACCGTTAGATCTTCTTCTGTGGGGATATGTAAAGTCTAAAGTCTATGCGAACATTCCCGCCTCGATTCAGGCCTTGGAGCAAAACATCACGCGTGTAATTCGCCAGTTACCGGTCGAAATGCTCGAACGAGTCATCGAAAGAGATAATTTAAAAAAAAAAAAATGCCAAAGAATAATAATAAACATTCTCCATTAAATTTTAATTTTCCTTTTTTTTTTTCTTTAAAGTAGAGAACCGCGAAATAGATCACTCTTTATTTAAATAAATTTTGAAGAAGCTAAAGCTTTATGTACAAGTAACAATAAACTCTTTTGAGTTTTTCAGAATATTGACCGAAATGCTTGTAATTTTAAACTGAATATCTTGAATTAGGCGAACTTTTAAGTGAGAAAATAATAAATTTTTTAAGTCTAACTTTCCGACTGCCTACATATTTGAATATTTACTATAAAAAAAAAACACTTTCTCAATTTTCTCATTACAGGTAAGCATTTTTGGTAAACGGTAAACATAATTGATTAGTAATGGCATGGTTTCGATTTCGCTGGGTAAAAGATGTATACAACATACGAATATGTAGAAAACGAAAGTGTCAGTGGTGAGAAGTAAGTTCGTATGCTGCTGCTTTCGCTGTTGTAAAAAGAACAAAAATGCCGACTAAGTCAAAGTTCAAAGTTTCATTTTCATCGACATCATGTAATTACGTTTTAATGAATCTTATGTGTTGACAACCTTTCGAACACAAGTACATATAAACGGAGAAGAAACGGATATGTAGGAAATCAGTGTTCATGCAAATATTATATGAATGCTTCCTACCTACTAGTATATAGTAGATATGTATGTAAGTACAAGCACTTAGTGTCAACGCTTGAATCGACATACAGTGTAATTTTCGTTGAGCTCTCTATGCTTTTGTCTTCACTACGATGAGCTTCAAAAGTGGATTAAACTCTAGTAATACTTGTAGTGCGAGTAAAAGCTCAACTCATAGACTTGATTTTTGAACTTTTTATTTATTTATTTATTTTTTTAAATAGACATTGAACTTGCTGTCAGATGGAACATATTCGCTGCTCATTTAACGCTCAGTAATGCTTTTACTCTCACCGTGCTGTCGTTGGGCATTTGATGTGCCATTAAGTACTGGTTTCATGAACCAGTGCCTACATCGTTTCTCATTACAATAATTTTTACAAATGAAAATGAGTTGTTTCCAATGTGATGCCACGAAGCAAAATTGCCCCAGTTCTGTGATATGCTTTGACTTTGTAATGTAAAAATGTTTAAAATGTGTGAAAGAAGCGGGAAGAGTGAAAACTCTTTTGCACTTGTGTATGAGTGTATGGTTTTAATGAATTTATTTCTTTATATGTATATATATACACATATATTATAATGAAAAAAAAATTTTTTAATTTATATTTTAAATTCCTTTAATTTTTTAAACGCTTTATATTTTTTATTTGCATTTTTTTGGGAATTTCTTTCTTTTAATTTTTTTAGGAAATGTTATATACTTATGCCGACCTAGTGGAAAATAATTACAAATTCATTTCACTTATATTCACTTTCGTTGGCCTTATTATCAAATTGATTATTTTTTTCATATCGTGGTGAAATTAGGTGTTTGTGTAAGTAGTTTTCGATTGAGTTAATTTACATTCAACTTGAGCGTGAATGTAAAAGATTTATAGTATGTTTTTCTAGAAAAAAATCTCCTATAATTTCCATTTTTCTCATTAATTTTTAGTCGCTCTTTTGATGTTGTAGGATTGGTCTTGTCTTACTATAGTAAAAAAGGACTTTTAAGACACAATGTTACAGAAAAACCAGTTTGTATGAAACAAAGACAATAAAACACTAATAATTTATAATTAAGATCAAACACTCATTTTTTAAACTTATAATAAAACCATCTTCATAACATATCAATTAATGGGTGATCTCTACTAATTAAAGAAAAAAACACCGAAAATTCAAATTTAATGGGAAATGTTTATTATCATTCGAAAGAACATTTTTTTTTCTTTGAAAATTATTTCTTTCAAATGTTGGCCGCGGCTACGTCTCTGATGGTCCATCCGTTGAGTCCAATTTTCGATCCAGGATTTCGACTGGTAACTGGCGAATGGCACGCGTGATGTATTATTCCAAGTCCTGAATCGAAGCGAGATAGTCCGCATAGACTTTAGACTTTACATATCCCCACTGAAAAAATTCTAACAGTGTGATATCACACGATCTTGGTGACCAATCGACCGGCCCAAAACGTGAAATTATCTGCTCACCGAAGTGTTCTCTCAAAAAATCCATTGATTGATGCGATGAGTGGAAAAGGCACCATCTTGTTGAAAGCAAATGTCGCAGAGATCACGAGATTGAATTTCAGGCATCAAATAGTCGGTTATTATAGCGCCGAAACGGTCGCTATTAACGGTTACATTCTCACCTCATCATTTTTAAAGAAATATGAACCGATGATTCCACCGGCCCACAAACCATACCAAACTGCTGTTTTTTTTTATGAAATGGCAGCTCTTGAATCTCTTCAGGTTACTCTGAACAAAATTTGGCTTGAAAACGTCGGATCTTCTTAGAACTTTTCAAGCGCCCATAGAGCGAAGCGATATCGCTTGGGAAGGTCGAGTGGCTTCATTTCTTGCAGAACGTGAACTTTCGTAATAAAGTTGAATGATTTGTAAACATTGTTTAGGCGTGAGTATTTCCATGAGGAAATGCTAACCAATACTGAACAAAAATAACAGTACAGCTTGACACGATTCACGCGTGATCTGTCAACAAAAGGCCATTGAAAAAAGTACCTCTACTTAGATCACCCTTTAATATCACAAGGGTAAGTTATGATCTTTTAGCTTAGAACAATTATATCTTCTTCCCAAAGATGATTACATATATCACATAAATTGGTTTGCCTTGAAAATATCCTTAAATTTTTACATTATTTATGTACATGATATGGTATATTATCTTCGCTCTGGAGTATGTAAGTACCAAAAGGAGAAGAGATAGACCCACCAAAATGTATACCGATCGTAATGCATTGGAAAAACATTTAAAAACATAAGCCGCTTGAAAAAAACCGAAATTGTCAGCGTTAACTCAGAAAAAATCACATTTTCCAATGCCAATGGTGCTGAAATGAAATCGGTCGAGAGCAGCGAACTTTGTTAGCGTTCCGATCTCGTCTTCTCTCCTTCTCTCATTGTTGTGGGCAGCGTAACCACTTGCTGCATTCGCGAAAAGTAAAGGGAAAAAATCAAATAACTTAGTAACTGCAAGTTGGCTGTGAGGAAAGCGAAATATTTTATAGCACAGGAACTTGAATTCAACTTGGAAAACACACACCAAATTTACTTGAACGTGACCTGAATTTGGCGGAAGCCATGCGAGAACAAGTCTTGTAAGCAAGCCACTAACCAAAAACCAGAATTCTCAGTTTATTAGCATCATCGAACATATTGGCGCCAATGCAATTGTAAACCAAAAATTGCCACCAATAAAGAAGGAAGCAGAGAGGATAGAAATTCTCAGCCTCAAGTAAGAAATTTGAAAATGAAAAAGAAAAAATAACAAAAACCAAAACACATTCGATTATCGCCAATGCTAAGCAAAAGTCATAAGAAAAAATTATGTTTTTGCTTTGTTAAATTATGACCAAAATCACGGAGAATTTCACCTATAAGTGCACATACATGAGTACATATTCTTGCATAAAGTTCTGGTGTAATAGTTTGGTCAGTAAGCGCTTTCATAGTACAGCCATGTAATGAAGTTGCTGCAACAAATATTTTGAATTTTTTTGTTGGTTTTTAAAGCCTGAACGAATTGCCATTGTCCGATTTGTACGGCTTGTTTTACGTCTCTTCAATGCCCTAGTAGTTTTTTGGTTGCTTTTACTTTTTTTGATTTCGTTCTGCTTCTCCTTTACCCTCCTACTAAATCATGTAGTCATTAAGAGGAGGAGAAGGAAGAGAAACTTCCAATCCAAAAAGTGGTTGAAATGAAAATGGAAATGAAAATTCCTCTGCCACTCCATACGGGCGAACATTACCGCTTGCAAAACATATCTACACGTAACGTAGCCACGGGCTCACATACAATGAAAATATTTAAATTTTCTGCTATCTTCTCTTCAGCTTTCTATTTGTCAACATTTTCGTTCCACTTTTGACACAAAAATTTTCTATCCTTTTTCCATTTTTAACTTTGTTTAGTTTACATGTACTATGACATTGCAGTGTTCAAATACAAACTGTCATATTGTTCGGTGGTATTTTGTCCGTTTGGCTGCCGCTGGGTAAATGCCCACCAGCGCATTTTGCATGCCACATTGTTGCTGCTGTTTTGCTACTCATATACATTTTGGTCATTTCATTTTATACATTTTTTTTTCATTGGCAATGCGGTGACAAAGCAAATAAAATTGTTTTACTGCTGCTTCCTTACCTCCAATGCTTTTTTCGTTAATTCTACCACTTCTCTGGGCAACTTTTGCTTATGACAAGTTTATAAAAACGCCTAGTTTGCGAAAAATTATGGTCATGCATGGCAGGCCAGATAAATCATCACTTGTTTTTATTGTTTTTGTTTCAGCGTACGGTTTTCGTTATGCTGGCTGTAGCTCGCTTGAAGTTTGTGCCTTAAGTCTTTCGTTGGCATAGTCAAACGTACAAAATTGGCTCTTTTGGTAAACGAATAATGTGTATTTTTTCATTTATACATTTGGCTATTTGTCTGCTTGTCTGCTTGTCCCGTCGTTTTGTATTGCTGTACTTCTAATGTGCGTTTTCTTCATTTTTTTTGTCTATCTAAATGTTTATTTTTTTTTTTGTGCACCCAGTGGACAAAGAAAAGTGTGCCAACGAGCAGGCAACTACATCATATTTGTTTACCTCGCAGATATTCGGTCACAAGTAATGCAAATGTAGATTGTGTCAAATGAGATAAAGAGATTTTCGACCCAAAATTGCCATTGCTTCGGCATGTAGTTAGGATTTTACCTATTTTGCATTGGCAAGTATATATGTACAAGTGTATATTTACACAATTTGACGAGTTTTCATTTCCTATTTAAATGTTAATTTAAATATACCTTTCATGTACATGAAATGGCATATTATCTTTGGTCCGATGGTATGTAAGTGCCACCGAAATTTACACCGATCGTATCAGAATCACGAGCTAAATTGATTTAGTCATGTCCCTCTGTACGTCAGTGCGTTTTTCTGTCTGTCCGTCTGTTTGTATGAACGCAAACTAGTCCCTCAATTTTTAATTTTTGAGATATTTCAACCAAACTGACCCGATCGGACCACTATATAGCATATATATGACCGATTTTTCAGATTTGAAATTTTGGGCCATAAATCTATCAAAAGAGAACCTAAAAAGGTAATATTTGGTATACTACACATAAGTAATGAATTGCATATTGGTTAAACAAGCTGAGTTCAAAGGAAAAGGTGAATTTTGATTTTTTTTAAGTACTTATTTATTCATCAATATCTATTTTGTCCCCTTCAGAGTAATCCCCCGCGCATATAATAGAATTGTGCCAACGCTTTTTCCAATCCTCGAAGCCCTTCGGAAATGAGCTTTTCGGTATGGCCATTCTGAAGTGATCTCATCAATTATGGCAAAACGCTTTCTTTTCATTGGTTTCTTTAGTTTTGAGTATGGGAGAAAGTCGCAGCGAGCCAAATCTGGTGAACGCGGTGGTTGAGGCATGTTTACGGATTTGTTTTGGCCAATAAATCACGAATAAGCATTGATGTGTGATTTATAGTGATGCAGAATCCATGATTTGCTTTTCCACAATTCCGATCGTTTGAACCGTATTGCTTCACGCAAACGTTGCATAACTTCCTTGTAGTATTCCTTATTAACTGTACGACATTTTGGCAGGAACTCATGATGCACCACACTATTGTAATCAAAGAAAACAATGAGCAAAACCTACACATTTGATCGAACTTGGTGTGCCTTTTTCGGTCTTGGCTCATCTGGACCTTGGTTTCGACGGCATAACCATATACTCACGTTTCGTCACCAGTTATGACCTATGTGAGCAAACCCGGATCCTTGTTGACGTCATGCAACAACTCCTGGGCGATACTAATGCGACATTTTCTTTTGCTCAAAATTTAGCAATTTCAGGACCAACTTCACTGCCACAAGTTTCATGCCCAAAACTTTCTAGAAAATTGAATGGCATGAGCCGATTGATATGCCAACATCCTCTACAATTTCCTTAACAGTAATTCGACGATTTTCAAGAACAATTTTTTTACTGTTTCAATGTTTTTTTCGCTTGTTGATTTGGTCGCACCTCCAGGACGCTCATCGTCATCAACATCTTCTCTGCCTTCTGTAAAGCGCTTGTACCACTTATAAACACTATTTTGAGACAAAGTGGACTCACTTTACTCACTTTATTCTATTTTTAACGCAAAATTTCATACACATTCTTTGATCCATTTCTTTCAAAAGTCAAAGTCGAAGAGCACACAAAAACGTGACAATCCTCTTCCGTTGAAAAAAAACAAACTGCTAATCGAAATTGGCTCCTAATGCAAGCACATAACAAAAACAAAATATCGATAATCGAATGTGCACATTGACAATCGAAATAAATATTTTTATAATTAGCATATTTTTCAATATAGGGTGACAATACCGCCACTTATGCCTCATTTAGCGTTTTTATCATATCTTACTTAATCCAGACATTTAGACACAATTTATCTACAAATAAAAATAAATTATTTCCTTTAGCACTTCTCAAGTAGGCCATAGCAATATAAACTTAGAGCTCGTTGCTTCATAAGTTATGCCTATTTCAACAAAAGATTGAAAGAAAGGCCGGAAAATACCGCAATAAATAATTTAATGAATGAACATTTGAGATATTTGAGATACCGACACAAATAAAATACGTCCGACACAAGCCAAAAACCAGCTTTCGGCAACAAATGCGCGAAAGAGTACAGCGGTTGTTGAAGAGGAGGAACATTGAGAAATTTGAAAAATATGCAACGCTTCAACACGAATGAACGAGCATACTTGAAAACTAGATATATCACTACATTTACGCTCTGCTAACTAACTGAATAACTAAGTAACCGAGTAGTTTACTAATCAACTAAGTAACTTATTCGCCGGTTAACTAACTTAAAGCCACAAGCCGTGTAATATAAGCAGTGGATACGCATGTCCGACGAACCAAAAACCAACAGAGGCTGTCTGCTGGCCTTCCTGTGCACATATACTTGGGTCTTGAGTATTCTTTTCTTTTTTTATAACCTCATGTGTGGTGAATAAGTCGAGCCGACAGGCGTATTGCCACTTGACTTAGTTTCAATTCCGCATAGTACATAAAAATAGAAAACTTCAAAGAAAAATAATAGAAATGTGCAACACCAGCGGCAGACACCAGACACATTTATATATAATACATACATACATATACACATCAATATCTGTTTGTGCGCATGGATTTAAATTACCAATAAATACTTGAAATTTCACAGCAAATTCCGCCCACAAAAAGCACGCATACAGAATACATACAAACAATATAGTAGAAGTTAAAGTGGGGCAATTGAAATGCAACGCCAGAAGGTGTTAATGATAAGAACCGACTCGCATTGAGGAAAGAAGCCGTCATATTAGTCACAGAAATATATGTTTTAAATTTTTAAACGTATGAAGAGTCTGTTTCAAGGCATGTCCGATGACCTACTACGCTCAGCACGCGTCGGGTAAATAAGTTTGCCACAGTTGCAAGTTGGGCTCAAAAAAATTGTTTGTGTTGAAATTTAGCTGTTGCGGATTGCTAATGAATGCATAACAATATTGAAATGGTTTAGAATTTGTATGTCACCGCCTCTGGCTTGAATATATGCTGCAAAGTGGTTGAGGAATTTAGCGAAATTATGGTGGATTTGTTCTCATTTTGAGAATTTCGATTACCTACGAGTAATCGCAATATATTTTTCTAAATACGAGGTATGTTCAAAGGAAAAGGTGAATTTTGATCTTTCGCGGGCTGCGTACATTCGATTATCGATATTTTGTTTGTTTGTTATAATCGGACACATATGTATGTGTATCAAGTGCTTGCATTGTTTTTGACAACAGAAGAGGTTAGTGACGTTTTTGTGGATCAAAGAAAATGTATTAAATTTTGCGTTAAAAATAAAATAAAGTCCTCAAAGGCACGTCAAATGTTGACAATTGCATTCGGTGAGTCCACTTTATCTCAATAAAGTCTTTGTAAATGGTCTAAGCGCTTTACAGAAGGCCGAGAAGATGTTGATAACGATGAGCGTCCTGGAGGTGTGACCACGGCAACAAGCGAAGAAAACATCAAAACAGTGGAAAAATTTTTCTTGAAAATCGTCGAATCATTATTATGCTCATGCCATTCAATTTTCTCAAATGTTTTGGGCCTGAAGCATGTGGCAGCGAAGTTGGTTCCGAAATTGCTAAATTTTGAGCAAATGCAAATGTCGCTTTAGTATCGCTCAGGAGTTGTTGAATGACGTCAACAACAATCCGGGTTGGTTTGCTTCAACGGGTTATAACTGGTGACGAAACATGGGTATATGGTTATGACATCAAAACCTAGTCCCAATCATCCCAATGGAAGCTGCCAAATGAACCCACTTCTATCAAATGTTAAAGTTTTGCTGTTTTTTTTTTTTTTTTTTTTTTTGGATTACAATGGTGTGGTGCATCATGAGTTCCTGCCAAAAGTTCAGTTAATAAGGAATACGACAAGGAAGTTATGCAACATTTGCGTGAAGCAATACGGTTCAAACGATCGCAATTGTGGAAAAGCAAATCAGGGATTCTGCATCACTCACTATAAATCACGCATCACTGCATATTCGTGATTTTTTTCGCCAAAAATAAAACCGTAATCATGCCTCAACCATTGTATTCACCAGATTTAACTCCCTGCGACTTTTTCCTATTCCCAAAACTAAAGAAACCAATGAAAGGAAAACGTTTTGTCACAATTGATGAGATGAAGTCAGAATCGAAGAAAGAGCTGTTGGCCATACCGAAAAGCGCATTTCAGAAGTGATTCGAGGATTGGAAAAATCGTTGGCACAAGTGTTGTATTATATCCGGGGGATTACTTTGATGGGGACAACATAAATATTGATGAATAAATAGGTACTTTTCAAATAAATTCAAAATTCACCTTCACCTTTGAGCACACCTCATACATATGGACATATCGAAGAGTTAACAAAAATATGAGAATAATTAAATTTAGTTGTTTTTTTTTTTCAATATTCTTTGAAGATTGAATAGTTGTTGAAAAAATGAGAGCAAAATCAATTGAATATCTCTATACTTCATAACACAATTTTCAGAATATTTTTAGAGTTCTAAGGTGCTAAGCAATTGGACAGGCTTTTAATATTTTTATTAATTGACAGTCCTATGAACTTTACTCAATCACTGCTCACTTTTTATCTTCTCAATGAAAATTTTTCCGTTGCCGTTGCCTAAATTTCTGTACAACAAAGTCAGGGCAATTTCATTTATACGCTGATCATTGCCTCACTTGCTACATAAATTTAAACCCTGTTTTTAATGATTGATTTGTTTATTCTTCGAGAGTTGCACAATGCACCGTTCTTATGTTGCTTGTTCTTTTTGCACTGCTTTTTCCTTTCTCAATTGAAGATAGTTGGGTCAACATGGAAGGCTTTTAATTGCATTGTCCACACTTTGTTCTTTGTGTTTGTATCGTAAATTTTTATTTTTATTTTTAAAATGTTGCTTAGCGTTAAGTGTTATATGCTGAAATCTGGGAGGAACTTACTTATTTGCGTTAAATATTAAAATTAAAATATATTCAGTAAATTTAATTAATATTTCATCTCTGGAAATTATATTTGAAATCGCTTACAATTTTTCAGTGAAAATTTGAAAAGAAGTAAATTTTTGTGCCTCAAATCTCCAAAAGTATTACTAGATAAACATAATAACCAGGAACATTTCACACGTAGCGCATGGCAATTTTTTGTATTTCCACTTTCATGGCACAACTTTTAACACTCGCCACTCTCTACAGTGGCAGTTGTCCTTTTCGGAGCACAATATGTGGGCAATACAAAAGTGCAGAGCTGCCTACACACTTTGACAAAGATAGTGCGACGTGACAGCAGCGCTAACAACGCAAACAACAAAGTCGTCAATACATCTATCTTTGATGTTGCAACTTAAGTAGTTTCTGCTGTCGTCACACACACAGCGCTTTGGTCATGTTGTACAAGGTATAGTGAGATTTTTTCAGCTTTTAGTCTGTGGGTGGATGCAAACATGGCAAAGTGCGGTAGCGTAGACATAGCAGGCATGTTTCAGTGTTATGTGGGGAGAATTGAAAATTTGCAGCTAAAGCAACAAGACATTTTCCAATTAATGTATACTTCAATTGTTTTTAAATAAATATTTTTGTTAATTCTGATTAATCAGGATTAAAATACAAAAAAATTTGCAACCCAAGCAAAAGATACCCTTCCACCCAGAACGTATAAGCCCAATAACGGGTGATCCAGGTAAAGGTCCCTTTTTCAATAGCCTTTTTTTGACAGATCACGCGTGTGTCGTGTCAAGCTGTCACGTTATTTTTGTTCAATATTGTTTGACATTTCATCATGGAAAGACTTACGCAACGTTTACAAATAATTCAACTTTATTACGAAAATTCACGTTCTGCAGAGAACTGTGTTTCTTCGCTCAACTTATGATCAACATAATCGGCCTACTGAGCGTACTATTCGCAACACCATCACCCATCTTGAGACCCAGCATTCATTATTGGATAATATTCCACCGAATAGACCACGTCCAGCACGCAGTGAAGAAAATATATATATATGTTGCTGATCACAGTGTACGCGAAGACCGTGGAGAGTCGATTCGGCGCCGTTCGCAGCAACTCGGACTACCATATGGAATGACTTGGCGCATTTTACGTCAAGATCTTAAATTGAAAGCGTACAAAATACAGCTTGTGCAAGAACTGAAGCCGCTCGACCTTCCCAAGTGACATCGCTTCGTTCTATGGGCTCTTGAAAAGTTCCAAGAAGATCCGACGTTTTCAGCGATCGGTGATGTTGTTCAGCGATGATGCCCATTTCTGGCTCAATGGGTAAGCAAGCAAGCAAAATTGCTGCATTTAGAACGAAGAGCAACCTGAAGAGATTCAAGAGCTGCTATTTCATTCAAAAATAAATAAATAAAAAACGGTTTGGTGTGGTTTGTGGGACGGTAGAATATCGGTCCATATCGGATGACGTAATGGTGACAGTTATCGCGCCATGATAACCGACTGCTTGAATTTGAAGCTCTTGATCTCCGCGACATTTGGTGTCAACAAGACAGCGCCACTTCCCACACATCGCATCAATCAATTGATTTATTGAGAGAACACTTCGGTGAGCAAATAATTTCACGTTCTGGGCCGGTCGATTGGCCACCAAAATCGTGTGATATCACACCGTTAGACTTTTTACTTTCGGGATATGTAAAGTCTTAAGTCTGTGCGGACAATTCCGCTGCGATTCAGGCCTTGTAGCAAAACATCACCCGTGTCATTCACCAGTTACCAGTCGAAATGCTCAAACGAGTAATCGAAAATTGGACTCATCGGATGGACCATCTGAGACGTAGCCGCGGCCTACATTTGAAAAAGAAAATCTTCAAAAAATAAATGTCAACAAATGTTCTTGCGAATAATAATAAACATTCTCCATTAGATTTCAAACTTTTGTGTTTTTTTTTCCTTAAAAAAGTAGGGATCCTCGAAATGGATCACCCTTTATTATTACTTTTCATATGTATTTTCTCACCTCCTACATGGTATGCAAATCTCTAAAACAAAATAAAAAAATCAACCTTCCTATCAATATCACCAACGAACCATTTAAAAACTTTAAACTCAATTATAGCCCCCATCAATAGCACAAAGCATTTAGAAAACAATTTATTTTCATTACTATTGCAAGAGGTGTAATTTTTCGGCAATTTATATGCCTTCAACGTAAACGCGCGCGGCTAATTGATTGAAATTAAAGCAACTACAATCGATGCGCCTCGAGCCAACCATAAAAACAGACGGAAATGTAAAAAACAGCAAAAAAAATTTAAATGTGCCGAACTGATGAAGTGACCAGAAGAGAAAAAATAGAAAAAAAATTATAATGAATGAATAATATGAAAGCGGAAATGAATAATTCGCAAAATGAGATAAGCATAAAATACGGAGAATGTGTTGCAAAAAGGTAGTAAAAGAGAAAGAGCCAACAAAGCTATGAACCCACAGGCAGTGTTTGATGGTTCAATCTTCAATGGATCAATTATATTCAAATTAAATATGTTAACTAGGGCTCTGTAGGGGCCGTTAGGAGGACAAGGGAGCTGAAATTCAAGTAAATTGAGCTCTCAAATGTGTGGCCAAGGGCAGTTAGTATGACACGCCTCTTGATGTCTGGCCGACCTTATATTAGTGGATACATAAGTAAATATATATTTACTTGCACCATTTAGTAACAGCTCTAGGAGTCTGCAACATGTCAATTGCAATTATTACACAATTTTATATTTCGTATCCAATATTTGCAACAACAACTCTCATTATTTTCTGCTCATTTGTTATACATTTACTTATTCGTGCTCTTTTTCGTTATTTATTTTTTAGCTCCGAGGCATAGACTGCAAACAACACAACCATCCACTGCGCAAAAATGCGACACTGTAAACGAACGCTGCTACATAGCCCTGACAACAATAATAACAACATTACTTGGCTACTACTAATATGTCTGCTAATAGCATCAACAACCACTACCACGGCAGCCAGACGTTCGCGTCTCGATTTAGCTGAGAGCGCACAACCTGTCGCCCAAGTCGCTGACTCACTCCCCGCTATCGCAGTGAAGGACAACAATTTGCCTATAGGCGAAAAACAAGTCGCAACAGCTACAGTAGCAAACGCACCAGCAGCGGCACCTGTACCAGCACCGGTCTCGCTCACCGACACCGCCGCTGTTGCTACTGTAAGTAATGACGATAGCAAACGTCAGACAGAGTCTGTAGTAAGTAGCGGCAACAAGACACCGACTCTAGTTGCCGATTTGGCAGGTAACTCTGAGGCAAAACATGCCATTGACAAGTCAGGAGTCAACGCTGCGGAGAGTGACCAACAACAACAAATTGCTGTTAACTCAGCGGCAGCACCTGCGGCACTCGATTCGACAACCACGGCTGCAGTAGTCTCTGCTGAAAAGTCGGCTGCACCACAAGACAACTCCGCCGCTGCTGAAGAGGATCAATTACCCAAGGAACAGAAAGAATTGCCGACAGAGATTGGCGATGAGGACATTGACTCATTGGATGATGGCAGTAGTGTTAGCACAGCTAGCGGCGGACATGATAACACGGTTGAAGAATGTGATCCTGAGTTGATTGGCTTCGAAATTGTTACAGGGTGAGTCTATACATTACATATGTGTGAGTATAAAAAGCGAAGAAAGAAAAAAAAAACGAAAAATTTACACATTGAAAATGTCAAAAAAGTGTTGTTTATGTCCCAAACAATCTGAAATGGAAGCGAGACTCCAAAAAACAATTCAGATATAATGAGTTCTGAAAAAGTTAAGGAAATAAAAAATAAATATTTGATAAATATGCTACCTCAAATACTTAGGATCCTCAAAATATAATTTTTAAACAGGAGAGTTATACAAACTAGTAGTCTATTTTTAGGCGCAACGTACGCCTACCGTTCTCCACTGGCTTTATTAAATTTTGAAATATGGATCAACAATATGTTTAAAATATTTTCAATAATTCCATACCGATCATGAAATTATATCAACTGTGATTAACTAAATAGACTGTTGTATATATTCATTTTTTCACAAATGAAACGGTGTGATCCAGTTCAAACTAAATTAAATAATGTAATTGAACAATGAAGTGAAAAAGCATAATCTGCTTTTTGTTAAAAACAAAAAATAATGTCGGTGGCAATTAACGAAAGAAATTGGCTTTAATTTTTGATAAGAAATCTGTTTAGTTCACACAACAAATATATTTTAAGTTATTACGAAATGACGTGCGCCATGTTATACAGGGTTATCCAAGTAGAGGTACTTTTTTCAGTAGACGTGTTTGACAGATCACGCGTGACTTGTGTCAAGCTGTCATTTATCTTTGTTCAGTATTATTCGTCATTTCATCATGGAAAGATTTACGCCTGAACAACGTTTCAACTTGTTCAACTTTGCTACGAAAATTCACAATTTGTAAAGAATGGGTTTCGCGCGCTTCGCTCAACTTATGATGAACATAATCGGCCTACTGAGCGTACTATTCGCAACACCATCCCCCATGTTGAGACCCAGCCCTCATTATTGGATAATATTCGACCGAAAAGACCAGGTCCAGGACGCAGTGAAGAATATATAGCGACCATAGCTGAGAGTGTACACGAAGACCGTGGAGAGTAGATTCGGCGCCGTTCGCAGCAACGCGGACTGACGTACGGAACGACTTGGAATATTTTACTTCGAGATCTTGATCTTGCGAGCTTGTGCAAGAACTGAATCCGCTCGATCCGACGTTTTCGAGTCAAATTTTGTTCAGCCATGAGGCCCATTTCTGACATAATGGGTATGTAAACAAGTAAAATTGCCGCTTTTGGGATGAGAGATTAAAGAGCTGCCATTTCATCCAGGAAAAACAACGGTTTGGTATGGTTTGTGGGCCGGTGGTATCATCGGTTGAAATTTCTTCAAAAATGATGCTGGTGAGAACGTAACCGTTAATGACGATCGTTATCGCGCCATGATAACTGACTATTTGATGCCTGAAATTGAAGTTCGT
Source organism: Neoceratitis asiatica (assembly GCA_030068015.2). NCBI lineage: Eukaryota > Metazoa > Arthropoda > Insecta > Diptera > Tephritidae > Neoceratitis > Neoceratitis asiatica. The sequence goes on from CM061528.1 coordinate 9,337,211, forward strand.
GATCTCCGCGACATTTGAACATTTGAGAGAACACTTCGGTGAGCACCATGTAGGGATATGTAAAGTCCAAAATTTATGCGGACAATCCCGCTTCGATTCAGGCCTTGGAGCAAAACATCAGGGGTGTCATTGGCCAGTTGCCAGTCGAATTGCTCGAAGGAGTCATTGAAAATTGGACTCAACGGATGGACCATCTGAGACATAGCCGCGGCCAACATTAGAAAGAGAAATCTTCAAAAAATAAATACCAAAGAATGTTCTTTCGAATTTTGTATTTTTTTTTTTTTTCTTTAAAAATCAAGGAGCCTCGAAATGGTTCAGCCTTTAGCTGCATAAATTTTTTATATTTTTCTTCAATTATTTTCATTATCCTCCACTTGCATCAGTTATAATTTAGTGTTTGCATTTTTTTTTCTTTATTAAATATTTTGGAACGTTACGAAATCACTGTGCGGAGAATTGCAGTTATTTTCCAATCCACAGCTCTCGATTACGCAAGATTCCATGAGAAAACACTTGCAATGATTTCGATATTTATTTAGTCGATTAAATTTGCGATTTAATTTTGCAATAAAAATTCTTCAAATTTCATGAACATGTAATTGTGCAAAAATTCTCTCTTTAAACAATACCGAAGACAGGGTCTATCGCTTACGCTCGTATATATGACATGTGCAAACTACAACAATTGCAGCAACAGTGGGGTCAGTAGTAATGGCGGCCATAATAACAGCACAATCGCATATTATGTAAAAATATTTTATGTAATATTGTTGCTACTTTTATGTTTTTTATGTAGATAAATGTTTGTTACTGCCTTGCGCGTAATAATGGCACTTGAGGCGCAATTGCAACAAATAATCATAGCGGCTTCCGGCTATGTGCCTTGCTTAACCATTGGCATTCAGACAATAAAAACAATTACAGTTGCGAGTTTGCTGCTGATCACAATTGTGGCTGAAAGCGCGAAGGTGCTGAATGTTGGCTTGAAATGACAGTTGTCGCCGCTACATAGCTGCCAAGTCTATAGAAAAATGTTCCTTCTTGATTTGCGGTGCGCAATAAGATGGGAATTGCTTACGATTTTTCCTTACTATCTAGTCCAAGCTCCCGCACTCAACTGATTTTCTATCATTTATTTCTTTTTTGCTGCAAGTCATGCGCGTACACTGTAGCAATTACGTTACAGCGTTGAGTTGCATAAATCGTTTTGTTCATACATAAATACAGAGTGCAGCCGAAGCAACGTGACTGAATGCATGCTCCTTTTCATGGCTTTCAACGGCTCCCGCACCTATGGAGTTATACATGCTGCATTGATTAGTTTGTTTCTTTTTTTTGTTATTTTTGCAACATCAATTTATTAAATTGTGCGTTCTATTGTTATTATTGTTGTTTATGTTTCCATACACCGTACTCCTCTCACTGTCGGTTTATTCATACTGTGTTACTTGGCCTTGTCTTACCTTCTCTTGCGGGTAATTGTTTATGTTTGTTGTGGACATATTTTCTATTTCCTTTTCAAGTTATTCAATTGCTACTGTAAATATATATGTACGTACATGCGTCAATTGTTTCCCGATTTGGTTAACCACTTTACGGTCTCGTCTTACAGCTGGTGGCGACATTTGAGAGCCAATATTGTGTTTCAAGAATACGTACATATGAGAGAGTACGTAAGTGTGACAGGTGTTTTACAAATGACGGAAGGAAGGACTTAAGGGAGTAATAATCCAGATTCTAACGAGAATCCAGATTCTCTAAGAGAGAAAGGAAAGTCTCAGACTCAGTTTGCCCAATCGATCGGGTATACGCGATGTGCAATCAAAGTGCTATCACGCGATTTGTGGAGATAAAATCTTATTTTAATAAATCAAAAACTTGAAGAAAATGCTTAACAAATGAGTGAGAGGATCGAATTAATATACTCGAAATCGTGAAGAATCGTAACAAATACTTTTCTGCACTAGGTTCCTCCCTATCGGAAGAATTTAGAAATAGTCTCAGTGCTCGAACGGTTAGAAGAAAACACATGTCTAAGGCTCGAAAGAAGTTGTGGCTTTCAGAAAAGTATCGCAAAAAGCGTTTGTAATGGGCTCTTCAACACCAAGATTTTACTGACGAAGATTGATCAAATGTCCGACGAATATAACTTTGGGACAAACTAATTTTATGTCTTTTTAGAATATCTAGATTAGTAAATTCTTAAAATAGATCAATTTTGAAAAATATTCCGCAGCTTTAAACTTTTTCAAGCTGCTTATATGTATTTAGTGTACCAACCCTTAGAGGGGTTGCAGAGAAATGCTACCCAGATAGCGTGGTTACATGGTGGAAGCGATATTATGATCTGGAGCTGTATGATTGCAAAATGGGCTTTTGTTAAGACCACCTAGATAATTAGAAATACTTAAATTTAAAGAAAACTGTACTTTTACCTTCCCTTAGGCGTATTTTCTTTGACATTTATTTCTAGTCTAGGGTCTAGGGGTCTAGTTAAAACAAGGCAATTATCCTTGCCTTAAATGAACCACTACAATAAGCTAGATGAGAAACAATAGCATTGATCCGTTAGATTGACCGGCGCAATCTCCATATCTGAAACCTATCGAACATCTATGGGATATTTTAAAACGCAAGGTAAGGGAGCACAATAAAAATAGCACTTGATAACGCTTTGTTTGTAGATTTACGCACCATAACTGCTGTCGAGTGTATAAAGCTTGCATACAGCACGCCTCAAAGAATCCCTGCTATCATCAAATCAAAAGGTGCACCAAAATTAAAAAATAAAAGAAAACACGAACTTTGCTTCTTAAATATTAATAAAAAAATCAGTAATTGAAAAGATGCCTAATACTTTTGGCCATGGCTGTATGTATTATAAATCAGATGTCAAAATTTATATTTTAAGTTTTTGTACCTAAAGTCATATTAACTCCCCTCCTTGAAGGGTAAAGTGCATTCGGTTTAGGCAAAGACAGTACTTTTTTGGTTGCACCTTCTTTTTATTCCATTGTATATATACTCTAAAACTTGTTTCATAAACCTGAAAAGACTACTTTATGTTCAAAACGGTCAGTAATCAATCACAAAGGAAATTAAATGACTGAGCAAAGTGCCAAACATAAACTACTGTAACCGCTACCACATTCTCCTGTGTCACACATCAATAAAACCTTAAATAGGTGATAGTTATGGCAACCACGTTAAATGGTCACATAGAAAAAGTGTCGAATGTTAGTTAAATGATCACCTATTGCTGGTTAGAAACTTTTATCATAATTTTAAAATTCATTTGATGATACCCACCTAAACGTTGGAATCTTACCAGCGATGACCAACTGACACTTATGGTGACTTGGTTTATTTATGTAGAATGTAGTTGTAGTATGTGGTCAAGAACACACACGTGCCTCTACACTAAAACTATCATGCTGTTGGAGCAGCTATAACTATGAGATCCAATAAAGACCAAATGTGCAATAACTCACCTGTAAAGAGAAGAAAAAAAGGCAAGGGGTTATAGCAGTTAGATAGAATTATTGTTATTGTAAAAAGTTTTATTGTTTCTATAATTTTTAAATTTTTTTTATTTTTCTTTTTTTTTTTTCATTTTATTTCCTGATATTTTTTTTTTTGGTCTTTTTGAAGCTTATCTGTGTGAATATACGATTGATACTTTGCTGCAACCGTTTCTTAGCATTTATTTTACAGGGTTATCCATTTTGCGGTCTTTGAAATAATTGTAAATAGAATTCAAATAACCGCCACGTTTGAGGTAATTTTCGACCACTTTTTGGCACATATCGCATAGCCCCACAAAACTGACATCGCAAAGACTAGATGATCTCTCAATAAAGCCATATTCACTTGTGATGCGTAGCATATGGTATCATCATGTTGGAACCAGAGTCGTGTTCTTCAATTGTAGGCCAAAATAAGTCGGTTATCATACGACCATAACGCTCCGAATTGTCACTGACAGTCTCGCCGTTATCGTTTTCAAAGAAGTAGAGTTCAATCACACCTCCGGACCAAAGAGCGGTCCAGACAGTAAGTTTTTTTGAGTGTAGTCCCTCTCTTCAAAAATTTGAGTATTCTCGGAACCCTAAATTTTGCTTACTTATGTATCCACCGAGTGAAAAATGTACCTCGTAGCTGAAGAAAATTTGCTGTTTTTTGTTCAAGCACCCAATCGACATAATTTGGGCGTTGCGGATAGTCAGCTGGCTTCAGTTGTTGAGTAAGCTGGACTTTACATGGATGTAGGTGTAAGTCCAAGTGCAAAATACGCCAATGTGCCCTAAGAAAGTCCCAGCGACGAACGTCGAGAAATAGATACATTCGGGTCTTCGGCTATATTTTCACTTAAAGCAGCGATATTTGAGGTGGATCGGGCAAAACGATGATGTACAGGCCTTACAATGTCTGCAGCCGTTTCAGTATCTTCAAATTTCTTTTAAATTGTACCGATTGCTTGAGTATTTGAACGATTATGAGCGCTACAATCTTAGAGCAAGAGAGGTGGCCACGTTTGAACCTCCATTTTTGTCAAAGGTTTGAACAATTCTTACGCATAGTGCGGTTGTTAAGTGATCCAGTTTCATAAATGCCTGACTTTTAACTAAAAAAAAAACATATTTAGTTTGACAGTTAACTTCGACAGATGTCAAAATAAAGGCATGCACTTTTAAAACCACTAAATGGATAACCCTTTATATAGGATACACATATATACATACAAAACCACATTCCACAATACCAAGCGATATGTGTTTGATATCTTGTGGGATCTGTTTATTAGAAATCTCTGTTCTCGTAATTGTGAGCAAGTAACATTTGATTGTTTTGCTTGTTGTAGCCGCAATTATTGGCTAAGAATTCAATAAATTCGTGGCGCAATCATAGCGGTATCGACGATTTTTATTGCTGTTATTCCATTTATTGCTCGTGTGCTGATTTCAACTCTTCACTTCTCTCTCCTGTTGTTCTTTAAATTTTTCCTTTTACCATTATTTGTTTGTATGTACTTGATTTCAAATGTTACAACATTTTTTAAACGCTTGCCCCAAACTGGTAGTAGGGCGCTCAGTGGACCAGAAGTAAGGCTACCAACAAATGCCGATGTTGAAAGCCAATTGTAATTTATTATTAAGTTAAAGCGTATTTTGTCATTGACCTCAGGCGAATTGTCCGTCAAGCAGCGGTGGTGAAACGAAGGAAAATGGACAACATTACATGAGTAAGTAAGGAGTATATGGGCACACAGGCAGGCAGTCAACAACAGTTGCTGCTCAGTATAACAAATGTACAGACAACGACTGATCAAGCTGTGGATTAAGGGAATAAGCTAGATCTAAAAACTACAGAAATCCGCAAAACGTCATTGATCACACTTTTTTTTATATAACATTCATAATAATTTGTCATTTCAATAAACTTTTCTGACATTAGTCATGTTGCTCGTGACCATGTTCGCTTTTGTATGACCTTTATTTACAATATTAATGGTTTTTTTCCCAATCGCCAGTAAAACAAAACTGACCGCAGTGAGTTGTGTGCAAAATTATACAATAACTTATAACGGATTCGTTTGTGGGAATAAATTACAAAAATTACTAAAGAACTGCAGTGTTAATAAACAGGTGTGTGCCTTCGCTTAAAAGCTCATAAATTGCGCTTAATTTTAGGCAATGTTATAATGTGAAAATAAATTGAAATATTAATTAAAAAGCAAATACCCAAATATGACGAAAACGAGTTGTAAAGGGTGATCCAAGTAGACGTACTTTTTTCAATAGCCTTTTTTTCAACAGATCACGCGTGAGTCGTTTCAAACTGTCATGTTATTTTTGTTCAGTATTGTTTGGCATTTCATCATGGAAAGACTTACGCCTGAACAGCGTTTACAAATCATTCAACTTTATTACGAAAATTCACGTACTGAAAAGAATGTGTTTCGCGCGCTTTGCTCAACTTATGGCCAACATAATCGGCATACTGAGCGTACTATTCGCACTACCATCGCCCATCTTTCATTATTAGATAATATTCGACTGAAAATATAGCGGCCGTAGCTGAGTGTACGCGAAGACCGTGAAGTGTGGACTCGGCGTCGTTCGCAGCAACTCGGACTGATGTACATATAGAACGACTTGGTGCATGTTACGTCGAGATCTTAAATTGAAAGCGTACAAAATACAGCTTATGCAAGAACTGAAGTCGCTCGACTTTCGAAAGCGACATCGCTTCGCTCTATGGGCTCTTGAAAAGTTCCAAGAACATGCGACGTTTTCGAGCCAAATTTTGTTCAGTGATGAGGCCCATTTCTGGCTCAATGGGTAATGGGTATATAAAGAAGCAAACTTGCCGCATTTGGGGCGAAGAGCAACCCGAAAAAATTCAGGAGCCACCATATAATCCAGAAAAAACAACGGTTTGGTGTGGTTTGTGGGACGGTGGAATCATCGGTCCATATTTCTTAAAAAATGATGCCGGTGAGAACGTAACCGTCAAAGGCGACCGTTATCACGGCATGAGAACCGACTATTTGATGTCTGCAATTGAAGCTCGTGATCTCCGCGACATTTAGTTTCAACAAGACGTTGCCACTTCCTACACATCGCATCCATCAATGGATTTATTGAGAGAACACTTCGGTGAGCAGATAATTTCACGTTTTGAGCCGATCGATTGGCCACCAAGATCGTGTGATATCACACCGTTAGACTTCTTCCTGTAGGGATATGTCATGTGTAAATTCTATGCGGACAATCCCGCTTCGATTCAGGCCTTGGAGCAAAACATCACGCGTATCATTCGCCAGTTACCAGTCGAAATGCTCGAACGAGTCATCGAAAATTGAATTCAACGGATGGACCATCTGAGACGTAGTCGCGGCCAACATTTGAAAGAAATAATCTTCAAAAAATAAATACCAAAGAACGTTCTTTCGAATGACCATAAACATTCCCCATTAAATTTCAATTTTGAGTTTTTTTTTCTTTAAAAAAGTATTGAACCTCGAAATGGATCACCCTTTAATTATACAGTGAAAACCAGAGCTCTAGATACCCGGGTATCGAGCACTGTGAACAGATCGATGCCCACTCGATACTCGCGCATTTCTCAACTGCGCAACAAAACAAAAAGATTTTAATTTTGTTTGTCAAAATTTTTTTTGGCGTTTCAATGATATTTGCACTTAGCATAAATAAATTTAAAAATAATTTAAAAAATTTTGAGAAAAAAGTAAGTGTCAAAATACTCGAAATGCTCGTGATCGGATCGAAAATTTTTCGAGTAATGAGCAATGAGCAGGTGTGCGAGTGCTCATGCTCAAATGCTGCTCGAAAATCTTTCGAGCAAAATCTGGAGCTCTAGTGAAAGCCATTAATAATGAGTACAAAGAAAAATACATTTATTTAAAAGTTGGTAAACTTTTATTTGCATATAGATAAGGATGTAAAGAAAGGGAGCAGGAGTATGAAAATGTGAGGAGGGTAGTTCGGCCATATATAGATTAAAAACAAGTAACAGGACAATTGCGAACATTTTAGCGGCTTTTGAAGCGCTGTACTCGTACATCTGTAAAAAAAAATTGCTTACGAAGATAGTACAAATAGCAGTGTGAAGCTTTAAAATTCTAGTTTTTATATATTATGGAAGGAGATTTTTAAAAGTGACTATAATATGGCCTTGATAGCTTATTCAAGTTGAACTTCATGCTTCTAATGTTTCTCTGCAACGATTTATCCTGAAGGATTTTACGATTTCCATACGATTATTTTTTACAGATGAACAGCACTTCACTTCAAAAAACCCTAAAAAACTTCACATTTGGTTTTGTTCCCTTAATTTTTTGCAGAAATGTAAAAGAAATTAAAACAAAATCAAAAATCTGACGACCAGAAAGTATGTAAACTCTGCAACATACATATTTTTCTAACCTGTCTACCTTCAAGTCATACAATTACATGACAGCGGCATTTACTTAACACAGGAACAGCAACAAGTGGCATTACTGTTTCCAAATCTATTTTTTTTTTCTTTCTCAAAATGCACCGCCTGCCCCATTCGTTATAATTATTATTACATTTTCAACTATGCTCTGTTTCTGATGGAAACCAGCCTACTAATGTACCACAAGGAGTGATCACATTCATATATTTAATGAATGTAAGCGCACAGTAAAAAGAACGTGCAACAGCCGACCCATCGACCAACAAATCAACAGTCAAAATGTCAGCAAAACTCATGTCAGTCACTAATTTGCCATAACCAGGGCAGCGGTAATAAGAAAACTGAAGAAAAAGTGCAACAAAAAGTTAGAAAAAATATCAGAAACTTTAGATTTCATAAAATAGTAATGTGTATGAGAGAAGAACAGCACATTCTTCGCTTTAATATACACACATTTGTATATAGAGACCATGTGTAGCATAGACTCTCTTTGAAAATAAAACAATAAAAACTCATTTGCAAGTGTTGCATGTCAAAATACAGGTTGCGTGCTGATTGTCTACTGAAACTATAACAACAAATGTGAAACAGATTTACACATGCGCTTGCGTACATTCATAATTTTATGAGTTTAGGAACAAGTGGCATTCATCATCTCCGCCCTTTGTTGTAAGAGACACGCGCAATTCCTTTATGTGTACATTTGACGGCAAATAAGGCAATTTACTCAGATAAATTATTATTGCTCGACATTGACTGGATTAGCGACTGTGATACTTGCAATGTATGCGAGCATGAAAAAGCTGTACACGAAATGCCCTGAGTGAAAAGTGATGTTAATTATAGTAGTCAAATTATGGCTCATTCTAAATATCAACAATGTTTTATTGGAAAAAAAATTGTAAGCAAAAAAAACAACAGAAGTAAAACACTGCCTACATTTAGGATAATCAAGCGAAGACATACGCCTAAGAAAAATTGGAAACTTCTAATATAAAAAGATTAATATTACAATTTTTATAAATTATTTTTAAGGTAATTCACTAACAAATTTATTTATTTATTATATTTACAGCTACGTTTTCTCGGCACCTGGCAAATTATTAAATTCATTGCCTGGCACCCTAATGTTAACCGACTGTTTGGAGGCATGTCAAACCAATGATGCCTGTCGGGCAGTGAACTACGAAACCGGTTTATGTGTGCTATTCTCGGCCAACGCAGATAAATTACCAGGTAAGTGAAATTCAATAAAGTATAGGATAATATTAAGTATAAAGGTAGCTCGCAAATAAACTATTAAAAAATTTGGTTTACATAAAAAATGTAGTGAAATCAAAAAAGGAAAAAAAAGTTATGTAATTTTAACAAAAAAAAAGTCAATTATTAATCTAATAACTACAAAGCTATGAAATAGTAAGCACAGCAGTTTCTTGATAAAAATGTTGATGGAAAAGTAATCTGAAAATTAAACATAAGTAATTATACTGCTAAACAGTGTTTTTCTCACACGAACTTGTTGATGATTTTTGTTTATGTCGGCGTACCCTAATTAAAAATGTGTAATTATTTTGTTTCAAACACATCCAGTTTTTTTGCGACACCCGGTGGTCACCTTCTATAAGTAAATATGCAATGAAAATGTTCTAGCAAACTCGACAAATCCTGTTATGTGTGTGGAGAATTAACTTATAAATCTCAGCGTCGAAATTTTAAATCATTCATTGAACAGTGCTATTTAGACTATTTTGAATTCCTTGGAATGAAGATAAATCTTGGGTTCCACATCTATTAAAGATGTTATTTATAAAATACAAATTCTCGGAACTCAGCGAGGCAAAAACTAAAGAACGAAAATTTGTAGGACCACAAATGTTGCAAATGATAAAGTATTTTGAATGAAAACTCAATAACCAGGAAAAAATTTGCCTGGAAATGTTTTGTGAAAGCTGTCCAGAACTTTCTTGTAAACCGTAAATCAGAAAGTTATAAAGAATTAATAATTCAACTTATATTATCATAGAAACCTTTGGGGTGCCAAAGTGTTTACTTTCCCAGAAAATAATAAAAAAAAAATTTGCGATTTTTTACAGATTTTAGAACTCATTTTCTACATTTTAACATAAATCAAATTTTTATTTGATTTCTGATTGTTTACACAAACATAAAAATTAAGAAAAATGTGCACTAAATCGGATGGACAAAAGCGCTCGCCACATACATTTAATTATCAAAACTAAGGTAAAAGTTCTGTTTTTCATAATTAGTTTGATTTCCTTCTGACTTTATGACCTACTAACGGGGGATCCATTTCTACTTTTTTAAAGAAAACAATGCAAAAAATTCAAATTTAATGGGAAATGTTTATTATCATTTAAAAGGTCATTCTTTGGCATTTATTTTTTGAAGATCATCTCTTTCAAATCTTGGCCGCGGCTACGTCTCAGATGGTCCACCCGTTGAGTCCAATTTTCGATGACTCGTTCGAGCATTTCCACTAAATCGAAGCGGGATTGTCCGCATAGACTTTAGATTGTCCTCACAGGAAAGAGTCTAACGGTGTGATATCACACGATCTTGAAATTATCTGCTCACTATTGATTGATGCGATGTGTGGGAAGTGGCGCCGTCTAGTTGAAACTAAATGTCGCAGAGATCACGAGCTCCAATTTCAGGTATCAAATAGTCGGTTATCATGGCGCGATAACGGTCGCCATTGACGATTACGTTCTCGCCGGCATAATTTTTGAACAAATATGGGCCGATGATTCCACCGACCCCCAAACCACACCAAACCGTTGTTTTTTCTGGATGAAATAGCATCTCTTGAATCTCTTCAGGTTGCTCTTCGTCCCAAATGCGGCAATTTTGCTTGTTTTCATACCCATTGAGCCATAAATGGGCCTCATCGCTTAGAAAGAGCCCATAGAGCGAAGTGATGTCGCGTGGGAAGGCCGAACAGCTTCAGTTCGTGCTAAAGCTGTATTTTGTACACTTTCAATTTAAGATCTCGACGTAAAATGCGCCAAGTCGTTACATACGTCAGTTCGAATAGCTGCGAACGGCGACGAATCGACTCTCCACGGTCTTCGTGTTCACTCTCAGCTGCTATATTTTCTTCACTGCGTGCTGGACGTGATCTATTCGGTGGAATATTATCCAATAATTAATGCCGGGTTCCAAGATGGGTGATGGTGTTGCGAATAGTAAGCTCAGTAGGCCGATTATGGTGACCATAAGGTGAGCGAAGCGCCCGAAACACATTCTTTACAGAACGTAAATTTTCGTAATAAAGTTGGATGATTTGTAAACGTTGTTTAGGCGTAAGTCCTTCCATGATGAAATGCTCATCAACAGTGAACAAAAATAACATGACAGCTTGAACTCTGCGACCTTTAGCCGATTATCGAACTCTGCGTCGTGTATCATCATGCTTTATTACATTTTAATATATTATATATTATTTTACGAAGTCTTTGAAACAATTAACTTGTTTCTTCAGTGTTTTATTTTTATTTTTTTGTAAATATTTACAATAATTTTTTGTCTGCCCTAGTAGTTTATTTTAATTTTTTATCCATTTTCAAAAAATTTGCAAATCACGCTCGAATTAATAAATTATTAGAAGTTTATAAGTGTAGATATTTGAATTTTTTCTGAAAATACATGCTTCGGTGTCACAATAAATCCTAATATGTACACATTTTTTATTGATACACTATTGTTTGGTGGCTCCAAAGCAATCAAAGTTTTATATAAATTTGATGATTTTGTTGACTAGTGTTTTCACAAAAATAATTTTTTGATGCGACATTTAGGGCAAATTTATTTTCCACCGCATTTATTTTGGCAAAACAAAAATATTTTTCACTTAACACAGAACAAAGTTACCTGCGATTCTCATACGGACACTGACCATCGTATTGTCACATATCAAATCATTAGTTACCCTCGTCTGAGGCATCATCAGTCAGTTAAAGTGTTGAAATTAAATTGATGCTGTCATTAAAGGAAATCAAACGAGTATCTAATTAAGAAAAATAAAAGAATCATCTTACCTAAGAGCTAAGATGACTTTTGTAATATTTTAATAATAAGAAAAATTGAAAAGAATAAGCTTGAGAATTCGACTTGAATATCAATCAAGAGAATTTCTACGCATTTGAAATGGATTCTTATTGAAAAGTCTTCTGGCCGACCTTACATGATTTTTATTTATTCGCCTTAAGGTATCAACATGTCTATACAAAAATTTTTAAATGCTTTTATTGCCATAACAAATATATTTCTTATTTGAAAAAAAAAAAAAACAATATAATAATAAACAATGAGTTTGAAGACACCTTCGGGGTTTTTATTGAATAAATTGCGATATCGTTTATGAAATATGTGTTTAGAAAATTGAAAAAAAAAATTGCGCTAATAACATAAATGTATAAAAAAATACTCAAAATTGTAAAGCAAACTCGTAAGATGGGTAGTAAAATAATAATCTGATTAAAGAATGATATTTTGCGAAAATCAACTGAAATCAAAGCAACAAAATTAAGTAGTAAAATTATTAAAGACGCGACAACAAGCCACAGGTTATTTCGCGGAAGCTCACGCAAAAATCAAACCGAATTTGTTGAAGAGGCGGAAAATATATCAGCATGATACGGAAACATGCTGCTTAATGATATAGTGGAGAACACAAGCAGTGAGATGAACACTTGTGATCCATATGTATATGTAAATGCCAACGAAAAGAAAGAAAGAGTAATTCAGAAACGTGAAAATATAAAAAAAAAAATATTTTTTTATGCTCACTACTCGTCAGTCCTTTAAGTGGTTAAAAAAAAAATTAAAAAAAAAATACCCTAAGCTTCTTACTTCAGCGCCAGTCACACCCACTTGTGTTTGGGATAATTTTAAGGTTGATTTCTTTCGCCAACTTTTTTGAAATGTAAACATGCTTCAACTAACTGTGGTGAAGAGGGCATTAACCATTTTAATTTTTACCCGCAAATTTTGCTTAACACACTTGGTTGTTAAATAAGTGGACTGAGCCCTTGAAATAAGTATATCTCACGTACTTGATCATTATTTTCGGATCAATTTTTAAGCAAAATTCGATGGCAAGAAGTAATAAGATGGTTTTTTTTACAGAATTTTAGTAAAGTGAAACTAAAATTTCTTTAAAAAATCAAATGAGTAGGGAAATAAAGGAAGATTTTTGTTTTTGCAATAAAAGTCAGATTAAGTGTAGAACGAAACCTGCTTACATTACAATTTCTTGTTGGTTCGCAGTTAATTAATTTTAAACTTGAAATTTTGTTAAAGATTACAATAACAAAAAACAATTGTTTAAGATAGAAATCATCACTGTTATTCATTCTTTTCATTTTATTGTCATTTTCTATGTTTTTGCTGCTATATTTCATATATTTTAATCTGTTATGTAATTTTTTGTTACTCACTCTACTCCACCACCAAATATTTCTATGGAAAAATATTTGATTTTTTCTCTTTTCATTTTCGCAGGCGCCCTCACCAAATCACAATTCCCTGTCTTTACAATTTATGCACAAAAATCATGTCTCGGCATACGGCCGTGTGCACGTGCCTGGTGTGTTGATCGCGTGCAAGGCTACAAGCTGAACGGCTATGCAAAGCGCACGATACCAGTGATTTCGCGACGTGATTGTTTGGAGCTTTGTTTGGGTGAAAACGAATTCACATGCAGGTGAGTACAAAAACAAAAATTAAAGGAATGTGCTAGCAAGTATTCGGCAGAAAATCATGTATTAGATAATAATCCAATTCTGGCATGCAAAAAAAAAACTAAGCTACTACTTCATATTTAAAAGAAGAATATTTACAACTATTACTTTTCTACTATATTCTTTGAGAAATTTTAAATATTTTTTTTTTTTGAATAGAAAACTAAATATAAAAAAATTTGAATAACATTAATGAAAGCAACTCAAAACAAAGTTTTATTAAAACATACTCTCCTAACATGCGCACTTTTTTCTCATTTGATTTTCGTCTAAAAACCTCATGTAGCAGTAGAAAACGTGTCTACATGTATGGCACGACATAAAGCGTCAGTAAGAAGCATGGCTATGATTGAAAGCTCGAAGCGAAAATAAATATGAGAAAAACGCCAAAAGGACAAGTGTAACTTGTAAAAAAAAACTTTACATGCGATTTTCTGTCATAATGTAAAATCTACAACAAATATATATCAGGTTTTATGAAGAAATGAAGAATTTATTTAGTATTTTACCAGCAAGTGAAATTGTCTAGACTTTTCAACATAAACATTGTCAATGAAAATTTTATGTTCAACGCATTGAATGCATATTTACGAACGCATATTGAAAACAACATCAAGTTTGTCGCTTAAGTCTTTTCTTAACCACAAAACGAGCTGTCGCGCAACACTGTGGCACGCTAGAAACAACAGGAAATATGTAATTAAATATTGAATAGCAAAATTTATTGCAGCGGAAAGGTAATTGCGATAAAGCCACAGCACAACCAGAGTTAAAAAAAACATAGAAAGTGGCATGACAGGTTGAAGATGGCGAGAATTCCATTTGAAAGCGCTAAGTGTGCCATAATTAATTGATTATCATTATAAAAAAAAATAACTTAGTACACTTCCTGGTGTAGAGGTGCAGATGGCGATATTAATGTCTTACTCATACTCATTTCAAAACTGTGCGAAATATTGCGAAGAAAAAAAGTGTAAAAATACACGCACACGAAACAAAATTTTTTACAATTTTAGTTTATTTTTTTTAATATTTTTTATCACTTTTTTATCAATATTATATTTTCAAATAAAAGAAATTCAAATATGCGCGCAAACACTTGGTATTTATAGAAATGATTAATTATAACTTTTCAAGTTCGTTGCTTAAGTCTACAGTTTAATGCACATAGGCGAATATATGTAATTAAAAAAATACGTAATAAATATATTCTAAACATTTTCTGTATTTTTGCATATCTCGAAACACATAAGGAAATCATCTAACGAAACACTACATACACACAATCATCACCATAGTTAGCAAAAATAGGCAATTAATGCCCCAATGTGGCGTCGATGGCAACTGCTTTCTTTGTCCAACTACTTTTTTATACGCTCTTGTATAACGAGCAATCAGCATGACCATGAGTCTGAATATTTGCTCGATGGAATTTTTCTCCTTTTGGGGGCTACTCTAATGGTCATGATACTAAATAGTTTAACGCGGCATAAAGTAATATAAAAAAATGCCAACTTAGATGGAAAAAGTGCAGAAAAAGTAAAAAAAAAAATTTGAAAAAAAAACTAAATGGAATTTACTATTGATCACTGCAGGCAGCAACAGTAGTGTTACCTTCGACCACGCCGAGGCCGTTATACCTTTCATGCCAAAATGTATTTGGACTATGTGTTATATATGTTGGTCAGCTAGAGCCCCCAACGGAAGGTAGTCCAGGAAACTGCCGCTGCAATTAATTAGAAGCGCACCTTAGCAACTAGCGACCAAACATTCATGCAAACGGAGCAAGCACTAATCAGGTTAGCATTAGCAAAGCAACTCACATATTGTTCAGTGAGCATTCGTTGACTACTCTGAGGTACGTTAGGCAGTAAACAGAAACAAATAAAAATCTAATTAGATTATTTTGTCTGCTGTATACTACTGTCTGAAGCATCTTATCTGAGATACGTGCACACTCACACTCAAGTATTCCTCTTCGCTGTTTTTGGGTTGTTTCTAACTACTCAGCGCGACTGCGCAAATTTCCCGTATTCGATGTTATTATGCAAGAATGTAGCAAATTGGAGCATTTCAAATTTGCACGAACACATAACAGGAGGCTAACGAAAGGTAGCAAGAATAAAAGCAAAAATCCTAAGAGGTAGACGCAAAAACAAAGCAGCTTCTAATGAAATAAAATGCTGAAAAAGTCGCCATTTGAGTAGAAATACTCCTCAATTCAGTTAGGTGTGGTGCTTGCCTTGCCACATTTTGTGTGGCATTAAAATAAACTGGAACTCGCGTTGGCACTGCAAATTTATGTAATTAGTTTACGAAGCTTCTGTGTTTGTTTCTTTCTTAGTCCGTAAAAAAAAATATTATTTTTATATTTAATTTCTCAGCGCTCGGAGTTTGCGCTGCATGCAACTAAGTCTATTTGGAACTAGAACATGTTAGGCATTAAAGTAGAGTTGCGAATGAATATGATAGATTAAAGTAGAGTAGAAGAGAATGTAGTTAAATTTTTGCCATTATTTTTTGTTTATTTTATAATTTTTTTTTACTCTTGCCAATTGCTAAAGTGAATCTTTACTCAAATTGTAGACATAAAGCATTCCTACATTAAAAACTTAAATACTTATTCTGGAAGCCCTTTTGGCAAAAACTAAATTTTTTCGAAGAATTCAATATTTTTTTGTTTCGGCCAATATGAAAGTAGCTGTCGCACTTAAAAACTTGTAAATTCTTGCTAAAAACTGTTTTTTGATCGCTGACGGCAATTATCTTATCAGTTTTGCTTCTTAAATTTGATCGTAACGACCCACCATAAATTGCCACTTTAATGACATAATTTGGATGGAAGAGCATTTTAATGGCCAATCGTTTTTGGCAATTATATTCGAGACATGAACATGTCTTCATTTCTTTCAAAGTGCGGTTTTTGTTGAATTTTTTTTTGGGCATGTAAATTTGGCGAATGATTTATGTATATTTTGCCGAAATTCCTTCGAATTTTAAGAAACATTGCTGGGGAAAGAGATAAAAACAAAATGATTTTTGTTATTATTTTTTATTATTTTATTTTTATTTTAGATTATTTTATTTTCATTTAATTTAATTCAATTATTTAATTTATTTTATTTTATTTTATTTTATGTTATTTTACTTTTACTTTTTATTATTATTATTATTATTTCATTTTTTTTTTCTTTTTATTATATTTTTTTATATATTTTTCATTTTTTTATTTTTTTTATTTTTTTATTTTTTTATTCTAGTTTTTTTATTTTTATTTAATTTTTTTTTTTTTTTAAATATTAATATATTTTTTTTTTTTTTTTTTTTTTTTATTTATTTTTTTTTTGGTTTTTTTTTTTTATTGTTTTTTTTTATTTTTTTTTTTTTTATTTTTTTTTTATTTTATTTTATTTTGTTTTATTTTATATATTTTTTATTTTTTTATTTTTATTTCTTTTATTTTTATTTCTTTTAATTTAATTGAATATAATTTAATATAATTTAATATAATTTAATTTAATTTAATTTTAATTTTAATTTTTTTCGTTATTTTTTATTAATTTTTTTCTTTTTTTAATTTATTAACCTCAGTAATCTCCTCATGTAATGTATTTTGCCCAAAGTTACTTGTATTGTAATTTCAATGTACAAACATTTCTCATACTAATCACTTCAACACGCGCCAAACCACTCGCCAACCCACTTGAACTATTACAGCAAAAAACAAAAAAAAATTCAAAAAGAAATTTCACCAACAACGGTTACATAATTACAAAATAAAAGAAAATTTCGAATATTTGCAAATAATGGATTTTCATGGCTGATTAGCAATTGCATGCTTATCAAATTATATGAGGAGATTTCTTGATGTAATTCATATATATATAAGTATGTATATATCTTTGCAAGACTTATGTTAGATCTCTATTTGGTTTTGAACCGTTACTAATCGAACCAATTTAAAATGGCGTAGTAACAAGTTGCAATAGCAACAAGCAGCTAGCAATAATAAGAAAAGCCATAAACCACACTCTTTCACCACGCCACTGAACGTGACTTTCATGAAATTTGTAGAAATTTATTTTAACATAGAGAGAGAAAAAAGTTAATAAAAATTGTAAATATTATTGGTAAAATTGCTGTTCAGAAGAAATGGTGTATTTTCGTTTGTTGCAACCGGGTGGCAGTAGCTCAAGCAATTTACCGCATTTTTTTCTATTTTCTCTAACTCCCTTTGTATAGAACGGACATTACAAATAAGACTTTTTTCAGTATTTTTTTTTTGTTTATTTTTTAGTTTTGCAGTCAATAGTATATGTTTCCAGACTATTTTTGGTTCAAATCTTTTTTCTCATTTTTCCTTCGATGGAAGTTGTTATTTAGCTAACGTTTGGATAGTAATCTGATATATTATTGCCGTTGTCTTTTTTTCTACTTTACTTAATACTTTTTAGTTTCGTATTTGCTTGTTTATGTATTTGTTTAATGCCGTTATTATCGTTGTTGTAAAGTACGCTAGTTATGTAACAGAGAGTTGGAGTTTTTTAGATATTTTATTTAATTCGATTTTTTTTTTTTTTTTGCTGTTTACATTTTCTTTTTCTTGTAAATTGTGGGTGGCTTAATTGCTTCCTTATCGAAAAATTTTCAATTACTTTTCATTGGCGTGGGCGTAGAGTGCAAGTGAAGGGCATGTGGCGTTGCCACGCGATAGCTTCATTGTTTGTTTGATTCTGCATCTACAGTGTGTTGCCTCTTTGACCACATTGTAGAATTCTGAAATTCGACAATTATTCGCTAAGGTATTATCAGCAAATATTTATTTTGTGGTTTTTGTATCGATAGGTTAGTTGTAGGTTAATTTTTGTAGCATGCATCACAATACATTGTATCTGCAAATAATTACTCCTAATTTTAAGCTAATTTATTGTAATATCTCACTTCCGAGCTCCTCTATACAGACGGTCAGAAAAAGAGGAAACTGATGTTGAATGATCTCATACCAAGTTGACATTCGTTTTAAGCTAACCTTAAATGGAAAGGAAGAGCTTCACCCAAATTAGGTGTGGAACTTCGCTAAAAAAAAAAGTTTTTTGTTATGATTTCTTGTCATATCATCATTATCTATGTTCACATGAAGCAAAACCCCGGTCCTGTCTCAGATAGTTTACCCTAACTAATATTAGACAAATTTCTCTTTAATATGAAGAAAAAGCAACAACAACTAAATATCAATATTTTAAATATAGTGTCAGTACTTAAACACATTTTAATGACGTGTAAAGCCAATTTTCTATCGACCATATGAATCAACATACATCCATATATACACATATGCCTGCCAAGGCATTTATCGTTTAAATCTCTAGTACGTCACACTATCGACACATTGATTATATAAATTACCAAAAGCAAGCTGGTTATCTCAGATCTTAGACTTCACTAGTACTATGAATTTAATAGAAGCTTTAGAAGAAGAAAAAGAAAAAATGCTCACTTACGCATTGGCCGTACTAAAGTATGGAAGAGAAGCTTGCCAGTCAAGCCAACTCATTCAGTGTCTTTAGCTGAAGACATGCCCTAATCCGTGACAGCATTTATGCTGGTAGCTGGTATTAAATGAATGCCACCTCTCAAACAGCTAACTACCTTATAATTTCCCGACAATATTTTTGCATTTATGTCACAATTTCAAATGTTAACGCTTCGGGTACGACAGACAGGCAAATTAAAAATATCAATACATTGCAGCACAGCATAAAGGGATCAGCAGTCCAGTGTTGAATACTGAGTGCTTACGGCTGAGCGCTGTAAGTCGTGTTCTGCGACGCGCAATTACAATGTTTCCAGGAATCAGACAACAAATACTATCTTTGTATGGATAGACGTCTAAGAAGCTGTCATCTCATCATAGTAACGTCGCACAGCACTGTTGAAAGTTGCTGGTGGGTTATTTGAATTAAAGAGAAGTGCCTACGCTTGGTGATGATCATATCGATGGCATTGTGTGTGCATAAAATCAGCTCGAATTGTGGCGAAGTCGCAGAGCAGTAAAACAGCAGATATAAATCTTTCAACATCACCATTGAGCGTGTGGTATAAAGCTGAAATGTTAACCTGCCACATAATACAGTTAATTAATCCAATGAGCCAACGAGCACTAATGCGCCAGGAGTAGTTGCACAAAAGTCGTTGTTGTTTTTCTTGTTGACCAGCAACAGCTTCAGCACCATTGCAACCATCTTCAGCCATTGTCAGTACTCGCTGTCGTGCAATTTCCGACGTGCAGCTGACGTCTAACGTGCGCCAAACCACTTTAAGTGTAAGCAACAACAACAAACACTGGAACATGCACATCAGAAGAGCATGAAACAAAAAATTCACTGCTTGCAATAGAAAGACACGTTCAAGCACATAACTGCAATAAGAACAAAAATGGCCAACAACAGGTCCAGTAACCGACAAGTCGTAGTATAAATAAATCAAGGCAAAGCAATAATTATTTTTAAATAACGTCCTCCATGGGTCGGTCGACCGAGAGTTCCTAGCTTGTTTACCTTGCAGAACTACAACGTTTGATGCTGTAGTTGGTGGCGCACCTACAGCACTGTGAGGCTCTTGGCGAATTCTTAGTATTTTATATTTACGGGAGCTGTTGCAGCTGCGGCGAGGCGTGTGATGCATGCTAATATTATTATTATTATTTTGATATTATTGGTATGCTAACAAGTGACATTTTCATTATGTTATTCTTTTATTAGAGCTATTCAGAATTATACTGTTTTTGTGTGTATTGTTTTGTTATATAATGTCGGTAGAAGTAACGTTAACAAAGCTGAAGGGAATTATTGGCTTGAAAGAACATTTTTAGTGATTGTTGTAGCTTTTGCTGTTGTTGCTAGCTGCTTACCATCCAGCTGACGGCTAAATGATGTCGAAGCTCAATTGTTGAAATGTAAGGTTACTTTGTTGTATGTTGTTTTTAAGATACGAGATATAGACATTAATAGTATGCGGAATTTCTCGACTGTTGTGAAAGAGATACTTTCTTTACCCACCCTAGCGTCAAAATCTCCAAGCACGATTTTCACATCACGACGGGAACAGCGCTCATAGGCACGTTCCGTTCTAGACGCTCATAGAAGGCATCTTTCGTCACATCGTCCTTCTCTGCCGTCGGGGCTAGGGCGCAAACAGGCGTTATATTGAAGAACTTCACTTTAAAAGGAATTGTGACTAGGTATTCATCCACTGGGGTGAGTGCCAGGAGTCAGCGACGGAGGCTTTGTCCCAATACAAATCTAACACCAAATTTGCGCTTCTTTATATGGCCGCTGTAGTAGATTTCACACGGACCTACCTACTTCCGTTCTTATCCCGTCCATTGCTCTTCCTGGACGGCGGTGATTAATCTTACGAGGACATCCACCAGCTGGGCAGCGACATCTTTCCAATTAAGGGACCGAACATTCCACGTGCATGCCCTCATGTTGGCTACCCAGAGGAATCGAACATTTTAGTTACGAGGTTAACACAGAACGGGGACGATATAGCGGTTTATTTAAAATTGTTTGTGATCAACAAAAGTTAAAGACTCATGTTTGGTAACATTTTTATTTAGCAACATTTTATCTTCAATTAAAATTCCGTGTCTGTAAAGTTACTAGGTTTCCTTAGGGCAATTTACTTGTTCTGTCATGTTTTGCATAAAATACTTTTATTATATCTGAAGTACGTGTTTACTATAAACTTCGACAAGACTGGCACATTTACAACATCCGCGACAGGAATGATATGTACCTTCATATAACGGACTATTAAAATGCAATAAAAAAGGAAAGATTTTTTTCTTCTTCTCCCTTTATGACTTTTTATGACCTTTGCAGTTACTTGTAACATCTGCTAAGTATTGTTGGGTGAATTTTTTTTTCTTCTACTCGTTTTGTTTTTTACAAGAAGATATTCCAAGATGGCTAAGAATTCTAACACACATACGTCTTCTGTAAGTACTTATCCGAATTCTGCATATAATGAGTCATCATATTTCATAAAATACAATATACAGAGCATTTACGATTTCTCCATAGTACAATTGCTAATTTGCCACATTCTCAGCAAGATAAAATCGGAATGTGACATCAATCAAATGCAATTCTTGCACTGGCTGGTGCCACTTTCGGTCGTGCCCTGGCCTGCGCGCCACTCGTGAGTGGAGTGACACATATGTTGCCCCTTGCTGTAGGATTCTGCTACCGTCAACACGCGGCAACCACTTCATCAGGTTATATAGCAGCAACAACCAAGATCTATGCATCATTTCCTTACCCCCCCGTGTTACTAACGTCCCTCCGAAACATTTGCAATCTTTCAATGTAACTCCAACGAACTCCTGGGAAAGATCGACAAGATAGTCGCTTTGATCTTCTGAGCCGGGCTGGCTATAACATAATAAGAAAGAATGGCGAGCGAGATCATGGTGGAGGCTTGGCGTTCATTGTGCAACACACCGTGCAGTATCGTCTTATCACGGCGACATCGACCGCATTGGCAACCTATTCTGACGCTCGAATCGGACCACTTTTCCATAATCATCTCGATTGACAGGCCTCCTGACTTTATTTCCGTGGACCACCAGACCTTTGTTAACTTTATAAAAGCTAACTGGCCCGGCTTCACGGAATTTACAGAGAACGCTTTCAGTACTCACCCCACTCCACCCAACGTCACCCACGCTGAAATAGTTTTCCCACATCGTCGTGAAGAGGTGCGCGAGCTTTTTTAGCCGGCTATTGACACTGCTCTCTTCAGTTGCCAGAACGAAAAGGCAAGTGACCCGCCGTCTGCGAAAACTGCCAAACGCCAGTGCGACGCTTGATTTCTCCAGGGAAGAGGTTCATGGGGTTATCGCCTTCAAATTCATCGGCCTCGACGGAATAAGCATGCTGATGTTAAAACATTTTGGTCCAGCGAGAGCATACTACCTCAGCAAGGTTCTAAATTTGTCTTTGAACACTCTAGTGACAATCACGCAGTGCTACTATCGGGATCATCCAAACAGACACTTACTTGAAGCTGAACCACCACAGACAAGAACTGCTGGATAGGACGGCGTAGCGACAGGCTATAAACACCATTTACCGAGAGTGCGTTAACACCTTTGTGAACTCTGTTCCTGTAACTGGTGATCTCGGAATCCAATCGCCACCCATCGCAGAACAACAAATCGAGCTGCCTCGAGAGACCCGCGTAACCCTGGCACAATTAAGGACTGGATATTGTAGCAGGCTCAACTCCTACTTATCCAGACTCGACCCTGACATACCCGTCAGTCGACCACGATGACTAGGACTGGACCTACCTTACCCTAAGCGGGGTTGGCTAGTCGCTCCAACAACAACTAGATTTTGTACTGTTTTATATCTCATTTTCAAGCGTATATTTTTTGCTATAACCATATATATGCAGGTCTCCGTCTTTGGTGTATTGCAACCCATAAATCTCAACTTCTTCTCCCAGCGACAAGAAGAAGCAGCGGCAGAGGCGAAAAGTGTGAAAACCAGTTAACACCAATACAATAGAATTAAAAGTTCAATACAATTGCATTCATAGTGACCATATTTCTACCCAAATATATAACTACAGTCTTATCTGGGTATAGTGAACACCCAAAATTTTACATTTTTATGATTTATTTTAATTGTCACTAAAGGAAGCATACTGCAATTCGGAAGGCCTGGGTTCGAGTCCAGGTTCGAGCAACATCCAAAATTATAGAATTTTGATTTAAAAACCTCCAAATGTATTTCTGACATGAAAAAAAGCTCCTCATAAAAATCCATCGGCCGCTCGGAGGCGGCTTAGTAACATATAAGCTCTAGGTCTCTCCATTTGCTGGTAAAAATATCAAGATGCAAAACCAAAAGTTGGAGGAAAAGCTCAAACAAAACTCGCTTCACCGGTTACAAAGCGCCAATAAGATATCTTATACATAGTTATGCAAAAACTTGCAACCAAAGGCGGATTTCAGAATACGAAAACTTGAAAACGCGCTTTGAATGCTGTGGAAACACACACATCATCTGTTGGCCACTAGAAAACTTGTTTAAAAACTATGTGTATGTGATACAAACAGCTTTTGACCTCTATACAACGACCTTATACCATTTTATACATACATATATGCACATAATGATTAACTAAGACATTTTTGCTCAGCTGGACATACGCAAACACGTGCTTACAAATATACTACAATAGAATAGAACATAATTCAATTCACCTGAAGGAGGCGTTGAGGAATTTTTGTAAGAAGCGCGCGTGTTGCATGCAACACATATGGGTAAGATAGATGTGCAAACAAAAGTACAACTATAGCAGACGTAAAAATTTAGAACTGAGAGAGTGGGTGACTAAAAAAAGAAATTAAAAATGTAGAAAATATTAAAAATATCCTCACCACCATCGTACGGCAGTGTTTTGGTTTGCAAATAAATCATTATAAATCCACACCTCAACTATGCAATGCAATAATTCTTTACTGGCTAGTATTTATCTCTTTCTACAGTTTGAAATCCAGCTGCGCAATGCAGCAGAATATAGCAGAGCGTGTGGAAATGTAGCGCATGTGCAACACGTTTAGTAAGTTTTTCACGTTGTTGCAGGCAAAGATTGCGATTTAAAAATTGCAAAACTAAATTCAATATTTTTTTATTTAATTTCAGTAAAAAATTTCTGAAATGCGGTAAAAATGGAACATTGAAGAAAATTTTTATGAAACAAAAAATATTAAATTTACTAAAAATCAATCTTTTATTTTTTAATTGAAAAACATTTTAACGAGAAATGTGAAAGAATATAAAACTACATGACTTCGAATAAAAAAACAAAAACAACAAAACCGTTTATTTAATTTCTTTAATAAAAAAATGTTTTTGAGGTGTAGCGTACTTATAAACGCAGCGCCAAGGCGAATTCATAGCAGGTGAAGTTGTCCTATTATATGCTTGCTTGTTCTTATTTTCAATTACACAAACAAAATACAACGAATTCGAATTCGAATTTTAACATTTCGAAAGTAATTTTACACAAACAAATTACATAGGGTTTTAATTTTTGTATTCTTGCTACTACCGTGTGTGAATTTGCCTTTCGCAGCGCCTTGTACATATCATTGCCAAAGCCGTCCACATAGGATCGTGAAAAAATTTGTTCTCCAATAAAATAAGCTTATTATAGCCATGCTACTTAGTAAATATTGAGAGATTGAATGAGAGAAATTTCGCGAAAAAACGGCCGTTCAGTTTGCTTTATTTTTATAAACATGAAAAAAGAGGACCAAACCCAAAGCTAACGTAAAGAGGCAAACGAGACAGTGTGAGCCTTGCGAGTAGCGAAGAGTGCTAACCAAATCAATCAAGAACATGCTCCGCTTCAGCGCCTACCGTCCTCTAAGGAATTCAAAACTAATCAAAAAACAGGTTCTGAACCCAACTCCACGACGAATAGAATGCTATAAGCAGCTCGGAGTAATTCGCAAAAGGCAACTTTTCGACTAACTGGAAAAAGAGGAAAAGGTGTACAAGATATATAGGGTTTTCCAATAAGAGTGATATGATTTCTTTAAAAAAAACACACACTAATTGTTATGGAAATTCAAATGTTTTTTGTTTAATGTGAAGTACAATCTATACAATTAAGTTCTGAATATAACATCGTTCAAATGGCCTCCATTTTCCATTTTTTGAGCACTTTTTCCACTAAATCAAGTCTTATGTCATGAATAACACGTTCGATATTGACTTTTAAAGCTTGAAGAGTCTGGTTTATTGCTAAAGACTAATGACTTCAAATATCCTCACAAGAAGTGGTCTAATGGTGCTAAATAACAATGTCTGAGAGGCCATTCAATGTCACAACTTCTTGAATAATCGACTTCCAAACCTTTCTCGCAATAATTCGGTTGTTGCACGTGCTGTGCTATTTGACACGTAGCTCCGTCTTGTTGGAACCGTATGTTTTTAAGATCAACTTTTTCCAATTGTGGCCATAAAAAGTTGGTTATCATCGATCTATACCGGGCTCCATTGACAGTAACGGTGCGACCAGCTTCATTTCGAAAGAAGTACGGATCGATGATTCCACGAGATCAAAAGCCACATCAAACTGTCAAATCGACAGTTTTGTTTATTTACAGCACCGCTCAGATGAAAGTGAGCCTCATCGGAGAAGATAATTTTCTTTAAAAAAAATCGTTATCGTTTGCAAGTTGTTCCAAAGCAAAATCCACAAGCTCTCGATGTTTATGGTGGTCCATGGATGAAATTGTAAACATTACTGAATACAATGAGAAAAAAATGACATATTAAAAATAACCAAAACGACACTTAGAAATCATATCATCCCTATTGGAAACCCCTTTATATATACTTTTTTTTTCTTTTTTGCAAAACTAATCACCCTTTCGCTTTCCTTTACTAGAGAAAAGTAAGAAATAAATCACGATTTTTCTCTAAGAGAAACTTCGTTAGTTGGTCATTGCTCCTTTGAGGAGCAAAAACATCAATTTAAATGAATTCCAATAAATTTGTTTCTTTTTTTATGCTGAACTAATGTGATATTATATTCTCTCTGATATTCTAATTTTTCCATGCTTTCATACTTGTTTCATACTTCATAATTTTTTCATGACCTCAGCTCAACAGTTCTTTTTATTATTATTGTGTTATTATTATAATTGCGTGTAACAAAGTTGCCTACTTTGATATTAATCTAATTGAATAAAATTCGAAATCGGTGCAATTTTAACAGCAATAGCAATCCAACAAAATGCATGAAGCAGTATGAATCTATGAATCTATGAATCTATGAAAATCTATGAAAGTGGCAAAATCATTGAATAACTTTATCTGCATTATTTTATTTCATTATTGCGATTGCGTGCGCCGAATTTGCTGGATTTGTTGTGCATGCGCATAGCTAACGCACACACACAAATACACCAAGTGGGGTGTAGTGAAAAATTCCACTATCTACTCTTCAATATTGCCTATACTCTCTTCTGCGGACGGTGCAATGACCACAAGTGGCCATCAATGGTAATTTGTATCGTGAGTTGGTTTTGCAATTTTTGCTTTGTTCGTGTTAACAACATTAGAACATTAAAGCAACGGTTTATTTCAACACTGATTTATATTAAACTCGTACCATGTTTTTATTCCAGTTATTTGTTTTTGTATGCATGCGTTTGAATTTATAGCCCAGACATGCGGCGACTAGTCAACAAGCTGAGCCAACTAGTCAGCACCCAGCTGCCGAAATAAGTTGTACTCACGCAACAAATTGTTGTTGTAGTAGTAAATTTGCAATTTTCTATATATATTTATATGGTAGAATTTTACTTCCTTTTTTTTTGAGATTTTATTTGTTTCAGTAATTTCATATACTAAAGATAGTAGAATAAAATTCTAGCACATGCTGATCTATCAGCAAAAAAAATATACCAAACCGGTTAAAACCGTGTTCCGGTTAAGTGCACTCAGAGTTGCCAGTGGTTTCCGTGTCTCACGAAGCTGCTGATACAATGCCACCTGATATAATGGCTCTGAAATTTAAGAGACTGTATGACAGGAGAAAAAATATCGGCAGGCCTTTAACAGCAAAAGAGAAGCAAACACAGTGGGATACATCCCTCAAAGGACGATGGACGCACAGGTGCATAAGAAACGAGGAAACCTGGTTTAGTAGAAAACATTGTGGCGTTGATTTTTATTTGACGCAGTTCCTAAGTGGTCATGGATGTTTTGGGGAATAACTTTACAAATATGGCTACGAGGAAGTAGAAATATGTTTTTTTTGTGGTAGTGAAAGAAAGAGTGCCGAACATGTATTTTGACACTATCCGAAATATGAGGTAGATAGAATAAGTCTAGAATCCCAAATCTATGAGAAAATAATCCCAGACAATATAGTGCTACACATGTTGCCCTCAAAACAGGTGTGGAATTTTGTGAAAGATTGGACTGCAAAGGTTCTAAAGGGTGTTTTTATAGAGGTATAGAACTTTAAGTTGCAATAAAACATCGATGGATTATTCGATTGACATGAATTTTATTTATCCGAAAGATAATCTTGTGGCATTACATTTTAAATATGATTTCTGGCTGGCGCGGATGTAATCCAATCTGGATGTCCAATTTTCGATGACTTTTTCCAACATTTGTGGCCGTATATCGGCAATAACACGGCGAATGTTATCTTCCAAATGGTCAAGCGTTTGTGGCTTATCCGCATAGACCAATGACTTTACATAGCCCCACAGAAAGTAGTCTAGCGGTGTTAAATCACAAGATCTTGGAGGCCAATTCACAGGTCCAAAACGTGAAATTAGGCGGTCACCAAACGTGTCTTTCAATAAATCTATTGTGGCACGAGCTGTGTGACATGTTGCGCCGTCTTGTTGAAACCACATCTCCTGGAGATCATGGTTATTCAATTCATGAATGAAAAAGTTAGTAATCATGGCTCTATACCGATCACCATTGACTGTAACGTTCTGGCCACCATCGTTTTTGAAAAAGTACGGACCAATGGGCTGGTGGAACCCATAAAGCGCACCAAACAGTCAGTTTTTCTGGATGTAACGGTGTTTCAACATACACTTGAGGATTACCTTCACTCCAAATGCGGCAGTTTTGTTTGTTGACGTAGCCATTCAACCAGAAGTGCGCTTCATCGCTAAACAAAATTCGCTTATGAAAATCGGGAACAACGGTAATCTCGTTTTGGGCCCATTCGACGAATCTACGCCTTACTTGATGATCGTTTGGCTTCAAGTCTTGCACGAGTTGGATTTTGTAAGCACGCAAACCA
Organism: Neoceratitis asiatica; assembly: GCA_030068015.2. NCBI lineage: Eukaryota > Metazoa > Arthropoda > Insecta > Diptera > Tephritidae > Neoceratitis > Neoceratitis asiatica. Next base: position 9,365,806 of record CM061528.1, read on the forward strand.
AGATCCTTCCGCAAAATCTTCCATAAAGTGGATGGACACAGATCCAATTCCTGTGCTCGATGGCGGATGGACTCATTCGGGTCTTCCTCAATGCTACGCTCTACAGCATCAATAGCTTCTTCTGTACGAACCGTACGGCGTCTCTGGGGATGCGAGTTATCAATAAGAGTAAACGTGGTGCGAAAACGTTCCATGGTTAATTGAATTAACTGCTCTAATGGACGATTTTGTCGACGATAAAATGGACGTAGTGCGCGATACGTTTTCCGCACAGAACCATTATTTTCGAAATAAAATTGCACTATTTGCAAGCGTTGTTCACGCGTGAGTTTATTCATGATAAATTGCCAAACCGAACTGAAAATAAATCACTTGACAGCTGTTAAATCGGTCGCCATCTTGAAAAGTAATGCCAACTTAAAGTTCTATACCTCTATAAAAAACACGCTTTAGTAGAGCAGAGAAGAATAGTGCGACTGCGTTATAGCGAGGCAAATAGCCAAAATCAGTCTTCCCTGAGAGGTTTTAGCCAATAGGCTTATAATACTTAACGGTAGTCCCGCGGAACAATTACAGCAGAGCTGGAGTTTTTCTGAGATGCTTTTTCGATGTCTTTCGACGATTTTTCCATCTCGCAACAACAAAAAAACATTGGTAGTGGAGATCATCGAAATCTAACTACTATTTGATATAGCCGCTATACAACCAATTTGTTCAATTTTGAAGTTTTGGGACAAAAATCTGCCAAAAAAAATCTCAGAGCGTAAAATTTGGCACTCTACAGATGTAAATTGAAGTTTATATTGACACTTAAAATCTTCGAAATGGAATTTTGGAATTTGCAATAAATTTGATATGTTCATGAAAAGTATAAAGACTTCGGCATAGTCGAAGACAGCCGTTCTGTCTTATTACACTAAAGATACGTTCCCGAAGAATTTCTGTATAAAAAACTGCGTGTAAAAACAGAATTAGGGGGTTATGATGACAAAAAATACATGGGATACAGCCGTTCACTCAACTAGTTAGTTAGCGTATCTATAGTTTTTTTTAAAGTATATTTGTATTTGAAGAAACTTCAAAAAAAGGCAGATTTAGAAAGTAAGTATACGTCCGAATTTTTTTGGTTTTTTATTTTCGTCAAGTAATCACACCTATCCTCTTTGCAACGAGACTTATTCGAGGCCAATACGCCAATGTTAATCCAGTCTCCCGCCAATTGCAAACCATGGAACGGGGAAACCATCGTTGAGATTTATTATGAGATGAAAACTGTATATGGTGAACAAGCTATGAATCCTTTGAGATAGAGGAAACCATTCGTTTAAAAAGAGAATTAGGTGTACTTCTTTCTTGTTTTTTTATCCATTCATATCAAATTTTTATACAAAATAATGAATAAAACAAATCTGATCAGTTTTCTTCCTTATTCGTTGCATGGGACGCAAAAGAATTTTATTTGTTGGAAATAGCATATACTGACATTTGTACATATACTTGGTAGGGACATAAATACTGTTACAACATTAAACACACGCATTTCAATAGAAGAATTGAGCATACCACGTAATTCCCATATGATTTATAAAATATAACCTGTAAAGCGTTAGTCTGTAACGGGAATTCTAAATTGTGTGAGTTTTCAACATGGAATGGTCAGATAATGAACACCGTATCGCTGTTATAGCGACATAACATAAAACTGTTTGAGGAGACTGGGGATGTTAAAGATTGGCACCGGTCGGGCCGTCCACGCGCAGTTCGATCGCTGCAAGTCATCAAAGCTGTCAAATCAAGAATTCTGCGAAATCTGCTCCGAAAGCAGAAAATCATGGCCCAGGAGATGAATGTTTCGCAAAAGTCCATGAGTCGAATTATTAAAAAAGACTTGAGACTTGGGGCTTTCCAACGCCGTACCGGACATTTGTTGACTGCAGCTTTGAAACAAAATTGGGTGGTAAAATGCAAACGTCTTTTGGTGGTCTGATAACTTGCACAGAAAAATTTTGTTTACCGATAAAAAAAAATTTAACCGTGCAGGAAAAATTTAATAAACAAAATGATAGGGGTGCATGACTTGCATTTTTGCGAATAAGGGGTCAAAACATCGGCCAAAGTTTACCAAAAAAACCGTTTTGGAAGCTGTTGTAAGACCACTTAACCATTCCATGTTCCAAAACCAATCATGGATGTTTCAGCAAGACTCTGCGCCGGACCATAAAGCTAAAACGACCCAAATCTGGCTCCAAAACAATTTACCAACATTTATTTCCTCTGAAGAGTGGCCCTCTGGCAGTCCTGATTAGAACCCGCTGGATTACAAATTGTGGACAGTTCTAGAGGACATGGTTTGCCACAAAAGATACCCCAACATTGATTCTCTTAAGACAGCCTTGGTTCGTGCTGTGGTCAATTTCCCAATGGAGGAGGTGCGAGCGGCTATTGATGATTGGCCAGTCCGACTTAAGGCGTGCGTGAAGGCTAAAGGCGGGCATTTCGAATGAATACTGCTGTTTTGTATACAATATATATCAATAAATATGTAAAAAAAATTGGTCCAAAAACATTCATTATTTTTTATTTTATAGCATAAAATGTGTGTAACAGTATTTATGTCCCTACTAAGTATACATATATATATGTACACATACCCTGCAAATATTTGAGGACCATACTGTCCATTGGAGTACCTACAAATATACTCCTCTTTGGGAACTATTGGACCGACTCATGTTTCAACGCGAACTTAGTACGGCACGACCGTTGTTCGTGTTATACCGATCGCAATCACTACACGAAGTTACAATTTCGCAATAAGCTCTATATTCGTATATAGAAAATGTGTGGAAATGAAACTGAAGTTTCGTTTCGCTATTGAGCTCTGCTGGTACGGAAAACACGCGCAGAATTTATTATTATTTCAATGAAAGTACGTCAAACAAATGCGCAAACTAATAGATATTATATATTTATTAACAATAAAATATCAATAATAATATAAATTTACACGATAATAACAAG